>JAKTYV010000015.1:0-233993 GCA_030674545.1 Ogataea saltuana
ACAGAAATTACGCCGGCCAAGAGGGAGTACGGGAATGTGGTGGCTATCAGGGAACGGATCCGACATCACCATTTTCCAAAATTGTTCGTCGGTAAAAATTTTTGTCGGTGTATCAACCTTTGTTCTCTTTGGAGGAGGCTCGACCCAATCATCTTCCTCCACATCACAACAGTCACATTCCTCCCCATCCACCCTGTAAAACTCCCGCATCTTTTTCCGCATACACCCCGGCTTTCTTGATCCCAAGCAAAACACCTTCCCTTCTTTCCTGATCCGGCCCATCGCTTGAATCATCTCATGGGCCTCGGGGTACCACTCATAAAATACAACCAGCTTCACATCCGCACAATCGATTCCATGACTCATCAGTGTGGTCCCCATCGCTATACGGCGGTGGGGGAACTGGGTGAAATCGTTCACCAGCATCTCCTTTGACTCTTTGGTTATACCGCCATGGAGAATAACAGGTTTCAGGTCAGAACACTCTTTGGCTGTAGTCATCAGCGTAGCCACTTTTCCAAAAAACACCATACACTTGCCGTCAGGCTCCTCCAGAAACTCATCTAAAGTTCTCCGCAGCTGAACCAGTCCCCTTCTCGTCACCATCACCTTTATTTCGTAGTGACTAGGGATGTCCTCCACCAGATTTTCGTAGTGTAGTTGCTTCTGCTCAATACCGCACGTCCGACTCAGTGAATCCATAATCCCCTGATTCATCGTGGCACTCAACAGTATCACTTTCACAAACCTCTGCTGCATCAGCTTGGTCACCCACTTCACCGATTCCGCACGATAGTCCCTGTCAAAATGAACAGTGTGGGCTTCGTCGATGGTCAAATACCCTAGTTTGTAATTTTTCAGTGAATCGCCCAGTTTGATGTGTTCTAATTCTGCAGTTGTACAAATGTACACATCTGCAAGCATAAAACTATCTGCATCCACTCTCAGCATAACAATCTCGCCAACCTCCAACCCCTCCTCCTCCATCCTTCTCCTCATATCCGACTTTAACGGGTAGTATGGCACGACAACAATATTTACGTACCCGCTGCATTTACGCTTCATCGCAAGGAGGGGCAGTATGAAGGTGTTGCTTTTTCCGAAGCCGGTCGGCGCCTGCACTGCCAAATACTTCTGTCCAGGTTGCAGCACAGCTGCAACAATCATCTCCTGATTATTTCTAAACTTGAACCCTGGCGACGTCGCATCTCTGATGTCAAACGAAGAGATTCCGGGCAAGTCCACCGGCTTCTCGGGCACCGCCTCCTTAGGCGGTGGTTTGATCTCCAGACTAAAAAATCTCTGCCACGACCTGTCCAACTTATAGTAGTACTCGACCTTCGATCGATCGTCAACCTTACTCTTGTTTGGATTTCCATACATCGACTCTCCCACGTTGGCACTATGATTGAATCCAGTCTCACTAAGATCACTAAACATTAGTGTTTGAACAGCCTCTCCGCTCACACACATCCTAAACACCCCTGCAGCGTATTGTCGCATCGGCCTCAACCCCACAATTTCCTCCTTATGGATCTCGTTCAACATGACGTAAAATCTCGTTCGAGGAGTTATTCGTAACTCGCTCTTCGCTTCATGAAACTGAACAAACAGCTGTTCACTGATACACCTATTCCACTCATCACTACCCTCCCACACCCCACTCTCCTCCTCTGGGAGCCCGTCATCGTGAGCATCTCCCTCACAAATATCCTCAAGGTACTTGAGTACTTCATTGTGGTATAACAACGTTTTGAGAATGGGCCGCGGAACCGTATCTAGGGCCATCTTCAGTAACCCCCGCATACTCATCACGTGATACAACACCAATTGCGAGAGTTTCCGAGTGAGCCATATCGCATTATTGGGAATGACTGGGTTCTTGGAATACCATATCCTGAAGTAAATCAGCTTCCGCTCTGGATCGAAGAACATGTTGCGGTTTCTCCCAGCAAAGCTGAGGATCTGCAATTCTGTAAAACGAAGACGGTGACCGGTGGAATAGTGAATGCTCGTGATTAATGCCTCGGTCATCCGATTCATTGTCCCAAATATCCTGGTCCTCTGTTGAATCAGTCTCTTACTGCTGATGTCAATCTGACAGCGCAGCCTCTCCTGCAGAGTGAACAGTTCCAAAAACGAGTCGTTTTCAACATGCTTAGGATGGCTATCGCTCAGCACCTCCCAAACATATTCAGGGTTGATCGGAGACATCGTGATCTCGCCCATACTCTTCCTGCCTTCTTGTAGGTATTTGTCACATAATCTCGCTTGATCTCCATATCTCCAACGATGGCATCTCCACTTGTAAGCACCCTCACGAGAAAATTACTTCTCAGTCCGCACGTCTGCATAACTTCGTGATGCAGCCGAAACATATACGCAACCGGCTGCTTGGTCTCTCTCTGATAGTTCAGGGGATCAAACAAACGACTAGCTTAGTAAACATCTTCAGCGAGTTGATCACACTAGCTATTTGATGGACACTTTTCGGAACAAAATTTCTGATGGAATCCTGAAACGTTCGCAATGCCATTGCCGTAAACTGCTCGTAACAAGACGGCTCCAACAGTTTTAGTACCACCTTGTTCAGCAGCTCACATTTCTCCTTGATTCGATGATTTCCTCCAACAAACTCCTTCAGCAGAGACATATCCTGAAAACAGTTTGGATGATCCTTTCCAACACAGTCCATCTCGTCATGATTGACCAACAGCATGTAAAACTCCGGGATGAGACTGGTGTACTCTTTTGCAGTGACTATACTGATCTCCTTCAGCACAGGATACCTCTGCTCCTCACCGTAATGTGACCTCACCAGAAGCAAGCTGTCCTTCTGTGGAGAGGCAACACGACACCGCAGCATCTCTAAGTAAATTGATGTCAATTCCCTTTTCCACTCCCCCTTGTCATTATCACTGAACCTGTTCTCAGAAACACGGAAATCGCTCCATGAAATCACCCTCTTTCACCAACTGTGAATATTCGTTCTTCTTCGTGTAATGACTCAAGTCTGCCAGTTGACTTCTCGTGGGAATCTTCCGACAAAGAAACTTTTTTACGTGCTGCCCGTTGATGATGGAAAACCCCTCGACGCGCTCTGCACTGGCAGGCACCTGCTTCTTGTACCGCATCAGCTTCCCCTTATCTTCGTAGATAAACACGTCAGATAACTCAACATGATTAAAGATCTCTCGATCATGTAATTGATCCCGAATCAAAAGCCGCTCAGCATACTTCGCGAACGAGCTCCTCCCGATCTTTGGATACTTTCCCACTAACTCTTTGTGCCTTGCCCATCCACAAACTTGAGTCGCTTCCCTTCGCCTATATATTCACTCATTCTTGACCGACCTTGTTCATAAAGAGCGAGACGCGTCTAGCATTGACGCGTCTCTTTTGACTTGAAAAATATCTAACCATAAACAACGCACCGCCTTGAATTAAAATCTGGGGTCAATAAATCATCTCCTCAGCCTCATACACCAGCCCTAATTACCTAATGGGACTACTACGCCACTAAAAAAAACATAGGGCCAACATTTCACACCATCTTGGCCCTTAGTCGAAAAAGTAGGTCCAAAACTTCGCGTCCCCATAGTAATTCGCGCTAACAAAATCAAAATTTCCGAAGAAATGTTCTAGTAGCTGGGTCAAATTCACCTGATAAATCACCGAGTTGAACTTTGGCGGCTTCCCCGTCTGTTTGAAGTACATAAACATCAACGGCCTTGCTGTCATGACAAGATACATCATCAACTTCGAAGTCGCGCGCGTCAGATAGATAATGTTATCTGGAAGATTGCTACCCTTGGAATTAAACCAGATCCGAAAATACATCAACCTTTGCTTGTTGTCAAAGAACATGTTCCGATTGACCCCCGCGAATGAGAGTATCTGAAGTTCAGTAAACCTCAGTCGATGCCCACATCCGTATTGTACAGCCACCATCAGTGCCTCTGTCAACCGGTTTATCTGACCAATGACGTGCTTCCAGCTAATCAACGGCCTAGCGTTGATCTGACACGCCCGTTGTTGCGATTCAGAATACCTTTCGTGAAACGAAGCGTTTTTAGAACTTCTCGGCTGAATGACGCTCAGCAGGTCCCACACATAATCAACCGTGACAGATGAGTTGGTTAGCCTGCAGATACTTTCTGCTGCTTCCTCGGCGATTTTCACCGCCTTTCTGTACGTCGTTGTAACATACTCCGGTTCGATCTCAGTATCCCCCACTGTTGCCGATCCGTCGCTTCTCACCTCAACAATAAACGCCTGTTTCTGTGTTTTCCCAAATTCAGGCGTTTGTTACACGTCGCCGGGTGCTTGATGTTGCGGTGATACTTTTCAATATCAAACAACAAATTACACTTCTCCACCCCTGTCTCACTGTAAAAGATCGCCACCTTTGCAAAGTACTTGATAGCATCAGTCGTCCGTGCAATTTGCGTAAGGCCCTTCAGTTCAAAAGTGAGTCCATTAAAAAATGACTTCAACAGCAAATCCACGAACAAAGAGAAATGCCCCTCACTCACGCCTCACACTTGTCTTTGATTCGGTATCTCTCCCTCATCGGTGCGGCTGCTCCGCCAATCCATCTCATCATGCCGCACCAGCATTATGTACAGCTCTCTTACCGCGACAGAGTACCGCCTTGCGGTACCCTCGCGCCACCCTCGCGCCACCCTTGTGTCGGACAAAAAAATGACCCCGAGTTTGGGTTACATAATCAGCGGGGCAAGTGGTCACATGACCTTTGGTCACATGGCCTTTACTGCCGTGAATTATATAATCAGCGGTCCAATTCGTCACATGATTATGGTCACATAATTAAGATCACATGACTTATGGTCACATGACTTATGGTCACATGGTTTTCACTGCCATGAAATATTGAATTGGTTTCATCGAAGATCGGGAAACCGGTTGCATAAAAATATGCTGCAGTCAATTTATGCAAATGCCGCATTAGCTGCATGATCGCTTAACAATATAATAGGGGCACTATTTCCCCTTTCTTTTAAGAGATTTGAACAAACTAAAGAGTGTGTGGAGACTCTTATACATTTTACGATTAGATAATCAATTACGTTATCGGATCAGCTTTACCACCAACTGAAGTCTTGGAACATATCGCTTACTAACCTAAGTGTTACCTCTAAACTTACCTAAGCTACGAAATAATCCGATTCCTTGCGCCATCCATTCGCACTCGGCGACTTCACACGTTTGAACAACAGCGTAAAAAAGATATCTGCCAGCTCCCTTTTCCAATCATCCCATCTCCCTCGCTAAAACTCCTCTGCGAAATGTGATACGTCTTCTCTAAAAAAGAGTTTTCCTGACTCATCCCAGAAAACTTCTCCCGTGAACAGAGATGAGACATCTTAATGTAGTTTTGGCTTTCGATTATTCCCCGACAAAAGAACCTCTTTCTGTGTAATCCATCGGCGACCGAAAACCCCCCGACGCGTTTACTTTCTGGTAGATCGCATACTCACCAGCTTGACGTGATTGAATATTTCTCGAGAACCAACCAAATACACGGGCTTTGCAAAGAATAAAGCGATCCACGTACTGCCATCGTTAATTGTTAAATTACTACCTCATCACCTCTGTTATTCATTTTGGTTTACAACGTGTAACATAAATCCCCGTATTTTCAGCCGCGAGGTACACAGCCTTCGTTACCCGCCACATAGTCTTACCGATTAAGTACTACCTTAGCCACTATTTTTTTACTTTGCCACGCGCTACAAGAATAACAACCCAATTTTTCCTAATCTTGTTGCGACCACCGATTTTCGCAACAAGAACATCTCCCATAATAAATTTTCCCGTAGCAACAAAAATTACCAGCAAACATACTATAGTGTTACTACAACATATATTCCATCTTACATAGTATTTTCCGCGGGACAACAAAAGTTCCATCAATTATGCTAAAGTGAATTCCTTCGATCTCGAGAATCTTAATTCCCAGCCAGAGTTCACTTTAAAACTCTTACCTCCATTTAGGTAGTGTATACATGACAATTCTTAGCGAAAGCTGATTGTGTAATTGAAATTATTTCAAGTACAAGTAGTTTGTTGGAGTAGAAGCTGAGCAACATCTCACACCGCTACGCCATTGACCCTCGTTTGCCGTCTTTTTGATAAATTTTCGCGGGACCTCAGATTTTCCACAAAGCAGCGTATCGTATTTGAACAGATGTACTATTGTTATCGTTCGAGATAACAGATTTCGAGCAGATGAAGATTTCCCGATCTTATCTTTTTGCGATCGCGAAATATCTGAACAAAAATTTCACCGATTCTGAGCGTATATAGAGGTGAATTTCACGTTTTTCTAAAAGCAGGAGAATGATCAGTAGTGTCATAGACATGTAATCAATCAGCAATGTTGGAGAGAGTCAAGCAGCACCCTTTCTTCCAGGAAATGACACCTCGGTTGTTCCATGTCACTATGATCGCCTCTCTAGGCGCTTGTAGTGCTGGGTACGACGCTGGATGGTGGTCGACATTCATGGCATCATCTCAGGCAATTGAACGCTACGGAAACGTTGATACAGACGGGGTGAAGTCTTTTTCAAGTTCATATAGGTCTGCTGGTACAGGTTTGGGAAGTGCTGGTTTGATGTTAGGATGTATTCTTTTCACACCTGTTGCTGAAAAGCTTGGTCGCAAATGGTGCATATTTGCATCTGCCATTGCATCTGCTGTTGGAGTCTTGCTTGAGTCAGCAATTCAGTACAACTTTTGGGGTCTCACAGTCGGTAGAATTATCAACGGGTTTGGCTGTGGAATTGCCAATTCTATCGTTCCAATCTACCTATCCGAATGTGCCCCATCCACAATCAGAGGATCACTCGTGTCCTTCTACCAGTGGTTTTACACTTTTGGACAATTTTTCGCTTATGTCATCCTTTACGGTACCAAAGACTACACTAACAAATGGCAATATTTGACTGTGATCGTGTTCCAAACGTTCTTCCCGGTGTGTATGGTGGTTAGTTCGTTGTTTCTGATTGAAAGCCCTCGTTGGCTGGTTCAGCAGGGAAGAGTCGATGATGCAAAAAAAGCTCTCTCACTGCTTTATGGTTCGAAAACAAAGCACAACATTGAAGAGGAGATTGACAACATCAAGATTTCGATTGATCTACTTTCCTCGTACAGGTTGGACACATCCTACCTTGATCTTTTCAAAGGTGTCAATCTCAGAAGAACACTAATAGCTCTCGCAGTTCCCTGCTTCTTGCCTGGACAAGGAAGTTCGTTCATGGGTTCGTATCTGGTGCTGTTCTTAAAGCAAACTGGAATCCCAAACACCCACATGATCATGATGGTGATTATGGCAGTTCTGCTGGTGACTAATACCTTCTCCTTTTGGGGAACCGACAGACTCGGCCGTCGGCCATTGCTGATGGGTTCATCGGCAGTCATGTTTGTTGCGTTCTATAGCGTGGCAGGTATATCTTATTACGGGAACGGTTCATCGCGCGACAACAACGCTGTTGTGGGTATGTTGTTTGTGTGGTGCATATTTTATGGTGCTACCTGGGCCCAGCTGCAGCACGTGGTGGCAAGTGAAATGCCTAGTACGCAATTACGAGAAAAGACGTTGTCATTTTGCATTTTCCTTTCGAGTGGAATATCGATGATGATTGCGTTTGTCAATCCGTACATCCAGGACGAAGGATTTGGCGATCTGCAGGGCAGAGTTGGATTTGTGTATGGCTCTTTCTCAATTGTGGCCATTGTTTTCACGTACTTTTTCATCCCAGAAGTGAAGAACCTGCCGCTGGAGGTCGTGGACACTCTTTTCGAGGCCAGAGCCCCAACACTCAAGTTTCACAAGATGGGTCTGGAGCTGATGGAAAATAATAGGTATTTGGAGCTTGACGCCGTTTTGTCAAACAAGGGAAGCGTTGACAAGATCGATAGAATTTATACCGAGGATGTGGTGATAGAGGGCAAATCTTAGGGAGAAGGGAGGCAAAATAGTTTAAATATTATTCAAGATATTTACAAGATCAAAGGTTTTTTTCCCCCGAAGTGATGACTTAAATTCATTAGAGTCAAGTATAAATATGAGAAATAAGGCCTTAGATACGTAGAGCTTCTAACGGGGGGTAGTTAGAAGAGGCAAAGAGACTTCTCAGCAAAACGTAATCTTGCTCTACGGAGTTCAGTGTTCTTGTTTTTTTTTTTTTTGCTGTAGCAACGGCTTTTACGTTATACATAACCAGTTATGGTCAAGCATGAGCTACTTGAAAAACCTAAATCGATCAATACGAGTGAGCTTTTTCATCTCAAAGGGCAGACATGCTAAAGGCAAGCAAGTCTTTTTGTTAGTTGTTTGCCTAAATAACCACGGTCTCGAGGAGCATAACGATGAGCATCAGGTAGAAGTAATTTAATTTACAGAAAAGGCGTAAGAAGGCTCTTTGCAGATCGCTACACCTTTTTTCAAAATTGAATATTTCAACGACAAAAACGGCCGTAAAGGACCAACCGCTACTGATCTCCGATCATGTAACTCGCTACTATGATATTCCCCCCTGGGTTCAGTTCTCCCCTGTTCATTGTTTACGTCTATCTTTGTAAAATGCGATTTGAGCAACATAGATGGGGGACTGCTTTAGTGCAACTTCTTATTAATAATCCTAGTCGCTTTCCCCGAACAGTAACGGCTATCTACACACACAAGCTGGAAGTTGCTTTGCCGGTTCGCAGGCTAGACACCCGACCATAGCTCATTCTTTTCCACCACGAAGTCAACACTAACGAAGTTCTTTGAGTCTGATGAATCACCCACCATAGCAGTATAGATGCCTGCCTCCAGTGACCACTGACCAATCTCGACGTTAAAATAAGACCCAGCGTAACGAACTGGTGTTGAAATTACCACCCTTTTGGTTTCACCTGGCTCAAGATAAACTTTTTGAAATCCCTTGAGCTCTTTTAAGGGCCTATCGATACTTCTGGTTGTTATCGGTGGGGCCACATATAACTGGGCCACTTCCTTTCCAGCCACAAAGCCAGTGTTAGTGACAGCCACTTGTGCCACGAGGTTGCCGTTGGGATGGATCTCTACCGAAAGATCGCTGAATTGATACTTCGTATACGACAACCCATGACCAAATGCAAACATTGCGTCTTTTTTCACTTTTTCATAAAAGCGATAGCCGACATATACTCCTTCACCGTAAAAACACTCACCATTGTTGGACTTATGATTGAGAAACGCCGGATTGTCCTCATTTCTTTTTGGGAAAGTCAAGCTTAATTTACCTGACGGGTTGACGTCACCAAAGAGCACATCAGCTAAGGCGTTGCCCGATTCCATCCCATTGAACCATCCTTGCACCACAGCAGGAACTTTGTCAAGCCATGGCATCGCCACAGGGGTGCCCGAAAGATTCACCACCACCACATTGGGGTTCACTGCAGTTACAGCCTCAACGAGTATGTTTTGATCCAGAGGCAGGTTCATGTCGATCCTGTCGAAGCCTTCACTTTCCCACTCGGCAGACGTTCCCGTGCAGAGTACCACTTTGTCGCAAACTTTGGCTAGCTCGACGGCTTTGTTGAGACTATCTTCCAGAGTTTCGTGTTTGATCACCGCACAATTAAGAAAGCCACCCCCAGTAGCAGCCACAACGTCTGTGGTCTTGATAGTAAACGTGGGTCCAGACCCGAACTCAATCCTGAATTTATATGATTGGTTCATCTTGAGGTTTCTGGTGCTAGTGTACCCCTTGGAGCAGGCTCCAATGGGGCCGTGGCCCAGTTGCTGGAATGTCTTGTCATCGACAACTAGCTCGTTGTCTATGAAAAACTGAGCGGTTCCAAGACAATTTAGCTTGAAATCATAATCTCCATCTTCCCAGGGTGTAAAATCGCCTTCAACGTCCATATAGAACACCTTTGAATCTGAAGTAGCCAGCTGATCTGGAGTGTAGTCGAACAGTATCAACTTTGTCGAGTCGAGTAAGAACTTATCAAGCAAGGTTCTGGTAGAGGCCTGAGGTGGCTCTTTGTATATTCTGGCACACACGACGCCTTTCTGGCCCTCATGGGAGGAGAAAATTCCTAGGTCGATCAATGATTGGTCTATTGAGCAGCCAAGCGAATAAGGTGGTTTACGAGCCAACTTTTCAGAAACACTGCGGTAAATATCAGTTGCGTAGTATGCTTTCATCGAGGCCGAACCTCCGCCAAAAATCCTTGCATACTTAGCGTTGGGGCCAATTACGGCGACATCATCTGATTTCTTTAGGGGTAAAAAAGAACCCTCATTTTTGAGCAAGACCACCGCCTCTCCTGCCAATTTACGAATAAAAGCACTAGTTTCTGGTGTATTGTTGGACTCCACTTCCGGAGCATTCTCCAAAACACCACTAAGCTTATACGAGTCATTAACAAGCTTTAAGACAGCTCTTGCGCGATCGTCGATCACTTTTTGGCTGATTTCGCGAGTATTGAGCGAGTGTAGCACCAGCTCAGGCTTGCGCATTTGCGGGTAATAAGGACACTCAAGATCTAGGCCGGCATCCAGTGATTTTTTGATGGAGTAAACTCCCTTCCAGTCCGACATAATCAATCCGTTCCAGCCCCATTCTTCCCTGAGTATGGTGTTCAGCAGCCACTTCGATTGCGAAACGTGCTCTCCGTTGACTTTGTTGTATGAGCTCATCACGCAACGTGGGTTTGAGTATTTTACTGCCAGCTGGAATGGCATCAAATAGATTTCCCTTAGGGCCCTTTCCGAAACAACAATGTTAATTGAGTTCCTTTCGTCTTCAAGATCATTGGCAACGAAGTGCTTGACGGTTGCAGCGATTCCCTGGCTCTCAATTCCATTTATTACACTAGCGGTAGCTAAACCAGACAAGTATGGGTCCTCAGAAAATGACTCAAACCCACGGCCCCCCAGAGGGCCTCTCTGAATGTTACAAGTCGGACCCAAGATCACGTGAGCACCTTTGTTCTTGGCTTCAACGGCCATCAACTTCCCAGCTTCCTCGAGCAGCTCCGTGTTAAAAGTCGCTCCAAGAGCCGTCCCTGAGGGAAAGCAGGCAGCTTTGGATCCGTTGAAAAACCTGGTACCTCGAATACCATTGGGACCGTCGCTGACGCGGATTGACGGGATGCCGAGCCGCTTAACATTGTGAGTGTGCCAAAAGTCTTTGAGGCAGAGAAGCTTGATTTTCTCATCATTCTTAAGCTCCCTGAGAGTCTCTTCAACATCAAAGAGGTCAGGCATTGCTTTTTAACGACAAATGATTCGTAAGGATAGCTAGGATTTTGGGAATGGACGATAGCGAGCTTTCTAAAAGTCGACCAACACAAAAGAAACGTTCGTGCTGATTTAGACTCTGAGCGTTTTACCGAAAAGAGTGCAGTGAAGATGTGGCCTTCAACTAATCAATTAAGAGCTCACGACTAGTGTAGTGTGAATTCTATGACCAACAGTGATCGTGAAAATAACGTATCGATGCTGAAAAGATTACCAAAAACTTTCGCTCCTCGAAACCTTATCTTTGCGCGAATTTCGCAAATACAACTTATCGCTTTCGCGACATCACGTCCCCGATCTCTAGTTCTAAGCGAAGACTATTTTATCAAAACTCAAAATTGAATGCAATAAGTAGACAAAATTCTTCATCAGTCCTTGGTTGTGCTTACCCTCGCGCTACCCTTGCAATACCCCCATCCACTCTTCATTTCGTTTTCTCAACTTTGTTTGTTTTATTCCCACCCCGCCACCGCGAAATTTATTTATTTCTACTATTTAATTCCAAGCGTTCCGTGAAAATATACTCAACTTTCTACCTAATACTCCCTATCTCCCTTTTCCTACTCCCGTCCTACCACCTCTAATCCATCCACTCGTACTTATCGTACATTGAGTGAACAGCCAGTGCATTCTGCTACTTCTGCATGTTGCAAGGGAACCGTAGTGCCCCGCAACTGTACGGTGCTTACTGCGAACGCACCCTTATTCCACATCTGCAATGTCTCCAGCTTCGCGTAATCATCCTGCAACACCTCCACATCCCACGAGCTTGCTTCGTTTCACTAAGCTGTATTTTGTTCAACGACAGCAAGATCAGCAGCAGGGGCAGTATGAACGCGATGCTCTTTTCAAATCCCGTCCGGGCCTGCATAGCCAGATGCTCGGACCCGAACTGATTTACCGACGCGACGACCGCATCTAGATGTTTTTTGTGTTAACAGTTGTTGCCATAAAGCTTCACCGCCTTGTCGTGAAGCGAACGACGAGTTACTTCTTACTGAACTGCGAAATTTTGAAGATTATTCAATCACGTGATGCGGTTATATTTCTACTACGTCATATATGGACCCAGCGAAAGAGACTAGGTGAAAAGTGAGACACACGAGAATATTTCCAATGACCTTCTTCTTTTACTTCTTCTCACCATCGGCAGTCGCACCGGGAGCAAACACCACAGGACCGGTAATGACGGTGGTACTACCACTCCTGTAAACCCCGTCGTTGTTGCCACCCGAGGCTTGTTGCGCAGCGATTGCCTCGGACTGCAATCTGCGAGCGTCTGCCATGTCCTCCTGCATTTGCTCGTATTTCTTCTTGCCGAAAAATAATTTTTGAATAGACGATTCGAATCCCATTTCGATACTCCTTGTTTGATGCTTACCGAGAGACTATGCAATAACTTCGAAACTAGACCAGAATTTCGGCTGACCTTATAAGCTCCTCCATTTTTCTGGAGTTATTTTGATCGTAGGGAGTGGGGAATGCGGATTATGCTGATGCAGGTTTTTGTTGGTCGAGGGGGATGAAATGACTCAATTAGTAACCAGGATTAAACTTTTTCTTTGTTTTGAACAATGTAAAAAAGTTCAGGGCCCCAAAAAGCTAGCCCTAAACCGGATTCTCTTATTTTCGGCGTGTGCCTATTAATTACTTTCAAGACCACTATCTATTTTGGGAAACTTGTCCGGGGTAAGACAGTAGGGGCATACTGGAAGTTACCCTACCAGAGATTAACTTATGGAATTGGCCGATAACGGAATACTTGATCAAGGGATAATCAAAGGAAAACAATTAAAACACTTATCGACTCAGAGCGAGAACTCGACAGTGGTGTCGACATGAAGGTTATGGTGACTCATAAGAGAGGAGCAAGCGAGAAGAGAAGTCGAAAAGGGTGTATAACTTGCCGCAATCGGAGAGTTAAATGCGATGGTGTGTACAAGTGAAAATTCATGATCAACTACCCACTACTAACGACTGGAAACTAGAAACTCATCCAATCTGTTCGACATGTCAAAGGCTTGGTTTGAAGTGCAATTACCTGCTAATTTTAAAGTGGGAAGAGGAAGCTCATGAAAGAGGACTCTTGTTTGGAAGATCCAATGATTACAAGAGAATTAAAAGAGAACGGCGTTTGGCAAAATCTAAATCGGTGGTTAAACTGGGTTCTCAGGTTGGATTATTTATGACATTATCAGAGATGGCAGCGCAAGAGGAGATGTTAGAGCTACGATGCAGCCACGTTCTCTTCATCAATACTACATACCGTGATTTCAAAGAGGACACGGTAAATCAACGAAACAGGATTGTTGCCATGGAAACTCGAAGTTCAGCTAACAGTTTCACTAACAATCCGACTGAAAAAATGCAAACAGAAAACTTTGTTGAATCTGTGTTGGATTTGAGCTCTCACGAGTTACCATTGGACGCACTTCGGGACCATCCCTATTTACCGTCTCCATCACGTTTGTTCTTTGAGGCAAGCTTTTCTAAATCAGGAATCCCCAACATAGAACCTCATGAGTGGAGCCTTTTGCAGTACTTCATCAGTTCAATATGCCCTCTCTCAATATGTTTCACCAAAACCGAGTCTGATTCGAGAATTCGATGTTCAGAAAAACTTGAAAACTCAGTTAGTCTTGGTACAAACCCAGAGAAAAACCCGTATCTTCATCTGATTGCACCCATGGCTTTCAGGTCAAGAATTGTCCTGAACTCCATTGTGGCGACAAGTGCGATACAGCTACATTTATTGGGGGAAAAAGGTTACGAGAAGTTTTCCGCAGAGTACTCCTGCCGGGTTCTCCAAGAGCTCCCAGAACTGATCACCGGCAGGCTCAGGGCAAAGTCCAAAGATTGGGATGATGTTTTGGCCTCGCTTTTGATGCTTTGCTCTAAGGAAATCACTACGAATTGTGGGAATGGTGCGCAGTGGCCGCAATATCATGGTAGGGCAAAACAACTAATTGAAAACTTGAATCTCAACGATACGGAAAGTCCTCTTTGTAAGTTTTTTTTGAAATACTTTATCGTTCATGAGGTGATGGGCGAAACAGTTTGGTCAGAAAACCTTGACGAACTCTCTTCGAATAGCTCAGTTTCAGCCAGATCAAATTATGAGGCGGCCGATCATCGACTGTTTGAGTCTGCAAACTTGGAGAGACTTAAGAGTGATGATGATTGGTTCATTGATGTGTTTGTTGGATGTAGCCCCCAGTTGGTCTCCTACGTTCATTGTATCTCGATGCTAGGAAAATGCTATGAAGGAGCTAGTTTGGAGTTTCCAGGAACAAGAACTAGACTGGAAACTGTTCTATTTGCACAGCGTGACAATCTTGAGAGTAAGATCGTCACTTTAGATCAGAAATTGAGAATCTCAACTGAATACGACATCGAATCACAGCGTTACATCAGTGTTATTGCCGAGATCAAACGGTTGACTGCCCTGATCTATCTATTTGCAAGAACAGATATGGAGAAGTTCTATCTTGGTAGTGGAAAAGTATCGAAGTTATACACTGAAAGATGGCTCAAAGTGAAACAAATAACTAAGAAAATCATTACTTTGCACGGTTCTTTGCCAGACAGCTACGTTTCTCTGCTTTGGCCTCTATTTGTGGTTGGTCTTGTCTCTGCCGAGGACGAAGATGAACGCCGGTTTGTTCTCGAATCCCTGACGAGAATGCAGAAAGTAAGAGAGCTTTCTAGTGTCAAAACTGCAAAATGGGTGGTTACTAGTGTTTGGAAAGAGAAGGACATTAAGCGTACATCACTCAGATGGAGGGATATGTTAAAAGGAAGAACATTTGCTCTCAGTCTCGCTTAGTCCAATCAATCACTTCTTTGAGATCCTTTATTTCATCTGATCCTCCTGCCCTGTTTTGTTTGTCGTGGATATCTCTGTCTTTGGCGGTTTCTGGACGCCAACGCCAGGCCTTTCTCTTGGACTCAGTAAGACTGGTGTCACCTTCCACGACAATTTTAGCGATATAACGCCCTATATTGGGCATATACTTAAACCCTTGCCCAGAGTCCCCTGTTCCAAGAATCAGGCCTCTATGTCTTGGATGCTCACCTATCAGGAACTGGCGATCCGGAGTATCTGTGCACCAGCACAGTTTTGCCGTGCAGAAACGTCTATCAGTAATTTGTGGGTGAACTTGTCTCAAAAAGCTTCTCATCTGGCATTCAGCCTCCAATGGGATCTGGTTCTTGTATAATGGAATGGAAGTGTTGGCTGCTTCCACCATGTTAATATAGCCTGGAAACTCGTTGCAGAACTTTAGCTCATTGTTGCAATCTGGCTCAAATATGAACCCTTCTTCGATGTTCAACACCACAGGCGAATCTCTTAGTAGCCTTGCCTCTTCTTCTGTGAGCTTCGTATGTCCGACAGTCCAGCATTTGGCTAAAAGTTGACCTTCGTAATTCAATAATTTGACCGATTGGGCACCCGCACAGATAACAATCCGCTCCGCTTCCAACGCCTCACCGGAGGATGTCCTCACGCCTGTACATCTCTCGGATTCAAATAAAAGCTCTTCCGCTGACCCCATTATGAATTCTGCACCGAGACGCAGACACTCTTCCGCCACCTTTTCTAGTGCCAATCGAGCAAACGTCCATCCACAACCTTTGGGTTGGTGATATCCCTTCCAAGACTCAAATCGTTTTGCGTTCCTTGATTCGGTGGCCTCGGTGGCCTCGAGGGAACAGATTGACTTCTCGAAATCCTGTGGATTGTTCAAGGGAGTGAAAGGAATACCCATTTGTCTCAGGAAGGTCATTCTAGTCTCCAAGGATTCTTGTCCCTCACTGGTGGTGGCGGCGTAAATAATACCAACTTCATGGAAACACTGTTCATAAATAGGATCACTTCTCCACATTTCCAGAGCCTCCAGCGCCAATTCACTCAGAAACGGATCTTCGAAAACCGATTGAAAGATTTTGTTGACGTCATTTCCAGCAGAAATTGGCGAAGGGACAGGATACGGGTCCAAAATTTGTACCTTTTGGTGTCCCTTTCTCAGCAATTGCAGCGCCGTAGACAGTCCAAAGGTACCGGCACCAATGACAAGAACGGGGGAGTCTTTATCCAACATTGATAAATCGACTAGACTCTTTCCCGGATTTTGTAATATATTAGGAGAGAATGAACATATATATCTCTTTAATAAGAATTTGCATAATTAGCCAACTAAAATTTATATGTTTTCCCAATGCGTCTGGTCGGATCGAGCTGCCTGTGAATTCTTATTTTTTCAGTTTCTTCGAGCGATATTTTTAAAGATAGATATCTCCAGTCGATATCGATAAGAGATAAGGTCACGTGATCAGAGATAAAACAAAAACAATAATAACCTCTTGTAGAAGATTGATAATCGAATGAGTTCTACTCAAAACAAGTACACAAGACGACAGATTGTTTAAGTAGTGTAATTAAAATGGGGTTGCTCCATGTCAGTCAGATCGAGGAGTTTTTCGTCTTCGACTCCGTTGCCGAGATTGGCATCCGTGGTCCGGTCTTCTTGAGTTTCGAGACTCTCCTTCTTTTTCCTACTCATGTAGAGACAAACAGCCCAGTAGGCTGCAGTTAAGCAAACGCAAACACAGTAAGCCACCATCATGGAGATAAATCCACCGGTGTATTTGGGTGCTTGGTTGCTTCGAAATGTTTGAGTTCCTGTAATGGCTCCTCCACAATATCCCAGATAGTTGAAGCCGTAGGTAACTGCTTTCTTCGTGTTTCCAGCAGTGTTGGCTTGAACACAAGAAATTATGAGAACATATGATGTGAAGTAGAAGTACATCATGTACAATCCAAGCAACTGTGGGCCTACTTTAGTTTGATCCACTGTGTACAGTATTACCGCTCCGATCAAAGGAATGATGAGCGAAATCATGGCCAGAAGACACCGTCTGTTTCTCCATCGTGCGGCCCACCAACTGAAAAAAAAAGCACTCAAAGAAGCAATAACTCCGGTAGGAATTCCCATCAATGAGGATTTCACAGAGGAGAACCCGAGGTTTTGAATGATGATGCTGGAATATGTTGACAGCCCACCATTTGGTATATTGATTCCAAAGTTGAAAAGCATGACAATATAGACGCGAAAGTCCATGAATGCCTCTTTCACTTGGTTCCATTTCCACTCGTTGTTTTCAACTCCAGTCGCATTTGAAACCACTCTCTTGACCATGTAGTATTTTTGTCTCTTGGACAAAAATTTTGCATTCATGGGTGAGTCTGGCAAAAACACAACCATCAGGGATGACCAAACAAAAGAGACTGAACCGACGAGAAGGAAGATGTACTTCCAAGTAGGGATTTTGTTGCCAAAAGTTGACGCGAGCGATGAGAGTGCTCCATTGATAACGGACGACATGAAAGCAAAGACCAAAGCTGTCCGATGAGGCGATTCCGACTTCAAATAAAACACAGAAATAATTAGTGAACACCCAGGAACAATAGCGCACTCAAAAAATCCCATTAGAAAGCGAATAGCTGCGAGACCGGCAAAGTTATGGCAAGCTGGCAAGAATAAGGTAAGCATAGACCATATCAATGAACACACGGCAACAACTTTACCGACTCTGAAGCGTTGTAGTAAGTAAGACATTGGCCACATACCAACCAGAGATCCTATGAAAAGAATTGATCCCAACCAAGAGTACTCTTGACCTTTCAGATTGGTGTCTTTTCTCAGTCCAAAAATAGCTGCGGTACCTATTGAGACCTTATCGACAGCACCAAAAGTAGCGGTGAAAAATAACATTGGTAACAGAATCCAATCGGTTTTGCGAAGGATCTCTTTCTCTTCCAGAGCCGAAAACAAGTCATATTTTCCGTCATTTTCAGCTAGAAAGGTCGCGGCCAAATCAGCTTGTCTAGCAATCTCATCTGGGCTTCCTTTCACACTGGTCCGTTCTGAGATTTGGATGACCAGAGTGTTCCCCTTTAGTTCCAAATCGTCCACTAATTGTGACATAATGGGCACGCTAAAGAGTTGGTATCTAGCAGACCTATTCGAGTTCCTTTCTCAAATCTCTGCGGCAACAATCCCAATAAATAGTCTTCATCAGTTCCTTATCACCAAAAAACCGCCCTATCAGATAGGACGGTCACAAAAAGTTCCCTTTCGGGTTAGATAAAGTTGTGCTGGCAGTTTACAAAGTCTGCATTCTAAATTTCTGGTTTGAAAAATTGTTGTTCTCGAGGAAGTTGGAATCGAGCAGCGTTATCGTATTCAAGAAAAAGTTGACCATTTAGGCAATCCGATAAGTTTTTCGCTCTCGCACATGCAGCCCAGACTGGTCGATTAGACTTACCTTTAATTGAATAAACTTATCAAACCAAGCTGTAGGCAAGAAATTTCAGGAATTAAGAAAGGCCAAATCGCAACAAGTCATTTTTTAGGCCGGTTCTGAACTGATTTATAATGAGCTGTTGCTCTTTTGTTGTCCAGCGGCGATGGGTTATTGTGAACAACTATCAAACATGACTGCTTCCCAACCTAGGGTTACCGTAGCCATTGATCGCGGTGGAACATTCACTGATGTTTACTACAAGTGTGGAGATAACGAAGCAACTTTCAAATTATTGTCAGTCGATCCTTCTAATTACAAAGATGCAAATATTGAGGGTATTAGAAGGGTGTTAGAGAAGGTGACTGGCAAGAAAATACCAAGAGGTTGCCAATTAGACACTTCACCAATTTCTTCCATTCGATTGGGTACAACCGTGGCCACCAATGCCTTACTGGAAAGAAAGGGAGCTCGCTGTGCTTTGATTACCACCAAAGGGTTTAAGGATTTGTTACGTATTGGGGACCAGTCCCGTCCGGATCTTTTCGCGCTGAATATAGTCAAGCCAGACATGCTTTGTGAAGCCGTTATAGAGGCCGACGAACGAGTTACTATGCCTGCTTTTACAGTTGATCCTTCAAAATATGATGCCCAGGATCTTATTGACGGAAAGCGGTATGTCCAGGGAGAGACAAAAGAAGTGTTTGAAGTGTTGAGACCACTTGATAAAGAAAAACTGTACTCCGATCTTTTGAAGCTAAAAAATGATGATATTGATTCAGTGGCCATAGTATTTGTCCATGGATTCAACTTTCAAGATCATGAGAAACAAGCGGGAAAGATTGCCAAAGATATTGGATTCAGCAACGTTTCCTTGTCGCACGAAACTCTGCCTGTTATCAAAATATTACCTCGAGGACAGTCCACAGTGGTCGACGCTTATTTGACTCCTATCGTAAAGGAATACGTTGAGAATTTGTTGGGCGGGTTTCGGCCAGACTTCGAAACTCACACCAGAGTGGAGTTCATGCAATCAGATGGTGGCTTGTGTTCTTGGAGAAATTTTCTCGGTTTAAAGTCTCTACTGTCTGGTCCAGCAGGAGGGGTAGTTGGGGAAGCAAAAACATGCTATGATTCCGACAGAAGGATACCGGTTATTGGCTTTGACATGGGTGGCACTTCTACGGATGTTTCGAGATACGCTGGAGAGTTTGAGTTCTCTTTTGAGTCAATCACCGCAGGCATAAAGATCGCAGCACCTCAGTTGGATATCAACACGGTTGCTGCCGGAGGTGGATCCATCTTGACTTACAGGAATGGGGTGTTCTTGGTTGGTCCAGAATCAGCATCTGCTCACCCTGGTCCTGCCTGTTATAGAAAGGGAGGTCCATTGACAATCACAGATGCGAATCTGTTTACGGGAAGAATTTTGCCGGAGTATTTCCCCAAAATTTTTGGTCCAAAAGAAGATCTTCCATTGGACTTTGAGGTCACCAAAAGACAATTTGAAGAGCTCACAATTTTGATCAACAAAGATAATCCTCAGTTTCCGAAAACACCACAAGAGATTGCGCTTGGCTTCTTGAAAGTTGCTGACTTTCAGATGGCCAAACCTATCAGAGAATTAACGGAAGCCAGAGGTCACGACGTCACAAAACATGCACTGGCTTCATTTGGTGGTGCTGGTGGACAGCATGCAATCTCTATTGCTAACATATTGAAGATAAAAAAAGTTATCATACATAGATATTCATCCATCTTGTCAGCATATGGTATCTCACTGGCAGATATAGTGAGTGAGCAACGGGAGCCTTGTGCCGAGGTGTACTCGCAGATTTCGAGAGATAGACAGTTGGGAAAATGCAAAGGTCTTAAAGACCGAGCATTCAAGCAGCTGATCAGCCAAGGAGTTGACTCTTCGACGATTTGCTTCTCTGTTTACTTGAACATGGGATACGCGACCTCAGATACTAGAATCATGGTTTCTCAGCCCGATGACAACGACTTTCTGAAAAAATTCTACGAAATCCATCAGAGAGAGCTGGCTTTCAATGATAAAAACAAAGACGTTGTGATCTCTGACATCCGTGTCAGAGCTTCAGGAAACACTTCTGCTCATTTTCAAGAAAACTCTCCATACCATGATTATGACACTTTTCAGCGAAGGTTGTTGAAAGAAGATACGGAAACAGCAAAAACAAAAATATTTTTTGATGAAGGGTTATTAGAATCAAGTTTTTACTTCTTGGAAAGCCTACCAATTGGATCAGTGGTCTCCGGCCCAGCATTGATACTAGACTCGACGCAGACAATCATTGTCTCGCCTAACTCTACTGCGACAATTCTTCCTAGACATGTGGTGCTAGACGTAAAAATCGGAAGCTCAAATGATATTAGCACTGAATACGTCGACCCGATTCAACTATCTATTTTCGCGAACAGATTCATGTCAATTGCAGAAGATATGTCGAGGACTCTTCAAAAAATAGCTGTTAGTGCCAACATCAAGGAAAGAATGGACTATTCTTGTGCGCTTTTTGACGGTCAAGGAAAACTTACCGCCAATGCGCCCAATGTTCCTGTTCATTTGGGATCGATGTCTTCGGCAATCAAATATCAGTTGGAGTTCTGGGGAGATGATCTTCATGAAGGTGACGTTTTATGCACAAACTCTCCCAGCGTTGGGGGTACTCATTTGCCAGACATAACAATAGTATCCCCAGTTTTTCACGAAGGAAAAATCCAATTTGTCGTCGCAGCTCGTGCTCATCACTCGGAAATTGGCGGTTCTGCCCCAGGCTCTTCCTCCTCCTACGCCAGGGAGATTTACGAGGAGGGAGTTAACATTGAAACCTGGAAGGTCATTTCCAACGGAGAATTTGACTATCAAGGACTTCACGAACACTTCATTGTTGTTCCTAAACTTCATGGAGTATCTGGAACCAGAAACATCGATGATAACATTTCTGATTTGAAGGCGCAAATTGCGTCAAATCAAAAGGGCATTCACTTGTTGAAAGAGTTGTTTACTGAGTACGGTAGTGAAACTGTTTTGTTTTACATGCGGAATGTTGAAAAATCTGCTGAACTAGCCGTCAGACAGTTTTTGAAAGGATTCGCAGCAAAGAACAAACTTCCACTTTGTGCCGAAGATTACATGGATGACGGGACCAAAATTAAGGTGAAAATTGACATCAATCAGGAAGATGGGTCAGCTGTTTTTGATTTCACAGGAACGTCTTTGGAGTCCTATAGTAACCTGAATGCCCCAAAATCGATCACCTTTTCAACTGTGATTTACGTTCTGAGGTGTTTGGTGAACATGGACATTCCTCTGAATCAAGGATGTTTAGATCCTTGTCAATTGATAATCCCGGAAAACAGTCTAATAAACCCCAGCCCTTACGCTGCCGTTTGTGCCGGAAACGGAATGACTTCACAAAGACTGACCGATTGTCTGTTTAAAGCTTTTGGTATGACTTCAGCCACAGGAGGTTGTATGAACGGTCTGAACTTTGGCGTCGGTGGCGAAAACGAGAAGGGCGAACTGATTAAAGGTTTTGGATACACAGAGACGATTGGCCAGGGAAACTGTGCAGGAATTTTGGAGAAAGACGGAATTCGTCAAGGATTTCACGGCTTCTCGGGAACACAAACCAACATGACCAATACCAAAATCACGGATCCTGAAATTTTGGAGCAAAGGTATCCATGTCTTCTCATTCAGTATTGTGTTCGTAAGAACAGTGGAGGAAAAGGGAAATGGAATGGTGGAGATGGTCTGATTAGAGAAATTGAGTTTAATTTTCCTGTTCATGTTTCTCTAGTCACTCAAAGACGTGTTTACGCTCCTTGGGGTATTTATGGTGGAGAAGATGGAAAAAGAGGTGAAAATTATCTTGGAAGAAACCGGGATAATGGGGTCATCCAGTGGATTCAACTTCCTTCCCTCGCAGAAATTTCCATTCGAAAAGGAGACATACTGAAGGTGTTGACTCCTGGAGGAGGAGGATTCGGGAAAGTTGATGACACAGATGAATATTGGGGGGTCACGTCTTCAAATAATAAGAGCTTGTTCAAACATACTCCAGCATCAGGGGGATCCCTGGGAACTTTGTTGGAGGCCAAAAATAGTTCTCAATAAGCTTTTTTGGCTGATCAAAGTCATTACCTACAAAAGCACAACATTCATTTGTTCGATACAGGCGAGTGACTCGCGCTACTCAGTAAATGGACTCTGGTCAGCCGGGCATTTGCTCTTGATTAGATCTGCCATGCATTTACCAATAAAAGGACCATTATTTGACAGCTTTGAGTTGTTCTCCTTAAGTTTTCTGCAACGCTCGCCCGAAATCAGACCTTTTTTATATCTGTCTTCAATAAGGATATCTCCGCACTCAGTAGAGAACTCAGGGTGTCCCTGGAACGTCAGCAATTTCCCTTTCTTGTAGATTCCTTGAACTTCGCAACAGTCACTAGATCCGATTACCTTGTAACCATCAGGAAGTTCACTATCAGGAGGAATTACCACAATATCCCGGTGCATTTCCATGATCGAGAACTTTCCGTTTTTTTTTGCCGAGAGAAACTGCACTTCTGCATTTGAGTTCAAGACGATCTCAGTTACTCCCATCTCCCATCCTTTCGGATTGAGACAAGTCTGAAGACCCAAAGCTATTGAAATGACTTGGTGCCCAAAACAAGCAGCCAAGATCGGAAAATCATGTTGTCTGATACAAGTTTTCATGAACTCGATGAGTTTCAATATCCAGGACTCGTCAGCATAGGAATCAGACCTCGAACCCGTAAGGTACATACCTCTGCAGTAATCAAGAGTATCAATTAGAGGGTACTCCTGCTTTTCAATAACGTCATACTTACGAAACTGATACTTGTCTAACCCTCCATTCCTTAAAAGCTCTATTCCTTGGTCCCCGAAATCGCCAAACTTTTTGATGGAATCGATTTGCGTGTCGCAAGTCAGCACCGCAATATATGGTTCCGCTTCTATTGTCATTGTACGGTAGCTGATTCAGGAGCTCAACTAAGCAAATCTCAAGATAAACCAAAAAGGTAATGCCGGTATTATATAAATATTCGGCCTTTTCACCTTCTCCTTCTTATCAGTAGATTTTTGCTCGGCGTAAAATTTTCGGAGACATCCATCCGTTTTACTTAATTGGGAATTATTTTTGGATCACTAAATCTTGCTAAAAAAAACTCACTTCCAAGAAAGAAGTTCTTTGTTCCAAAGCTCATTTCTGTCTTCAGAACCAGATAAAGCGCTTAGCATTTCAATATCAGTTAAAAGCTCTTCCAGAGATTGTTGCTGAATAGCAGGGAAATCACTTTGCTCAATGTATGTCGGCGATAGTCTAGAGCCTTCATTGATCTTCCCAAACATTTCAAAGTTTTTAGGATGAACTTCAATAATGTTTTTGCCGTTGTTATATGGCTTTGAAGTGTCTGGAATACCCTCGTTAAATACAGCATTCCAGAGCTTTGTCGATGTTGGGCTGTTTGTCCTCCCTGTACTCCAAGCGTTTCTCAAGGACTCTGATGAATCGATACAAAGCTCGTTCGCGGTATCGGACAAGGTATTCTTCTCTGCTTCAGGTCCCCGGCTTTGGTCTTCATTTGTGCAATAACTTAATATTGGAAAATACCTCTCAGAAATCTCCATCGTTGAGCTCGAATGATCCAAATCAGTCATTAATTTGATTATATGCTCAGTTCTCACTCGAGCGAAACCGTCGGCTTTGTGGAGCATCTTCGATAAGACCAATAAAGCGTGTTCGATGTGCATTTTTGTAGTATCATGGACTCCAAAAGAAATGTTGAAAAGTAGCAGTGTGGCGGTGGCATTGTAAATATATTCACTATCTTTACCCGAAAACAGCGTACAATTCTGGTCTGTCAGGAGGTGCCAATATGTCCGGATAGTATTCATAGAGGCTTGAAAAGAGGCATTCAGTAGTGATGACATAATTGTGGAGCAATCAGACAGGTTGATATATCTGTCTTTAGACTCTTCCTTTTTCGAAAATTGTAAAGAGCTGAAATGAACTAGTAAAGGTCTAACGGCAATATTTAATCCTTGGAAGTATTCGGTCATAATTGTGGCTACTTTTCTTGACACTCTGATTTCTCGTAAGGCGTAGTTGCAATCAAGATGTTTGGGGAAACCCCTCTTCCATCGAAGCAACCTAACGACTAACGCCCTCACTGCTGTCAGGGTGTTCCTGTTTAGCTTCTCGTTGAACAGTTCTTTCAACACATCAGCATTGATTCTCACTATTCGAATGTATTGAAGGAGAAGTTCTGGGTCAGGAAAAATGTACTCCTGATGTTCTTTTGCTAGTTTGTCAAATTCTCCAGGTAATGTTTCAGGTAAATCATCATCTGTTAATTGCACTGGAATGCCGTAATTTGATGCCAATAATCTTTCCAAGACAAACATCGTCCACATCAATCGGCATCTGTGTTCAAGCTCATATTGCGAGACTTGGAACTGACTTGAATTGGTTCCAAAGCCCAAGAATTTTGAGGCATAAATAGCTACGCCGGTGTGCAAGCTCGAGGAAGTTGGGCGATCGATAATTTGGAGATAAAACGAAAAGAGCAGTATTGTCTCTATTCCTTCTTCGCTTGCAAAGTTTTGAAAATTGTGAAGTGGAAATAATGCATGCATGAACTTCTCTGCTGTTGCAAAAAAAGGGGACTCGCCGCTTCGGGATCTTTCTCTTGAAAAATCACTGGTTTCTGCAATTGTGAATATGAGATAGATCTTGCACAAAAAGAGAGCATTAAAAAGGTGACTTTGTGAACCTTGTTCTTTGAGTCCACTTCCGGATTTCAAAGGAACAATGCAACTGCTCGAGTGGTAAAGTAGCCGCAAGTTCTCCTTCAAAACTCCCAAATTGAAAAAGTACAAGCACTCATCGGTGTATGACAAGAAAGTCTCGAGATAAGAAAAAGCTTCCTCCAAGCCAGGTAATTCGAACTCAATTATTTGAGAACATTGTGATAGTGAGTCCTCAACTTCTACCCGTATTTCACTGCCATTCTTGGTGGTGAGAACCTCTGAGGTTCTGCTAGAATGTTTTGTTTCCCAGCCAGACTTGGTCTTCTTGACTATCTCATGTATGTCGATATCAAACAAACTATTGGACGGAATTGAGCTGTGTGGATCTTCGTTACCATCATATCTGATTGGTTGACCACGATCATTCAAAAAAGGAAATCTGACTTTCCGTGTCTTTTTGATAGTCTTTTTTTCGACATGTCCAAAAGGATTGTTCTGATCTAAAATAGATTGTCTTCCAAGGTTCTCAAGCTTCCCCTCAAGTCTTACCTGTTGATTCAATAAGTGTTTTAGCCGAGTATTCTCGCTTTCCATCGCCGTATTGGTGTCTTGTAGATTTCTCAAGTGTTTCAGAGAAACCACCACCTTCTTTTCACCTTCAACATACTCGCACCCTTTTTTGGTCTCAATGCAGCGAGAACAAGGTTTTCCGTTTCCATCGCACTTGATATGTCTTTTTCTGCATCGAACACAGGCCACTCCTAGCTTCTTCTTGTCGCTGTCGCTAGAGTTTTGTGAAGCCTTCTTCGGCCTTATCGAGAATTTCGTTTGGAGAGTCTCTTTATTAGACGGCATTACTGAAAATTCTGTTTTGACCAAAACGAACTACTCTTTGTAAATTATTGTTGAGCAAGTGCGTTTGTTTCAGCACGCTAAGTAAGTGCATATTTTGGATAAGATAAGAGCGAAAGAGGTTTTTTTTCTGTTTTCCGCTGGTCTGTGCTGGCGCACTAAGTATAGCCTCATCTGGTAGTGTAAACGCTTAAATGATAAAGTGCATATTTCCTTTTAAAAATAAAAAAAAGGAAAATAATTTTTCGGTATGTAGCTCTGTAAATATCCACTACTGGGCAGAGCCAGCAAAGCTGTTGCTATTCTCCGTATGGGATTGTATAGTCCATTGAATCTGCGATGTCGAGCAGTTCGTCTGCTAAATTTGCACCACCCCAGGGAGAGCCACTGTGATCATGACCGCCTTGTAAACTGGGTTGTTGAACTACATCAATGTACCCTTTGATTCCTTTCCTCTTGAACATCTTCGAGAAGTCATGAACGTACATGTTCACACCCTGAATGACAAAAATCGGCTGAGTTTGAAACACAATTCCAAGCTCTGCCAGGCGACGTGGTAGCAACTCAATTTGTTCTTTAGTAAATCCAGCATCTTCATAGTTGTACCCGCCAGTGTAACCAAAACCGAAGCAGCGATCTGGATTAATAGCTTTCAGCGCTGCGTGAACCTCGAGTATATCGTTCCATTTTGGTGTGTCCATACGAGCCCACGTGGTATCGGTCAAAGGCATCGCTGCAGTGGCCCTTTCAATGACCGCCTGGTTACATGAGCGAAAAAGATACTGACCTGAACTCGTTCTGGGCAATTCCCAATCGAAGAAAACGAGTCGCTTGATGGTGCTCTCCGCAATCTTGCGCATTTCGAGAAGACTCGGAAACTTCTTTTTGTTCAACTCGGTCAAGAACAATGCGTATTCGATATCGGTTGCAACGGTTTTAGCAGCTTCAGAGAAAACCATCACCTTTGCATTTTCCAACCAGGTTTTCCGGACATCTTTGGTTTTTTTTCCAGTAATCTTCGCTTCGTTTATGAACTGAATGAACGGCTTGATATCCGGGTTGGTGGCGCCTATAATGTACTTGTGATCTCTAGGATCCAAAACTGAAGTTATAAACTCTGCGTGGTAAGAATCAACTCGGGACATGAGCAACATCTCGGAGCCCATAATATCCATTTGGAATCTAGCAGCGGTAAGTCGTCTTAGATAATCAGCAAATGGGACAATAGTTCTTCCGATGCCCTCGGTAAATTTCTTTAGGCCAATAGCTAGATCATCGTAATGAACCATTGCAGTTCCTGCTTCGACAAACATTTTCGTCTCTTTCATTATCGAGGTTACTCCCCCAAAGCCCATGTCACCATCGGCAACAATTGGAAGTAGGTAGTCATTTAACGGAAGTTTTGCCTGTTCGTCTTTGGGCAAACTCAGCAGATACGATTTTTGTCTTCGATCATGGTAAAGTTGCGATTTAAATAGTCTCTCGACTAGTTTAGGAACGGTGTCACTTGGATAATCTGCGTGGTCTCTTCCAATTTCTTGTGCGAGTTGCAAGGCAGAGACACCGCCAGAGGCGTACACAACCTCCAAACCAGCTTTAGACATCTGTGATGCTGTTGCAGGATCAACGCATCCAAACGTCAATAATGGGGCTTTTTCTTCCCGGCGCTTTTGCAAAATACTCCATAATTTGTTACCCTGTATCGACGAAGGGTACTCGATTTGTATACTGTTACGCAGTGACGCAACCTTGGCTGCACTATAAGGTCTTTTCAAGTGTGATTGTCTTATTCCCAGCCACCACTCCTCGACCTTCCTTACCTCTTGTCCGTACTTCTGCATAATATTTTCTGTCATTTTATTTTATTATGATATCATAGGTATCTGAAAGAACCCATCGACCGAATTTGTTCGCTTTTATATTTATCCCCTTCTATGATAACCTTGAATAATTTTCTTATCACGGCCTACGAGTTACTGCTTATTTACAAGATAAAAAAGCTGGATTTTTAGGGATCTCATGCCCGGTTTCCTCTTTGGGGCTTTTGATAACCAAAACCCAAGTAAAATCTTTCGTACGACATTGAGAAGCTAAACAAAGATTGCGTCATTGGCTGGAATTTTCATTCCACCAATCTCACTTCATGTTAAAAAGCTAGCTCAATTTTAGTTTCCCCTCATTCGATTGAAGTCCGTTATACAATATGAGAACTACTAGCTATTGATACTATAGGAATCGGCCATCAGCATTTGCTCGTCGGACAACAAAGCTCCACACCAGCTGGTTTCAAATCCGTCGATTTTTTTTTCCTTGCAAACGCTTGCTACGTCTCTTTCATATCCATAAATACCCTCCTTAAGAAACATCTCTCCAAACGCTAGAGAAAACATGTTCAATCCTTGGCAAGCAAAAATTGGCTGGGTCTGGAAAATTATTCCCATACCGGCGAGGTCCAAATGCAATCTTTTCAATTGTTCCTTAGTAAATCCGGCAGCTTCAAAGTCGTATTTCCCAGTGTAACCGAATCCGTAAACTCTTTTATCATCAATTTTTCTCAAAACAGTATGGAATTCAACAATTTCCTCCCACTTCGGACTGTCCATTCTAGCCCATGTAGTGTCTGTCAAAGGTAATGCAGCAATTGCTCTGTCGATAACGTGACCAAGGCAACATTTCAAAAAGTATTGACCGTCGCTGCTTCTCGGAATTTCCCAATCAAAAAAAACCAATTTAGAAACTGTCTCCGCCGCCTTCTTCCTTCTCTCCGTCAAACTTGGGAATTTGGTGGAAAGATAAAGTTTCTTATAGGCCTCAAATTCCTCTTTTGTTGCCACTAATTCGACGGCCTCGTCGAAAGTCATGAGTGAAGCTTCCTTGATCCATTGTTTTCTGACTGCTTTTAGATCAGTGACTCCTTGAATTCTGGCCTCGTTCAATGTCTGGACTAGAGATTTGATAGCAGGATTAGTAGCACCTTGGACGTACCCATGATCTCTCGGGTCAATCACTGACGTGATAAACTCTGCGTGAATGGAATCTGCTCTTCCCATAAGTAACGTTTCAGCACCCATCACATCCAGTTGGAATCTAGCTGCCGTCAGTCTTTTGAGATACTCAGACGTAGGGACTACGGTCCTACCTTCTCCAATGGTAAACCTTTTCATTCCAATTGCCAGATCATCCAAATGGAACATAGCAACACCGGATTCAACAAACTTTTTTGTTAGTTTCATAATCCCAGTGGTTGATCCAAAGCCCATGTCACCGTCTGCAACAAGCGGAATCAAGTAGTCGACTTTCGGGTTAATTTGTTTTTCTTCTGTTGACATCTTTGAGCGCATGTGGTTTTGACGACGATCGTGCCACAACTGAGAATTTACCAGTTTTTGAACTGCATTTGGAACAGTATCCCAAGGATAGTCTGCAGTATCCATGGAAGGCTCAGTCACTGTCGAAAGTCCACATACTGCCCCCGAAACATAACCAATCTGAAAACCGGCCTTGGCCATTTGGGAGCCTAGAATAGGGTCAATGGCACCGTAAGTAAGCAGCGGTTCTTTTTTTGCAAGCTTCTCTTCAAAAAGATTCCATAGCTTCATGGCCAATTGTGACGCCACCACGGGGTTGATATCAATACTATTTCTCATGACTGCGACATCTTTTGCGCTGTATGGTCTCTTGAGACGACTTTGTTTTTCTGTACCCCACCATGCAGAAATCTTACGAATCTCATTACTGATACGTGCTTCGTCACTATCAGTGGATGCCATTTTGTCTTCTTTTCTTAATAATTTTCTTAATTTTGTCACGCATGCCTCAAAATTCAAGAAGCGCACATAGGGATCTCCCGATATATAACAGATACATTAATTGCAGGATCGCTGTAAACTAGGAAATACTCGGGTTATTGATTCCGTCATTTGGTCGCAGTTATATCGGTCGAAGGTCTAACTCGCCCCAATCCAATTAAAACATTCCAATGCGAATCCGCTCTTTGAAAGCCCGCTTTGAGTAAACGAATCGAACAATTACGCTAAATTCCACAAGAAGAAATTTCGGGGCGGTTCTTCCGTGTTGTCTATGCACCATGATAAGCTCAAGAAAACAATCTCGAGGTACTCAATTTTTTGATTCGCGGGGTCGCTATCGACTTTCAATGCAACCAAAATAATTTCAGCCCCTGTACGTTTTGTACGCGGAAGGGTTGGCTATGTCACTGTGAACCTGTCATCACGGAAGTGTTATCGCAAAACTATATTGTAAGCTATCAGCACAAGTTTCCGCGTTTTGTTTGGGTTGATGCAAGTTTTTCTCGGTTTGTCAAAATGAATATATTTACCGGGACAAGTTTCCACATTAGATTTGATTGAAAAGAATGTATCTCTTGGTTGACTTTGATTCTTCCTCTGCAAAATGACGACTGAGAAATCAGCTGAAAGGCTAAGTGTGCATGAGCTTGATGCATTGGTTTCCTCCGAGGAAAAAGAGCTCACAGAATTCTCCGTTGAGGACATCGGTGCCAAATATTTACACCTGATCAAGGACGGTTATACCGAAGAAGAACTGAGAAAGGCAAGATGGAAAGTTGATTTGAATTTGGTACCTTTTTTATGGCTTAACGTCTCAATTGCAGCAATGGACAAGGTCACCAGTTCTACTGCCGCTTTGTACGGACTTAAAACTGACCTGAATTTAGTGGGAGACGAATACAGTTGGATTGGATCTTCTTTCTACTTTGGCTATCTAATATTTTGCTTCCCATCCGCGAGGCTGCTGCAGCGGTTCCCATTGATTTCTGTTGGTTCAGTTTGTTTCGTTTGTTGGGGCGCAATTTTGATCGGATCGGGATTTGTCAAGTCTTTTGCCCCCATGATTGTCACTAGAGTCCTCCTGGGTGTTTTAGAGGCACCTGTCGTGACAATGACAATGCTGATTATTGCCTCATTTTACACTAGAGAACAACAGCCTCTGAGGACTGGATTGATGTATACGGGTCTTTCAACGCTCTTCACTGGACCCATTGGCTACGCAATAGGTGGGTACACGAATACCTGGTTTTCACCTTGGAGAGCTTTTTACTGGATTACTGGTGGTATGTCTATCATTTGGGGAGCGATCATCTACTTGATCTTGCCTAGTTCACCAGCGACTAGCCGCTGGTTAACAGAAAAAGAAAAAGCAATTATTATTCATCAGGTGAAAAAGAACCAAACCGGCATCAAATCTTCTGTTTGGAAGTGGGATCAGTTCAGAGAGGCGCTTCTGGATCCAAAAACGTGGGCCATGTTCTGGTTTCAAATATTTATTTCAATTCCAAACGGTGGTTTGACAAACTTCTCCCCATTAATTGTGAAAGGACTGGGTTGGAGCTCTAGGCGATCTGCTTTACTTGGAACGGTCAACGGTATCATGCAAACAGCATCTTCTTGGATCACCACTTTCACAATTTTCTTCATTGAAAAGAAGAGACCCGAAGCCAAGTCAAGAGGAATCGTAATGTTCTCAATGTTGATTGTATCTCTCATTGCAGCTATTTGTCTGTACAAGCTACCGCTTACCAATTACAAAGGACGGCTCACATCACTTTACTTTTCATTTTTTTACCTTGGTCCCTATATTGCTTCCCTGACGTTGATTCAGGCTAACACTGCTGGTTATACAAAGAAGGTGACTTGTAACGCCATTTATTTCATTGCTTACTCTGTTTCCAACATTATTGGGCCTCAATTTTTCAAAAGTTCACAGGCTCCATACTACCCATTAGGTATTGGTTCGATTTTCGGGGCCTATGCTTTGAGCATTTTTTCTCTCATGGTTTACATGTTTCTGTGCTATAGACACAATTGTCGTCGAGAGGAGAAAGATCCAGGTGCTCTTCGGGTTGAAGATCATGAAGACACTGATTTCAGGGATCTCACTGACCTTCAAAATATTCACTTTCGCTATAAGTGGTGAAGTCGTACAAACCCTTTACTTTTTCTTTATCTTTGACTAGAATGGACTTCTGCAAGATCTATTAGTTGTCGCTTAGATCGTCGAATACTCTGCATAAAAATCTATACCGAAGAACGCGACTCTCCAAATCCAAACTAAGATAGGCTTTGCATAAAAGGGGCACCGCAACCATGACTCGCGCTGCATAATGCTGTAACTCGGCTTATCTTCTTGCGGCTCGAGAGTTCAAAAAAAGAAATACCTGTTATCAGAAGTCGGATGCGGGACAATGTTTCCGCTACCGGTTTGGGAATGCATTGAAAATTTCGAAAACTACAGATTGATTTAAAAGAGCTGACAGAGCTTAGGTATGACAATTCTGCTAAGGCTCGGCGGAAAATGTCGATTGCCGAACATGAGCTCGGAGACATACAACTTTTTCAGGGGTCATCCCTCCCCAGATCTGTTACCATCTAAAGAAGTTTTTGAAGCTGCAACAACAATCTTCAGTAGCGTTATCAAAGATGAGAATCATTATGATGATATCAACAACAGACATCCTCTTACTTACGGACTCGAACTGGGAAATTTGGAGGTGAGGGCAGCTTTGTGTTCGTGGAATCAAAGGAGCTTCAAGCTTCAAACACAGTCTGATCCGATGTGTATAAATTTGACAAATGGTGCCAGTTATGGGGTAATGAACATTTTGGCACAAACTACGTCGCCTCATAACGGATTAACCAGAAGGGCATTTTTGGTTACCCCGACATATTTTCTCATTAATAGTGTGTTCATCGATGCCGGCTTCGGCGAAAAATTAATCAGTATCGAGGAACTGTCAGATGGACAAATCGATCTAGACTCTTTTAGAAAACAACTCGAATATTTTGACTCCATCGAACCTGTCACTGAACCTTCACCAAAAAATATGAAAGCTATACAGCACCCACTGAAAATGCATAAGAAAGTGTATCGCTATGTGCTCTATATAACTCCAACTTTTTCAAACCCTAGGGGAGGTACCTTGACTCTTGAAAATAGGATATTACTGGTTGACCTGTCAAGAAAACATGACGTTTTAATCATCTGCGATGACGTTTATGATCTACTAGACTATAGGGTTCCCAGTTCTAGAATTCCTGATCTTGTCCCTAGGTTAGTTTACGTTGACAGAGAAACGATTGAGGATCCAGCCGCATACGGAAATGTCATTTCAAATGGGACTTTCTCAAAACTTGTCGGTCCAGGTCTACGGGTGGGATGGCAAGAAACAGCAACCCCAAGACTGACAAGTATTATTGCAAAGGGTGGTGCTCATGTGTCCGGTGGCTCTCCGGCACATACGAACAGCATGGTTGTGGGCGAGCTGATCTCATCCGGATCCCTTGATAAAATTGTTACTCGTCTTAGATATGAGTACTCTAGAAGAGTAGAGGCTTTGAAAATCTCAGTTACGAAATACTTGCCTCTAAACACACGTATCAGTGGAGGTGATGGCGGTTACTTTATATGGGTGACCTTGCCTTTGGGTTACGATTGCAGAGCAATCACCATCGAGTGCGCAAAACGCGGGGTACTACTCGCCAACGGGGACCACTTTGAAGTGGTCGGTGATAGCAAGGGGTGGGGCACTTCCAGTTGCAGAGTATCCATTAGTTTTATGCCCGTTGATTCAATTGTTGAGGGAATCAAAATTTGGGGGAAAGTTTGTGAAAAATATAAGCCCGGTTTGGATCCCGGCATATGAAAGAGGTGTTGAACAACGGGACCAGGTTGAACTTGGTCATTTGCGTGACTTTGTGAAAGTTTGTAGGGAAAGATCTGCCTCGTTGACAGCGACAAATCTCTCAATACGTACAACATAAACTTAGGACTAATATACCCGATGGAAACGGTTTTGTTCTCGTCCCATATGTCACGTGACTTGAGGATGCTTATCAGCGTCTTTTTAGGTCAGCAGAAATCGCCAATAAATCTCTAAACCAACTTTTCAAAAAATCAGATCCTGGCGCAAAAGCCGCTGATTTTCGCTAACGATAAGGTTTGGCATTTGACCTCACGGCACTTTGCTGCTCTAGAAACGAGCCCCTTGTCGAGTGCAGAAAGCGGTTGTGTAAGCTGCTAAGAATCGTGGGTATCCGTCTTTACTGTTTAAACCGTTCCATTCAAACACTAACCGCGGTATTTAGGATTCGAAGAAATAGGCGTGAAACGGGAGAACCTAGCTGTCTCAATTACACAGCAGCAGAGATCAAGTAGCAAATATACTTTGGTACTGGCTTTAAACTTAAAAATTAGAATTCCAGTTCAATCATCTAACTGACTGTGGAAAACACGGTGAGCTCTGCTCGATCAAAACTTGGAACTCACGGCACAGTGAGTCCACAAATTCAGCGCATTGGAAATCCAAGAATTTTCTTCTCTGCCCAATGGACCCGATCGGCAATCGAATAGGAATTAATCTAGTGATTGAGTCAGAGGCTAAGCGGCGCTTTAGCTCTTCTGAGGACGAAGCTTGTCATTCAGTGGCTGATTCTTACCATTCTGGACGCAACGATTTGGTGGACCATTTTCGTAGTTTTGACGAAACTCATGGATCACTGGAACAAGCAAGAGGCCCGAGTGAACAAATTTCTGATACTGAGCTATTTCAAAAACCAGATGGGGGGTCCGTGATCACCCCACATCTTCTTCTAGCTCAAAAAAACTTGACAACAAAAAAACGGTTGTTTTCATATGAGGACCTGAATCCCAGGTTACAAAAAAAAGCCATAACTTCACCTTCAATCCACGCAAATGTTAAAATATCTGGTGGCAAAGAGATTCGCTCAAGCTCACTGACATTTTCTTTGAAAAAGATGATGCAAGAAAACGAATTATCAGATTTGGACGAGATTTTTGAGCTTTATTCTCTACCCGTTGAGCGGCGGTTCTACCAAAATGAAAACCTCATTCTTATACATTTTTTCAAAGGATTCATTCCTTTGATGTCACGTGGAGAAAGGCATTTGTGGCGACATTTGGCTATCATGCATTGCGACCCGATGATAGCGAAAAGTTGTCTGATCTCTTTGGGTGCCCTACATCTTACCAGGTCTGTAGAGGAGAGTTCTCTCAGGGAAAGTCTTTTGAAGAAAAGTGCGATTAATATCAACATTGTTTTGGACCATCTTATTTCCTTTATTCAAGAAAAAAGCCTGCTAGATGTCCTAATGCAAAGTGACAATGGCAACAGTCATTTCACTCCACTTGAGGTGCAAAGCATCGCTGATGGTCTAATACAGAATGGTGACGCTGAGACAGAAAACTCCAGTATATTCTCCCTCGCCTTTTTGATTTATGTGCAAGTATTGTATGGGATCGTGGAGAACGGGAGGTCGGCATTATCTAGAGTTTTGTTCAAGCTTTTTGCGAGTCTGCTTCAAATTGACTCTTTCAAAAAAACTCTAAATAAAACTGACATCTCGGGGACCATGATTTCAACGATATCTTTATGGGATATCACTTCTTCATTGGTTTCTTCGGATTACCGAGTGTTTTACTGCGACTCGAGATGGTTCAATAGCCAATCTGATTTGGTTGAAGTTTACAGTGGGTATCCGGCAGCTCTGATTTCAAGTTTATGTCGGCTTTCGTTTTTGAGAAACGCGATCATGAATAAGAAACTAACCAACACCGAGATCGACCAGCATTATTCTGAGATACGAGTTCAACTGCTTGAATACCGCTCATATGTTTCTTTCGATATTGAGCAGCCAGAAAACGTGATAAAAGAGCAAGATTTCACTACCCGGCTCAAAATATCACAATGCTGGACATTAGCAGCTCTTTCCAAATTGCAGCTGCTGGTTAAACCTGAGCTTGAGTGTAATCGGTACCTTAGGAAATTGGTTTTGGAGTTCATTGATGTCTTCAAATCTATTAAAACAGATATTTCTGTTTCGGAGAAACTTGTTTGGCCCATGTTGCAGATCTCAGTTTCGTGTGATTCTCCAGATCAACGCCAGGTGCTACAGGAGATGTTTGAATCTTTGATCCGTAAGTTCAAAATCCCTAGTCTCACAATATCAAGTCAACTGGCTGCTCAGGTTTGGGAGTCGGGAAGCTCACTAGAAAAAATTCTTTCAGGAAAAGAGTGGCTACAAGCTGGAGTTGATCTCCTTCCAATATAGTGGTACACCCTGTTTACATGCCTTTATTTTAACTAGTAGTTCCACCTTTGTTTGGGACTTTTCGGCCCTCCCGCCAGCAGATATATTTGAACGTATCGATACATCCAATTCACCCCCTGGACTTTGTTTCTCCTTCTGTTATCCAAGATCATGTACGACAGAACAAGGGCGACAATAGCAAAACAATCGCCAAAGGCGCCAGCGGCCCTCAAAATTGGAACGTATTTTGGAGCGTCTTCAGCCTTGAATATGTTTGAGGAAATGAGACCGGCAGAGTTCCCAACAGGCACTCCAACTGCGGAAAAAATTGGACGACAGTTCGTGCTTGGGGTATTGCTGTTGTACCAAGCGGGAGTCAAAACTGAAGAGGCAGAGGTTCGGATGGTCATCAGAAAACAAGTAAAATAAACGTCGCCCAGCCGGTAAAGCAGGGAAAATTAAAACGAGTAAAAACTTAATTATTTGGAGTTTCTCGTACTGTTGAAAAATAACCATTTCTCAAAACGATATCTAGTATATTTGTTGAATCACTGAGCTGCTGGCATATTAGATCGAACATGATAGGTATTTGAGCTCACGATGAAAGTCTGTCTTTCATGAACCTGGCCGACTTTTTCGACCAGTTTTTTCAAGATCATCTAAGATACTCTAACAACAGAGCTGCTTCCCTTATGTAAAGACGGTTGCTTATACTTATCAAACATCTCTCTATTCTTCATTTCGTCACCTAGACAGTCATGGTTTTTAAGTTTTCAGAGACCTTAAAAGGCGCCTCTGTCTTAGACTCAACATCTTCCACTGAGGATGACTCACTCACCTCGATCAACGTCAAACCGCCCTCATGATCGACATCGAACACAGCCAGATCGGTAATGATTCGGGAAACGCATCTGGCTCCAGTCAATGGGAACTTGCATTCCCTAACAATCTTGGATCTGCCTTTTTTATCAACGTGCTCCATCAAAATCACCACTTTCGTTTGCTCTGGGTTGGAAACCAGATCCATGGCACCTCCCATTCCCTTGATCCGACCGGGTAATCCCCAATTTGCAAGATCACCAAACTCGGAGACTTGCAACGCACCCAACAAGGTCAAACCAACTCTACCCGATCTGATCATTGAGAAAGACTCTTCCGAGCCAAACAAAGATGCACCCGGCTTTAGCGTGACTGTTTCCTTACCTGCATTGATTAAATCAGGGTCTTCTTCACCGACACGGGGGTAAGGTCCGACACCAAGAATACCGTTCTCAGATTGGAAATCAACCTCGAGACCTTTTGGGAGATAGTTAGCAGCCAGTGTTGGAATACCAATTCCTAAGTTGACGGCTAAGCCGCTCTTGAATTCCTGTGTAGCACGTTTGGCGATGATGATTCTCTTTTTCTCAATATCGCTTAATTCTTTAGCCGGAGCATCGCTAGACTCAGACTCTTCGGTGGAGTTCTTGAAAATTTCAATGTCTTTTGGAGCTTTCGATTGGATAACTCGAGAGACATAAACTCCAGGAAGATGGACGTCTTCAGGAGGAATTTCCCCAGGTTCAACGATATGCTCAGCTTCAACGATTGTCAACTTAGCCCCTTTTCCGAAGACGGCATTGAAATTGCGAGCAGATCCTTTGAACCAGCAGTTGCCGAGCTTGTCGGCCTTGTATGCTTTCACGAAGGCAACATCTCCGTAGATGGCGTGCTCTAAAAGAAACTTCTTTCCTTCAAATTCTCGGGTTTCACGAGGTTCCGAGTATTTGATGACTTCCCCATCGGAATTATACCTCACCGGCAATTTTCCTTCTTCCAACCAGGTGTTCGCGCCTGTGGCTGTGTAATATGCGGGGATATTCGCGGCCCCGGCTCTCACTCTCTCTGCTAAGTTACCTTGTGGACACAGCTCTAAGTCAATTTGGCCTTGCAGATACATTCTCTCAAATGTTTTGTTGCTACCAATGAACGAGCTCACCATCTTCGTAATTTGGCCGCTTTCCAAAAGTTTACTTAGTCCCCGACCGTCAATACCAGCATTGTTAGAAACGGCCGTAATATTTGTGACGTCTTTCTTAGCCAGTAAACCTTCAATGAGAGTTTCGGGTAGTCCACAAAGGCCAAAGCCACCAGAAAGTAGAATGCTGTCAGATTTGATTCCACTCAAAGCATCGTCAACGTTTTCGACCACTTTCGATAAGCTCGATTTGTTGCGAACGGCTGTTAATCTCAAACCAGTACGGAGTCTCGAGGAAACTAGTTTGATGAGCATTTTGACAGACTCTGTTCACTTTTGCGGGAAATGTCAAAAGTAATGTGAAAATGAATTTTTAAACGATCTCGAATGCTTATATACTTCTCAACCCCACATTTTCTCCAGGTTTTTTTCCGAAGAAAACAAGCATTGCGGATAAGTACTTTTCCGCAATTCAATATGAAAGGCTAAATATTTTTCCAGGAAAACCTTGATCTTAACCGCAGGGTCATTCTGTGGCTTTCTCGTGCGATATTTTTAGCTAGCGATTCCCGGAGCTACGTTTCTCTTGAGTTTGTCGAAAGTGTCACTATTAAAAGTTTACTTTCAGCTCAGATTTGTTTCTGTAGTTAAAGAAGCGTTTCTCGGAACCTCTACGAAACTTGATTGGCAATTTCATGAGGAGGAAGCGAGCATTCCATGTGCAAGCGACGTCGTCATTCAAACTTCGGTACTTGTCCTCACCACTGGTGAAGAATTACCTTTCCTTACTTGATGGGCCAGTTTTTCTTTCTCTAGAAACCTGCCACAGTTCCGCCTACCTCTTAACCTTGGCTTACTTCCCTTTATGGTAATATCGCTTATCATTGAAAAGTCGTGCATTAACCAATCACAGTCGCTCTTATCTCGGAAGTTTGTAAAAAAATCTGTTTCAAATGTCAAGATTTCATCGTAACTGATGGTGTCTTTGACATAAATACTTAGCTCATGTTAAACTACTTGAAAGTAACAAATTCCAGACACCTTCATCGACAATGATCTCAAAAGCATTCAAGTTCAACACTGGCGAGCTTCTAAAAACCATCCACTGGACCTCAGAAAGTTTTGGAGCCAAAGGGGTTTGGGGCGCTGATGCCACCGAGACAGGTGTTTGCCGACTGGCTCTATCAGACCTGGACAAGAGCGTCCGGGACTGGTTCATCGCAGAAACAAAGTCCTTAGGATGCAGCATCAAAATTGACGAAGTTGGTAATATATTTGCTACGTACCCGGGAAAATATAACGATAAGTTGGCCACTGGAGTTGGGTCCCATCTGGACACTCAACCAACTGGAGGTCGATACGATGGAATTTACGGTGTTCTTTCCGGCCTTCAAGTTTTGAGAACCTTGAAATTGAATAATTATGTTCCAAACTTCCCGATCACCTTAGTTGATTGGTGTAACGAGGAAGGTGCTCGGTTCCCGGTGAGCATGATGGCGTCTTCAGTTTGGTCGGGTCAGATAACCAAGGAATACGTGTATGGATTGAAAGATGTTTTTGACGGTAAAACCACCGTTGAAGAAGAGTTGAGGAGAATCGGTTACTTGGGAGACGTTCCTTGTAATTTTACGGCCAATCCGTTGAAATGTCATTTCGAGATTCATATTGAACAAGGTCCGATTCTGGAGGCTTTTGAGAAAAAAATTGGCGTGGTCACAGGAGCACAAGCGTTCGCTTGGTTAACAGTGACTTTCAGAGGAATGGCCCAACACACAGGGACAACCCCTTTGGAGTTTCGGAGGGACGCGTTACTAGCTGCTTCCAAAGTGATTGTCGGGGTAAACGATATCGCCAAAGAAATAGGTGGTTTGGGGACTGTTGGAAAGCTGAATCTGGAGCCTGCTGTTGTCAACGTAATTCCTGAAGACGTCAGTTTCGTGGTAGACATTCGACACCACACGAATGCGGGACTTGACAAGATCGAAGCTCGCCTTAAGGAGTTGATCGAGAGCGTTTCGAAGAATAAAGCCGGTAGCGGAGTGGCACTTACTAGCAGTATTGAAGAACTTTATCGATCACCTGCGGTTTTCTTTGACCAAAAAATGCTTGGCATCATTAGGGAGTCGGCAGAAGATGTTGTCGGATTAGATAAGACCATAGACATTGTCAGCGGTGCCGGCCATGATTCGTGTCCAGTCAACACTCGGATTCCTACAGCAATGATATTTGTTCCTAGCAGAGAAGGAATCAGCCACAATCCAAAAGAGTTCACCTATCCAGAGGATATCGAGGCTGGTTTCCGAGTTCTTCTGGAATCAATCTTAAAGTACGATAACGAGAGACTAAGCGAATTATAGGAGGGTGAAAACTTTCACCGCGTCTTGGTTTTCTTCTATACTGACAAAAATTCTCAACTTCCCCACATTTGCCGATTTGGGGGATTGCCGAATATATATAAAATCAAACACTTTTTTTGCAAAGGTCTTCACAAAATATATAGTTTATTTGCAAAGTAAATGTTAGCAATGTCCTCTCAATCCGTGATTTCAAACTTAACTACGATCCCAGTTCCCGAGGCCGACGATGAAGGTGTGGAGTTTCGTTACGCTCAGGACACCTACGTCCCGGTTGACCCCCACAGGATGGAGGCCGCCAATAGAGAGGATTGGGACTATTCTCAAGGAAACCCCATTAATCCAGCAAGAGGATCAGTGGACATGTCACTGAGACCCAACAACGCGACTGGGTTTGCCACCAACACTTTTATCTACGTGATGTTTAGAGGTGTCTCGGCCATCTATGTGAGTATTCCGAAATTTGAAATCAACCTGTTCCTTACTAATTCAGACGTGTCATAGTTGGCCAATTGTGCTTGGAGAAAGACCGGCGAAAAGATCAACAAGAACTGGTTTCGCTATAAAGTTGCGGTGGAAGATCCTCTATAGTTGTGTTTATTTACGCTTAATCCAACTAGCGTATTATTTGAGGTTCCTCAAACTTCTGGGAGACATAGTCTCTAGATTAGCGGCCTTCAAGTCATCACGTAGATTTCGAAGAGTGGAGGGAAAATAGTTCGCATTTTAATTTTACCCCGGATTTTCCCCATCGGATTTTCCTGAACCGGTTGACGTACAATTGCTCTCCAACTGACCAGCCAAGATTCTTTTACAATTATTGGGGATTTAAGGATCATTAGCAAAAGTTGAATTATAGTTTATGAGCGAAAAGTAACTCAAATTCACCCATATAGTCATTTGAAAAATAGAAAAGACATCCCCTTCTCCCCCTCACTCGCCGACATCTCGATCAGCTTTCCATAACAAGAAATGCAGAATCTTCCACTTCATGGTTGCAATACGAATTTTCCTTCCGTACCAGAACAGCGGAGCTCCCACTCCTATACATGCTGCTGATATACACGCCATCTCAACAAATGCAACAGTCAGTCCCTTGTCGTCGATCCAGGGGTTTGTGTAGAAGTTCAACAAGAATCCGAGTAACGCTTTAAATCCTATCTGGGTGACCTCAACCTCTCCAGCTATGGGTCTGTATGAGTCGACACAGTAGACGAACGACACGTTGGTAGCTTGAACAATTCCTGCCAGAACAAATCCCACACCGATAATTGGCACTATCCAATGCATCGCTTTTGCTAGTCCGACACCGTACAAAACTAGCCCGGTCGGACAGAATATGAAGCCTATGATAATTGCCGGAAGTCGATGTTCTGGCTCTCTCACACCCCCATTTCTCCTTGTGAAATAGTTTGCGATGGTTTCAGTAAGCTCACCTCCAGCGTAAATAGAAATGAAAGAGCCAATAATCCCGGATATCCAAACTAATCCACACTGCCAAGTGTTGAAGTTGTAAACAGCAGAGAATGAAGAGGCGAAGTTTGAGCTAATTGCAACATTGAAACTGATTGTTCCTGTCATGACCAATGATGCCCAGAAAACAGGAGGGAGAATAATCATACCTATTGGACGGATAAAGATTCTCCAAAGACTTTCGTCGGTGTAAGTCTTTCCGCTCCATATTTTCAGACCACTCCGATAAGAGTCTTTCTTTGGAATTTCACGCTGAACTTGAGCTCCCTCCTTCTTTTGTGACTCTTCTAAATGAACAGCGGTAATTTTTTCTTCCGGCATCCCAAGAGGATAAACTTCTTCGAATCCTTGCATATCATCATCCGGGTTTCTGACATAGTGAGTTTCAGGGATGCTGAAAAAAACGGCTATCCATAGCGTTCCGACGAGAGCAATACCAATATAAAAGATGTATCTCCAATTCCGGTAGTAAGCCAAAAACCCAGAAATCACCACTCCAAACGCAACTCCAACCGAAAGACAACATGTGTACAATGCCATGTATGTTCCTCTTTCATGAAGGAAAGTGGTATCAGTGATAGTCAATGGTCCCAATGTCTCATTGCTACCGGAAAAAAAACCCCCAATGAGTCTAGCGGCCAAGAAAGATTCATAGCTTTGTGCTCGCGCGCACCATATGCTTGTGGCGAAATAGATCAAAATGGTCATAAGATAGACAGGTCTTCTTCCATATTTCGTCATCACAGGAACCCAAAAAAAATTGCTGCAACCCTGCATGATAGCGAATCCGCTAAAACTATAAGAAACCTTGCTGATCCAATGTGAAAGGTCCAATGTTCCGTCCGAGTTCGGTCTCCCGAGATCCATCGCAATGTCAACGATGGCAACTGCTGGACCAGCGCACAGGTAATTTCCCACGAAAACGCTGTAGGATGAAAGCAAAGCGATATAGAGCTTGAACCTTGGGTCCCAGTTCAAGGGATCGTTAGGATCATTAGAGGGCTTGGGAATCAATATACGTTCTTTCGTATGGTGATCAAACAATTGGACTCTTCCAAGATTACCTATAGCTTCATTCGAGCGTTTTGGGACTACTCCCTTCTCCAAGATACTTGCAGACATAGTTGAAGTTTTTGATTTTTACAACATCAAAAGTTTGGTAGCCAAAAGGGTGAGTCAGAACGCTTTATATACTTTTTATAAGACTCTTCCTTGGAACTGGTGAAGCTATTGTTTTGATTCGGGATGATGAAGAGATGACAGTGCTAAGAAAGGAGGGGTGTCTAGAGATTCTCAGATCGATCAAAGATGCTACCCCGTATTCACCCCAGGGAAGCCGCACACAAACAATCCGGATCTTCGCAAAGGGGGCGCCGCACTCTCCCCACATGAGTTCTCCATTTTCTTCCGAAGTGGAAATATCTGAGGAGCAGCATTTCCGAAGAAATTCAAAACCAGTTCAGATTGCAAAGTCGGCGGAGTTTCAAACAACCCGCCAACTCAACATTATCTATCGAACACCGGGGAAATGGGGACAAACAATCTACTTCTCCAAGTCTTCGTCGCTTGAATTTAGAAGAACCTAAGGGAAACTTTCAAACTTTGCCTAGGGAAGAAAACAAAAGAGATTCTCGTAAAAATTTCTTACAAACCGACAGTCACCGACTTAATAGTCAAGTAATCCTCAATACCATACTTAGAGCCCTCTTTTCCGATTCCACTCATTTTTAAACCTCCGAAAGGCATGGCACTGTCACTGATGGCTCCGACGTTAACTCCAACCATCCCGGTTTCCATTTTTTCGGCCACTCTCAAGCACCGAGCACTATCTTTGCTAAAAAAGTAACCTGCAAGGCCAACATCGGTATCGTTGGCCCATTTCAACGCCTCGCTCTCTGTTTTGAACTTGATGAGAGGAGCGACCGGACCAAAAGTTTCTTCAACAGTGCACAGCATCCCCTGCTTGACGTGCGTCAAAATGGTTGGTTCGAAGTAATTTTTTCCCAAAGATTCGATAACTTTTCCACCAACTAAGATTTTGGCTCCAGAGTTGACCGCGTCATTGACGTGTTCCAGTACCTTTTCAGCCGCCGCTTCATTAATTAGCGGCCCATGAGTAACGCCTTTATCCAACCCATAACCAGTGGTAAATTTGGCAACCTCTTGCTGCAATTTGGAAGCGTACTCTTCATAGACTTCCTCGTGAACAAAGATTCGGTTCGCACAAATGCAAGTTTGGCCTGTTCCCCTGAACTTACACATTACAGTGGATTGTACAGCCAGCTCAATATCAGCGTCTTCAAAAACAATGAATGGAGCGTTTCCGCCCAATTCCAATGACACCTTTTTAATCGTGGAAGCACATTGGCTCATGAGAATTTTTCCGGTAGCCGTGGAACCTGTGAACGAGAGTTTTTTAACCATAGGGTTCTCGCAGATAGCCGCACCAACTCTTCTGGTATTTTGACTAGTACAAATCACATTGATCACTCCTTTTGGAAATCCGGCTTTTTCCGCGAGATAAGCAAAGGCCAGAGCAGAAAAGGGCGTTTCCTTTGCCGGCTTGATAACAACAGAGCATCCAGCCGCAATTGCAGCGCCGGCTTTGCGGGCAATCATGGCGGCTGGAAAGTTCCAAGGGGTGATGAAAGCGCATACTCCAATTGGTTGTTTAACAGTGTAGACTCTGGAGTCAATATTTTGCGGTCTGATAGTATCTCCATATATTCTTGGAGCCTCTTCGGAGTACCATTCCAAAAATGAGGCTGAATAATTGACTTCTCCGAGAGCATCAGCGTAACTTTTTCCGTTCTCGAGAACGATCAATTTTGCTAAGTCATCTGTGTTTTCAACAACCAAATCGTACCATCTGCGAAGTAGCCTAGACCTTTGTCTTGGGGTAATTTCTTCGAGATTTCTCAAAGCCAAAGAAGCGTATTCAATGGCTTTTTGTGCTTCTTCAACACTAGTTTCAGGAACTGACGCCAACTTTTCACCGGTTCCGGGGTTAATCACATCAAAGCTCTCGCCTGTTGATGAAAATCTCCATTCACCGTTGATGTAATTCTGAGTTTTGAAAAGTTTGGTATTGGAGAGAGTAGAAGTCATTGCGTATGATTGGGGACGTGCCAGGATTTTTTACTATCCCACTCAGCAGTTTCCCTACATCGAGCAGTTTATATAGCTTGCTTGTCGGAGTTTATCGAACTAAAAACGGAACTACCACCGAAGTTTAAGTCCGATTGGAGATGCGGGACAGACTCAAATAAGTATTATTTTTTCCCCACTAGTTCCGAAAAAGTTGAGAAAGCTCAACGTAACAGCTCCTCGATGAATTATATTCGTCTCAACTATTGTGGCATTTCTACCTGTAAGCTATTAGATATTGAAACATACCGTTGGTTCCGCTTGCGATTTTTGTTCACCAACCAATCAATCACTTTCGAACCCCATCGATGCATGTGTTTCTGAGAAGCTCTCTGCGGTGTGAGTTTACCCAGGCCTTTCAAAAATTGCATGGTGAAACCCAAAGATTCCAGTTCTGTCAGCAAAATATTATCCGTTTGAGTAATAAGTAAAAGGTTAATGGACTCGGGAATGGATTTCAATACGTACTTCACCGCATGGAAGTTGAGATCTAGTATACCATCGCCTCTCACCTGCCAATCGTACTTACAAACAACGGTATCCGGATTTTTTCTCAAAAAGAGGCAAATATTGTTTATTAATAGCTCATCGCTATTCTGGCTTTTTGACCTCTGGGACACGAAAAACTGCAAGGGATCAAACTCCTTGAGATGATTGAAACTGGTCTGTGCACATATCTGGTATTTTCCTTTCGAGGGACTCAGTATGGTGATATCAATAGGAATCTGATGAGCCATTTCTTGAACCTTCGTTTTCAAATCCGTTGAATTCGCACAATAGATTGAACATTTGGATTTTGTGCCCATTAGATGTACACCGTAAAGTCTGAAGACATGTTCAAGAGCATGATCAAAATCTCTTTCGAAAGCCTCTAAACACCACCATCGCGAGTCTACAGCATTTTTCTTTCTGTGCAAACATTTTGCCCCACCAGAGAATAAGCCAGAATTCCTGGCTGACAAAACTGAGAAGGTAGAGACGGGAAAGTCGGCTGGCCGTTCCAAGAGCTCAGTGCAAACAGATCGCCGGCCTCTCCATACCTCCTTCTCTCTGGAATCTTGCTCCATAGGCTGAGTCTCACTTTTATATGGAAGCCAACTCCATATTGGGGTGTAGTATCGCGTGATGAGGTAGAGGAAGTAGGAGGTTGAGGCTCCCGTGATGCCTCCAAACAGAATTTTAAGAATCAACTGTTCGTCATCCATCTGTGAGACTGTGCAATGGTTGGCCAAGCTTCATCTACTTTCTCTTTTCACAAACGATCTTCTTTTGACAGCTATACCCAGAAGTTGACATGAACGATGATCTTTCAAACAACCGTTCATCCGATCTGTGATTGCTTCGTACTTACTTTCTGCCAAATCTGTTTCCCCACCGGCTTGATTCAACGCGCGAGCGCGAAAACTTCTCGGTGATTCAAATGACAGCTGCATCTCGGCTTTCGCCCCCGCTCTTGCAGGGGATTCGTGCGCGAACTAATCCAAATTCGTAAAGTAACCTCGGGCCCGCACCTCCGCTCTTCCCCACTTGCAGCAACGAAATGTCCTCTTTTGTTCGCCCCCGGAACCGATAAAAATGAAGCGATTCCGTTGTCTCACGTTCGCCATCGGAATTGGACCCTGTTCTCTTCTCGTCTAGATTGAGTCATGCCCGTAATGGCCACTCCGAAAGACAAGAAGTTCAAATGTGACCAGTGTAGCTGTGATTTCACGCGCAAAGAGCATTTGCTCCGTCATTCGCGCTCCCACAACGACGAAAAGCCATACAAATGCCCAGCTTGCTTCAAAAAGTTTGGAAGGAAAGACCTTGTTGACCGTCATGTCGCTTCGGGAGCTTGCAAAACTCGGGACATTTTCGTCGGCACAAGCAACGGTAAATCTGTCTTGTACAGAAAGACTCCCCGAGGTTTAGCCGCCTGCGAATTCTGTGCCAAATCAAAAACTAAGTGCGTCAGATCAAATGGAAAAGATCAGCCTTGCGATATATGCTCCAAACGAAAAATACCCTGCACCCCTAAAGAGCGGCGCAACAAAAGAAGGAAGCCCTGTCCTCCCGAGGAAATCGTCAGCGGCAGCACCGTTGTTTCCGACCGCAATCCCGTCACTGAAATTGCTAACGATGCCATCGAAACTTCATCGCCACCGCAAGATAAAATCAGTTCCCCACATCTGCCGGGAATGACGCCTTTTTACTCGACCTCGAACTCTCCATTTGCCATCCCCGGAACAAACGGTGTTCCAGGTTATTCCCTGCCCGCCTTCTCAAGCCCCATTGATGGCTATCTTCACCATCTCCGATACTCTGACGTCCGAACAGCGGAAGATGACACGGCGCACGCTAACTCTAGAGAGCAGGACCAGAATCTTCCCAACGTCCAAAACCAAGGCAACGAAACCGCACAATCTTTAAGCCCTTTGAGATCTAAAAACCTCTGTATGGTTAGCTCCCCGGCTCTAGATATCAAGAACAGAGACTCCTCTTCTCATATTTCGATTAGTGCGCTTCTCCTTCCCAGCGGAAACAGCGAGAAACCCTCGTTTATCCCCTACAAGCCAGACCAAGATCAATCATCAGGAGCTACTGACTCGACTGCTTACGATCCACCCAGCACTAACTCCGAGAGGCTTTTCAATTCCTTCACGACGCTCCCTGTAGACAAAGCGAGCACGCATCGTGGGCCTATGCCCCATCGACTCCAACCAGCCGCCCCTCCGGCTGCCGGGCCAGCCCCTTTATCTGCATCCGGGAACGGAACAGCTGGTGCCAGGCTCCTGAGCTTACCTCAAGCTAGCAGATCCCCCAACGAGATGTTGATTAGCCAATCACAGTGCTCGACCTTCACTCATCCCTCAAAAGCTATCATGACTGGTTTAGAAATAGTGAACGGATTGTCTCCGAAAAGCTCTCTTCCGATCGAGTTTGGGACTCCAGAAGAATACGGCCGCTACGAATCCAAAGACAGACCTTTGGCCGAGACCATAGCCGCCCAGTTGGACTACTTTACAAAATTCAATCTCGATGGAACCATGAATTCGATCAGAGATATGCTGAAGGAGGTGGATAACCACCAGAACAAGTCTGAAGATCAAAGCGGACTTCAGGCGTTGGATAACTGGATCTATAGTCAAGCCGCGACGGTGGATTCTGTCTCACAATTGGAACATCCCTCGAAAAACTCTTATCTTGGGAGTAATGAGTACTTCCCAAAACTGGATATCTTCTTTGACGGAATAAACCACCGAGAGAAAAGAGTCAAGCCAAACTCACCAGCTAAAACTGACTCCGCAGACCACGCTTCAGTCACCAGTGAGAGTAAACGACTGCCTGATTTCTCGCAATCCTCATTCTCATGGAAATGCCCTGTATCAGATCGCTCCTCAGTGGAGATCAATTCTCTTATCGAAGGTAACAAGGGGGATGCGGAGTTGCTACCGAAAGTGGATACCAGTTCTGCCACATTCAAAAAATCAGAAATTAGTGCCGACACTCGCGATCGTCTACTCATAATGCTCAGCGAGACTCATAAATGGTACTTCTGGAAAGACCAAGCCATTACCAAGCTGCCGCCCTGCGAACAGTTGACTGCTTTGGTAATAAATTATTTTGCCTATTTTCACAAAAGATACTCAGTTTTGAAGAGAAGTACGTTCGATCCCAACAAGATTTCTCTTACACTTTTGGTGGCAGTTTTGGGAGCAGGCGCCTTTTTCTGTGGCTCAGATGATGAAGGTTCAATCACTTTCGGCAGATATCTACTTGAAATCGCAAGAAGGCGTCTGATTATGACTTTCGAAAAGAACACTAAATGGATTAGAAGAGTGGACCTCCATCAAGCAAACATCATCCTTTACATCTCATCAAGCTGGTCGGGTATTGCACGATTTGCCGAAATATCTGAGGCTTTCGCCTCAACATTGGTCGCAATGATGAGAAGAGGAGACTATTTCAAGTCATACACCTACAAACCTTTGCAACACTATGTTGAAGATGATACCCTGGGAACTTTGGAGCAAAAGTGGGAGACTTGGAGCAACGCCGAATCAAAGAAAAGACTTTCTCTGTATCTCTATCTATGGAGTACTCAATTCTCTTTGACCGCCAATATTCCGGAGTTGGTTTCATTCAAGGACTTGGAATTGAGTCTTCCGCACCACGAAAGTCTGTGGGATGCATTGACTGCTGAAAAATGGCTCAGTGTTGCAATGATGATCAAAGAACGATCACCGGGGCATTATTACCAAAAACTCACGTTCCAGAACTGTATCAGCTCAATCCTTTTGAGCTATTCATCACCAGCAGGCAATCATTCTAGTTTGGACAGCGCTCCCGAGTTGATCATTGGGTGTCTTCTGGGCTCTGTCAAGCAGTTCATTATGGAGTTAAAAAAAGATGAATTTATAAGAATAGCTAGCTCCGAAAATATGGAGCTCAGCCGAAAACGGTTTAGAAGAGCAAATTACTCCACCAATCACTCGAGCTCGGCAAACTATATCCAGAATCGAACTATTGAAATCGAAGAGATGTTGGACTCCATAAGCATCTCTTTTGCGTCCAAGGACTTACCTGCCAGAATTCTTTTTAAGCTGGAGCTTGAATATATGTACCTTTGCACTTATTGTTGCATTCGGGATGTGATGAAGTTGGAGGGAATGGACGACGAAAGCGAGTCCAAAAAAGCAATTCAGAAGCTCCTGAGATGGATGAGAACTGAAAATTCCCGACTTTCTGTATGGCATTCGGCTCAACTACTGAAGTGGTGTCGTCTTGCAGTGCAGAACAATGTCTTTGTTCCACAACTACCCTATTACGTTTTTCACTCTGGATCTGTGCTGTGGGCTTATGGCTTGCTGATGAACGTGGCAAGTAAATTCGATTGCCATACGAGCTCCAACGAGCAAATGTGTGATCTGACGGCAGAATACAGCAGCGAGATAGAAAGATTCATTAACACGGGAGCCCTAACGCCTTGCTTGCTCACCGAAACGTTAATCTTCAAACAGACACATCACTCAAATGACTCGTCTCAAACGCAGAAACCAAATGAAAAAGCTGAAGAAACATCAACCTCTCAAGTAACCCCCTTATCCAATCCCGAAGCAATATTGGAAATATGCGTTGGAATATCAAATGACATCAAATGGGGTGGTTTGTTCGCCAAAGACATCAGCAATCTTTTACGAAGCATACAAAGCTGTTCTCGGAACATAGTGGACAGCAAGCCAGAAGAGTGAACGTTTCTTGCTACCCTCTTTTGTTTCGTCAATATGTACTCTAATGAAAAGAAAAGGATTTTTTTGCGGCAGATGCACTGCCTTGATTTTATTCTGTTCAAATATCCGAGATCTTCGCGGTCGCGTAAAGATCAAGTCTCATCCGCATGCACCGCCCATAAGATCGAGATCGTCTGTACTGAGCCAATTGGCGTACAAGCTCTTGTCCAGGAGGTAGAAAAGATTGGAAGAAAAGAAGTTCCGTTTCTACCCGCAACCGTGTTTCCGTCTCTCTCCAGCACTATCAGCAGTTAGCAGTATTGGAGTGCCACTACTCGGACCACCTCATATGAATACAGATAATTTCGGTACCGCAAATTATCTGTATTCCCGATACCGTATCTGGAGCATCACGAGTTCCAAAGTTTAATCCGGAACAATGCATAGCGTGACCGACCTTCGCCTGTCCTCAGGCGTTTTTTTGGGAAGCTGGATACTTTTATCTGCTGCCTTCTTTGCTCCCCGCATAAATATCTATTATTTCTAGTCAGAATATATAAAAGCTAGGAATCATCATTTTACTTTAATACTAAATATTTTACAAGAGAATCCCACTCTGGACTTTTAGAAACTATAGTCTCTTTATAGCTGAAGATGCCCGTTGCCTGCGAAATTGCAGTCAGCAGCTGTCCGTTGACTTTTGCGATCGTTGGTGCTGGTTTAGGAGGTCTGAGCGCCAGTATTGGTTTGGCTCTCGGGGGTCATAAAGTCACGGTTTTCGAGCAGGCCTCGCAATTGAAAGAAGTCGGAGCCGGAATACAGATTCCTCCAAACTCACTAAAAATATTGGATGCTTTCGGATGCAAAGAGGATATCGTGAATCTCTCGACCGTTCCTCACGGTTGCACCATCTACAATTGGAAGGGAAAGGTTTTGGCCCACACTCCTTTGAATCCAGAGTTCAGCACTCTTTATGGTGCCCAGTACTTACATATTCACCGGGCAGATTTTCACCAGGCTCTTGCAGAAAGAGCAGTTGCAGTAGGGGTCAAAATTGTTCTAAACACTCGAGTTGAACGAGTTGAATTTGAAACGAACACCGTTGTCAGCGAGAACGGCGAATATTTTCAAGCAGACGTCATCATCGGAGCCGACGGTCTGAAATCGAAAGTGAGAACTTCAGTTCTAGGATTTGAAGATCCTCCACAAAACACTGGAGATTTGGCTTACAGAGCTCTGTTGCGTATAGAGGAACTGCACAAATATCCAGAATTGGAGTACATTTACAAGGAGCCTAACATTAAGTTTTACTGGGGGCCTCAAATGCACTTAGTTGTGTATCTTTTGAAAGGAGGCAAAACCTGCAACCTAGTGATTCTTGCACCTGATGATATGCCTCTCGACACTCCAATAAGCCCTGCGAAAGATGGAGAGTTAGTTGAGATTCTCAAAGGCTGGGATCCCAGATTGGTCAGGTTAGTGAGCTTGGTAGGAAAATCTACCAAATGGAGACTACAAAACAGCAGAGAGTTAGACAATTGGTGTCATGAGACTGCCAATGTTGCTTTGCTGGGTGACTCATGCCACGCAACACTCCCTTACCTTGCACAGGGAGCGGCACAGGCTGTTGAAGATGGTGGGGCACTTGCTTATCTTTTTGGAAAATTAGAAAATAAAGCACAAATTCACGGTTTGCTGAAAACTTACGAAAATTTGAGAAAATGGAGGACAACGCAGATTGTGCAAGGTAGTTCAAACTGTCAGAAAATCTATCACCTCCAAGATGGTCCCAAACAAAAGGCAAGAGACAAGCTGTGCGAAATCGATCCCCCGCAGAGAGGTTGTCCCAATAGATTTGGGGACCCAGAGTTCCAGAAGTTCATGTATGGATACGACGTCTTTGCCAACTGTGAAAAGGCGTGGAAATCTTTCTTGAAGGGCGAGGAGTATTTTGCGAGAGAGTAAACTACCCCACAATTTTGGCGTTCAACAGTTTTTACAGGAAGCCTTGTCGACCTCCAAAAAGCGGAAAACTGAAAAAAAAAAAATTACTCTCGCAGTTTGTGGGGATTTTGTGCGGCTCTAAAAGGGGCTTGAATTTCCCCACCGGATATATATCTCAAGTTGCGAGTTTGATTCAGCAATAAATAAGAGCTCAACAGCAACCCTTTCAGGGAATAATGCAGTATTTGTTTTGAATATAAGTGATGATGGCGGACGGAAAAGTAGCAGTTATCTCGGGATCGTGTTCAGGCATTGGGGCCGCTATTGCTGAGGAATTGGCTTCCAAAGGGTTTTCAATCGTGATCAACTATCCTTGTCCGAGATTTGAAGTCGAAGCTAAAAATGTCCTGCGAAAAATTTTAACTGAGCACCCGAAGGTGGGTGGGATTACTGTGGAGGCGGATATGGGAACTCTTGAAGGCCCCAAGAAGCTGGTAGACGCGACTGTCGAGGAGTACGGAAAAATAGATGTAGTGGTCAACAATGCGGCGATCGCAAAAAATAAGCCTTTTGAGGAGCACTCAATGGAAGACTGGGATCTTCTGGTGAACTTGAATGGAAGAGGAACATTTTTGCTGACTCAGGCCTCGTTGCCTCATTTGACTAATCCGTCTAGAATCATTAATGTTTGTTCTGCCTCCAGTAGAGCTCCTCCTCCGTTACAAACAATATATGCCGGCACAAAAGGAATGGTTGATTCATTTACCAAGGTTTGGGCAAAGGAACTCCCTAGAAAGTATGGTTGCACGGTAAACTCTGTGAGTCCTGGGCCAACGAAAACAGCTGGGTTTTTGAGTGCTGGTGACGAGGCCATGAAAGTTCTGCAACCGACCATTGAAAGCATTCCGGTGGCTTCGAGAATGGGTGAGCCAGAAGAGATCGCTTATGCTGTCGGGGCCCTTGCGTCTGATCGAGCCAGTTGGATAAATGGAGTCCACCTGCACGTGAACGGAGGTTTGGTTATTGACTGAGTTTTAAGGTTTTGACTTAGGATCAGCTGTAAAACGCTTTAATCTGAACTATTTCTAGCTATTCTATCATTCACACAATTCTTAGGACAAAAAAACTTCTTGAAAAACATAATACCTAAAACGCTCACTCAAGAATGGTTTGGGTAGAGACATCTGATAGACCAGTTCCAACCAACACTTTTCCGACGCTAATATCTAAAATCGGCATCTCGCTGAATTTCTTGGCGATTGGATAATGACATGGTAGCAGTTCCGGAGTAATCTTTTCTTTGAAAAATTTGAGCTCTGCGTCACCTGCAAATTCACTATTCAGAATAAATGGTGCGCCTCCTGTGTCCACAGGAGTGTAGGTTGCGTACTCAAAGTCCATTTCTCCCTTTCCTCCAACTCTAGGCATACACCGCCATTCCAGTGCACCTTCTGCCTTCGAAGAAGCGTGCGAGCCGTTTCCATTCTCTCTGTCTTGATGGGTGACTCTCTTCACGTCCTTGATATTGAACTCCAAAAACGTTGTTCCATGCCACGATGCAGTTAAATGGTAGCCACGGACCTCGTCAAAGCTTTCGTCAATTATCGTCGGAATTTTTGGGAACCCCAGCTCTTCACGTCCGGTAAGAGTGGGTTCGGCTTTTCCCTCAAGTAGAAGCGGACAAAATTTTCCTCTTGTCTTTTGACCTTTGGTGTCGGTATAAACGACGTCGTCAATGAAAAGATCAAAATGAGAATAGTCCCAGCCCCCGAGCCAATCGATATCATCAATCCAAGTATTGGAAATGTTGATGTACCCGATTTCACCTTCCACATCAAGATGAAACTTGTCGTTTGGTAACAAGTGTTCCAGGTACGATCTGGTGGTTTTGACCTTGACCGCACCCGTCCTCAAAAACGAGGTGCTACCATCAATCTTCTTGCCAAGATAATCCTGTCGAGGACCCTGCAGAGGACCCCACCCAACTGGCATTCTTCTGAAGGACTTGCTTTCCAAATGTCTACTGAGAAGACTGCTGGCGTGAAAGTAGGCGTCATGACTCCAGTTGTAGTGAGAGAACCTAATGGAGTTCAGCTTCTTGTCCTTCGGGGTCAGAGCTTGGTCCCTTGTAAACTGCTGAATTGTGGTTGCTCTCTCAATTCTAGCTGATTCGTAAACTTGTAGCAACTCGGGAACATCGCTTGGTTCCATTCCATAAGGAAGAACTTGGGCCAGAGCAACACCGTCTTCGATTGCCTGAGCTCCTCCTTGGCCTTGGTGCGGCAAGAATGAGTGGGCAGCATCTCCCAACAAGCAAGTTCTCCCACGAATCCAAGACGCCAGTGTTGGTCTGTCCAGCAGCTTCCACAGCTTGACGTCTTTTGCCAGCTTCAAAATTTGTACTAGTCTGCTCGGGTAGTTCCGAGAACAGGCCACCACTTCGTCCGCAGTACTTTTGTGGTTCCATCCTTCCTCTGCTCCCCCTTTGATTTCGGAGTCTGGGAACATACAGATAAAATTGATCTCCTTGTTGTCTCGGCATGGATAGCAGACAATTCTGGAACCGTCTCCAATCCAAATTCGCAGCTCCCCATTACCTCCTAGCAAGTCATCTAGGCCAGCGGCCTTGATTTCATCTTTAGGAATCAAAAATCGAAACGCACTTGACCCGGAAGGGCCAGCTTGCACCTCATCGGCGCTGACGTAGTTCCGCACAACAGAGTGGACTCCATCCGCTCCAACAACGAGGTCACCCTGGTGGGTCTCGCCGTTTTCGCAGTAAAGTACACCTTTCATACAGTCGACCTCGATAACCCGCGAAACAAGGTTTATTTTGACAGGTTTTCCGGGACCTTCCTTGGAAATGGCCTTTTCCTTCAAAGTTCTGTGAAGATCGACACGATGAACAAAAAGCCACGGATAAGGGTACTTTTCCAGCATTCCAGCCGTTTGGTGGGACTGGATTACGTCGCCCGTAGCGTTCAGTTCGGTGATCCTTTCGGCTGCATTCCCGCCTAGGGACTCTATGGGGACTCCCAGGTGTTGCATCATGGCATACGCATTTGGAGGAAGATGAATCGCAGCCCCAATCTCATTGCTGAATCGTGACTGCTCAAAAAGCTCAACGTTGTGGCCCTTCTGGCGAAGAGCGATGGCAGCTGTCAAGCCCCCAACTCCTGCTCCGCAAATCTTGATATTCAGCGGTTTTCTTTCAATCGGCATGTTTTTTTTCGGTGGTTTCGATAAAACAGTGAAGAGAGAAAGACAAGATAATGAGGCTCATCTTGGCTCCTTTATACAACCGTGGAGCCGGAATAGAGATAACGCTAATTGTAACGGGCTACTGGTTAGCTGCCAAAGTTGACACCCCCAGCGGAAATCCCCACTACTTATTTCCCATTTGGGAATCCCCGTCGACCCGACGCAGGAACTTCCTCCTTAAAACTGCGGCTGTTCCATCTGATAACAAATATCTGACGCCCGCCACCGGAACTGCCGTATCCAACCATTAATGATGAAGTAATCCGGAGTGTCTGATGGAGTTGAGTAAACGCCAGGAAGCTCGTAAATGCCGCCGGTTGCTCGTTGTTTCGTGTTCTTACTCTGGAACTCAAATGATAATTTTCTTCGAGACTTTATTCTTTCCCTATACTCTATCCTTGACACAGTTACAATCCGGACCAGAACTCGGATTTTTCAACCGTGAATCTCGAAGTCAAGAAGTTGGAAGCGTCGGAAGAGTTTCCGACCAAAACGGTGTATTCACCGGCCTCCAACGCCCACTTCCTCTTTTCAACGTTGAAGTATGAACCAGCGTAGCGAACGGGAACCTCGATGGAAACCGTTTTGCTCTCGCCTGGTTGCAGGTAGACCTTTGAGAATCCCTTGAACTCCTTCAAAGGTCTCAATACGGAAGTCGTGGTCTTTGGTGGGGCAACGTACAACTGGGCAATCTCGTGACCGGCGACAGAACCAGTGTTCTTGATCTCAACAGTGGCAACAACGTTGTCTCCCTCCAGCTTGACCGACAGGCCACTGAAGTCGAAGCTGGTGTAAGACAGCCCGTGCCCAAATGCAAACAAAGCGTCTCTCTTCACCATCTCGTAGTACCGGTGACCAACGAACACGTCCTCACCGTAAATACATTGTCCGTTGTTGGACTTGAACGTGAGGAAAGCCGGGTTGTCTTCGTTCCTTTTGGGGAATGTCAAACTCAACTTACCCGAAGGATTCACGTCACCGAACAGAACGTCCGCGATGGCGTTTCCTGCTTCCATGCCGTTGAACCATCCCTGGACAACGGCCGGAACTTCGTCCACCCATGGCATGGTCACTGGAGTTCCAGACAAGTTGACGATAGCGACATTTTTGTTCACCTTCAAAATCTCCTCAACCAGCTTGTCTTGGGCAAGAGGAAGATCCATGTTTGGTCTGTCATAACCTTCGCTCTCCCAGTCGGCAGAAGTACCCGTACAGAGAATAACCTTGTCCACATTTTTGGCGACCTCGACAGCGTTTTTCAGGCTGACCTCAGTAGCTTCGTGTTTCATCAGCGAAACGTCCAAGGTTCCACCACCGTTCGACCCAACGAGATCCATGGTCTTGATGGTGAAAGTAGGACCCGAGCCGAATTCAACTCTATACTTGAAAGACTCCCCCTTCTTCAAGCTCTTGGTTCCAATGCCTCCCTTACTACAGGCCCCAATGGCACCAGCACCGAGCTCCTGGTGGGTCTTGTCGTCGATAAAGAGCTCGTCATCCACGTACAACAAGGAAGTTCCCAAACAGCGACTCTTGATGTCATAGTCTCCGTCTTCTGGCGCAGTAAACTCACCCTCGAGGTCGAGATAGAACAGGGAGCTGTCGAGATCTGGATGGTGGTAGTCAAACAGAATCAACTTTGTGGAATCAAGCAAAAACTCGTCAATCAGAGTTCTGTTTGGAGTTCCAGCCGGCTCCTTGAACACTTTACCATAGACACCAGCTTTACCCTCGAAAGTGGAAAGAGCGCCCAAGTCAACCAGCTCCTTGTCGATCGAACATCCCAGAGAGTACGCTGGCTCGGAGTCAAGCTTGGAAGCAATACCGCTGTACACATCGGTAGAATAGTAAGCCTTCATCGAGGCGGATCCACCACCAAAAATCCTGCCAATCTTGGCGTTAGGACCAATCACTGCAATTTTTTCGCTCTTTTTCAACGGGAGGAATGAGTCTTCGTTTTTCAACAGCACTACAGCCTCTGATGCCAGCTTTCTCAAGAAAGCAGAGGTCTCTGGTGTGTTGTTGTCAGCGTCTTCCGGAGCATTTTCTGGAATTTCAGTCTTTTGCGACTCGCTCACCAAAGTCAAGATGTTTCTGACTCTTTCGTCGATGACATCTTCGCTGATCTCTCTCGAAGTGATAGCATGCATAATCAGATCGTTCTTTCTCATACGGGGAGCTCCTGGACATTCTAGATCTAGTCCAGCATACAAAGAGTCTTTCACCGAGTACACGCCGAACCAGTCAGACATAATGAGACCTTTCCAGCCCCATTCCTCTCTCAAAACCTCAGTTAATAGAAATTTAGACTGAGAAACATGCTCCCCGTTCACCTTGTTGTAAGAGCTCATCACACAGCGTGGATTGGCATACTTCATGGACAGTTGGAAAGGCATCAAGTAGATCTCTCTCAGCGCTCTCTCAGAGACAATAACATCAAGCGAGTTTCTCTCGTCCTCCAAATCGTTTGCGACAAAATGCTTGATGGTGGCTGCGATTCCCTCGCTCTCAATCCCCTTGATAATGCTTGCTGACGTCATCCCTGACAAATAAGGATCTTCCGAAAAAGATTCAAATCCTCTTCCTCCCAGCGGACCTCTCTGGATGTTGCACGTAGGGCCTAGGATCACGTGTGCTCCCTTGTGCTTGGCCTCCACAGCCATCAGCTTGCCGGCCTCCTCCAACAACTCAGTGTTGAACGTCGAACCCAATCCCGTACCAGAGGTGAAACAAGCGGCCTTGACACCGTTGAAGAATTTAGTACCTCTGATTCCGTTGGGACCATCACTAACACGAATGGAAGGGATTGATAGTCTGTCAATGTTGGCGGTGTGCCAGAAGTCTTTGAGGGACAACAGCTTGACTTTCTCGTCGGTAGTCAGCTCAGCGAGCACTTTTTCCACATCAAAAGAACTCATGACGATAGAAGTTAACTGCAGAAGAAAGGAGTTTTCTTCCAGCCCACTATAAAGACTTCTAGGATCCTCCTGCACTCCAACTACTTATATACCTGAGGCGCCGTTGTAGACAACAGCACGGATAATCATAACAGCGGTTAATCGTGTAAGGGCCAACTTCTTGACAAAAAAAAGGGGTCGAATCTTGTTCCACCGCGGGGAAGGTCGCGCTAGTTACCCGGCCTTAATTCTCGGAACATGTTTCCTCCGAGTGAGGAGAGAGGGACTAAATCTGGGGTAGAGATGTACGCAGGCTTAAAATGGATATTTTTAAACTATATGTTAAAGGCAGATTTAGCGTTTGAGCTGTAGATGTCGACCCGTGCAGATTCGGACACATTCAGCTGATCGAAAATTGCCTGAGTGATTGCCAACCAGCGAGTAACAGATCCACGTCCCGAAATCAGAGTGGAAACGGGCCAATCGCTTCCCCAGACAATGCGGCTCAGGTCGAAGTTGTCTAAAACGTATTTGAAGTAGGGCTGAGCTCTCTCAATGATGTCTGAATCTTCGCGTTGGACCCCGATTTCAGAGAATAGACCACTTAGCTTCATGTAGAGCGTGTTTGAACTGGCGCCAGGGCAGCCGAGAATGGCGTCAAATGAAGTTTTCCACGCTTCAAAGGACGCCCTGTAATTTTCATCGCTGAGATCCGGTTTCGCAAAATGATTTATGGTGAGGGTAACATTGCTGACTGAATTAAGCAGGGTCACAAACTCTGCCAACTGTTTCGGTCCCCGCCGGCGGAAGTCGATTCCCACATCAAACACAAAGTTATTTTCTCCGAGCCAGTTGACCGACTCAATAAACTCAGGGGTCAGCATTGTTCCGTGAGGCTTGTCCTGAAGAAGGTACCGACACCCTTTAAGCAATTTTTTCTGCTCGGGCTCCCCCTCTTTGGCAAGTAAGTCAAAGAAGGAGCTGAGTTTTTCGGCTCCCAGGGAAACTGGAGCCCAAGGAATGATTGCAACTACGACCCCTTCGTTTTCCCTCGCCTGGCGAAGAACATAGCGATATTCGTCTAGAGCCGGTTCGAGTCCTTCGGCTCCCTTTTCGAGTTCGGTTTTCACGTCCGATTCAATGTAAATGAGACCGCCAAATGAGAACTCGTCATCCATTGTGGTCACGTTCTCTGCGAGATACCGTTTCGCAGAGTTGTCTCCGTTCAAAGACGAGTCCTCGGTCATCCATCTGAGTGAGTCGACATTACTCTTGTCAAATAAATGGACGTGTGTATCTATAAGTTGCAGAGGCATTGAAGATTTCTATCCGTATATCCGCTTGAATGTTTTGGTGACAGGATCTCATAGGCTCTGCCAAACCACTTCAAATGGTGATTTCGTTTTACTTATAAAGCTTGCCCGAAACTTTTCCTACATCGCATTTCGACGCTCAGAGACGCGTCGATGCGCGCTCTTATCAGTCGAGAAATATTTCCCGATTTTTCACTCCCCGTTCGGGGAAAAAACATTTTTTGTGGAGAAGAAAAAAATAATTCTCAATCATTATTCCGGAAAGTCAACACCAGGCAATGATGCGAGAATTTGTGTTATAAAGGGACAAGAGGCCCGATTTGTTAGCGAACCAGCCGAAAACGTTTGATCTGGGCCATTCAATCATAATAGAAAAATGCTTCTCGAAGGAAAAGTTGTCGCAATTACAGGAGCAGCCACCGGTATTGGCAGGGCCATTGCGATCGGCATGGCCAAGCAAGGAGCCAAAGTGTCGATCAATTACATGGCTGGCCAGGAAAAGCTCGTTGAGGAGTTGAGACAAGAGATCCCCAATGTTCTGGCGACGGCTGGTGACATCTCTAAACCAGAAACCTCGGTGGACCTTGTGGAACGTACCGTTGAACATTTTGGAGAGTTGAATGTGTTTGTATCTAATGCTGGTGTTTGCCAATTCGCCGAGTTCACTGATGTGAGCTACGAGCTCTACACAAAAACCGTGAGCATCAATCTGGGCGGAGCTTTTTTTGCCACGCAAGCGGCAGCAACCCAGATGATCAAACAAGGTAAGGGGGGCTCGATCATTGGACTTTCCTCGATCAGCGCACTGGTCGGAGGTGGTCTGCAGACACATTACACCCCAACTAAAGCCGGTATCTTGTCTTTGATGCAATCCACCGCTGTCGCTTTAGGAAAGCACGGCATCAGGTGCAATGCTTTGTTACCTGGTACCATCAGAACTCAATTGAACGAAGAAGATCTAGCAGATGAAGCTAAAAAGACCTATATGGAGGGAAGAATTCCTCTTGGAAGACTGGGCGTTCCTTCTGATATGGCTGGTCCAGCGGTCTTCTTGGCTAGCGATCTTTCTAGCTACGTCACCGGTGCTCAGCTTCTTGTTGACGGAGGTTTGTACGTGAACTTGCAATAGACAGAACAACCATTAATATACGAAAACTCAGACATTCCGCCTTTGCTCAGGAAGTACAGTCACGTGATCGCTAGATCACGCCGATTTGATTAGATAATCGATCTCATTCTGTTCTAAACACCTATAAAGCCTTCTCAGAAGTAGTAATATCTGCCAGGTTGTCGCTGAACTGAGCCCAGGCGGTCTCATCAACGTCCTGATTCAACGGAATTCTTCCGAGGTAAGTTTCTCCGAAACCAACGGTTGAGATCGCTTTTTTGATTCCGACAACGCCGAATCTCACCACCAACTCTTCTCCTCTGGTTGCGACAAACTGCAACTTAGCAGCCTCTTCAAGCTTTCCTTGCTGGAACAGCTCAAAGATCTTGACGTAAACCTTAGGGAAGGCTCCAGAAAGGGCGTCCACAGTACCCTTGGCCCCAACAGTGAGAACAGGAAGCAGGATCTGCCCGAGTCCGGTGAAGGTGTAGAAGTTGTTCTTTTGGACCTGTGGATCAGAAGCAATTAAAGTGTGGTGAGCAACGTCTCCGTAGGACAACTTTGCTCCGACAATGTTAGGGTGGGCAGAAAGCTTGATGACGGTGGTTGGTTCCACAACAATGCTGTTAGTGACACCAGGATAAACGTACACCATCACAGGTAGCGGAGACTTGTCGGCGACGGTAGTGTAGTAATCGATAATACCCTGTTGTTTGATACCAGGACCGAAGTAACTGGACGAGAGAACAAGCGCGTGTGTAGCTCCAGCGCTCTTGATGGAATCGATCTCGTCAAGAGTCTCCTGCATTGAGTTTTGAGCCACACCTCCGAGGATAGGAAAGTCAGGTAACTCTTTGTGAAGGGTAGAAATAATGGATGCTCTTTCTTTTCTAGTCAAATGAGCAGCCTCACCAGTGCTGCCCATAACAACAAGACCTGAGATCCCGTTGGACTTGAGATACTTGGCATGAGCAACTTGAGTCTCGTAATCGATTGTGACGAGATCCTTCTTGAAGAATGTTGGAACTGGGGTGTAGACACCAGGTTTTGGAGGTTGGACGGACGACATTATGGCGCTATGATCTGATTTTTAGGAAACCTAGATTATACTGGATTGAGTTTTTTCTCTGCGTTGGCATTCTGCCTATATATGGGTTGAGGGATTAAGCAGAAGAAGTCAGGAAAGGGAATGGAAACAAACTGGCGGAAAGACTGTGGTTTGGATGACTATGGCGAGAAAACCAGTGCACTGCCTGAAATTGTATATCTGGCGCGAGGTGTCCTTGAGTTATTTTCCGACGCCCAATTGTGCGAATTTGTGGGGTGCAGAATACAATTCCGAAGATTTCTGGCTTTTTTTATTAGATTGTCACACATTAATACCAAGAGAGAAAGTAATGATGATCCATAAAACAGAATTGCCGAGCGAGGTGCCCGACACGTTCACAATGAGCAGCGAATCCGAGGAGAGGGACCGGCGGAAGGTGAGCAAGTCATGTGACGTTTGTCGTGTTAAAAAGCTGAAGTGCGATTCGAAGAAAGAATGCGCGTACTGCTCGAAACACGGGATCAAATGCGTTTATTCACTGGTGAAAAAGCCCGGACTAAAACCTGGATACGGCAAAGACGTCCTGCGACGACTCTCCTTTCTAGAGGAGCAGAACGAAACGGTTCTGAAGCGATTACAAGCTGTGGACAGCGAGATGCGCGTTTTAAAAGAAGGTGTTCAATTTGGCACCGGGGTCCATACAGTCCAGGCCTCCCAGAATGTGCACTCCGCGGGCCACCGGGGCCCTGGGGGTGAACAACCGCCAATCGAAAGCGTGAGGCCGGGTATACTAAATTCCTACATGCCGGATTCGGCTTTCGACGAGTCTGCTCAGCGGTTTGCGCCCGATCTACCAAGGGCAAGCGTTGTTCTACGACTGGTCGACATTTACTTCGAGAAAATTCATATGACGTTTCCGATACTTCATCCGCGCGACACACGACTACTCTTGGATCGGCATATGAGCGAACTGAGAGCGTATCGGACTCAAGGGGGCGGCCAAATGGGCCAGGCTGGCCAGGCCGGCAATCCGTCTCCACCGGACCCGCCGATCGTCGTTTACGGGATCATTCTCAACACGCTCCGTTACGTTTCTCCGGGCGAGGAGCGTCTTTTCACCTACGACGAAATTCAGGAGCTGGCCGCAGCTTGCAAAAAAACTATTTTGTTGTCATGCTATACCGTCGCGTCGATTCCTCAGCTGCAGACGATTTCGCTTATGGCGTTCAACGCGTTTGGACAATCCACAGGCACTGAGACCTGGTCGCTGATCGGAATCGCATGTACGGGTGCAACTCACCTGAACTTGGCCGAGACAACTGTCAAAGCAGTCGTTGACTCCCCGGCTGCGTCTTCGGTGGGATCGGAGGCGGATGGGGCCAATGAGATCGTGATTAGAACCAAGAGGGAACACATACTGAAAGAGCCACGGGACTGGATCGAAGGTGAGGAGCGCAGACGGTTGGGGTGGGAGATCGCGCTGTTGGACGTTCTAGGATCGGTGGCATCGGGGGCCCCGCTAAGTCTTCCTGATTCGGAAGCCGGATATCTCACTCCATGCAGCACAGCCAAGTGGTCAGAATCGACGCGAAATCGCGACTATTTTACTACCTCGGTGGACAAAAATATGGATTCGACGCATTACGATGCGTTTAGTTACTACATGGAAATGATTGGATTGTTGCGCAAGATCCATAGCTTTTTGAGCAAACCGCGCAACATCAATTCGGCTACCAAGGTCGGAGAATGGTTTGTGCAATTCCATTTGCTGGAAAATGAGATTCGCGAGTGGAAAGAGAACCTGCCCTATAAATATAAGATGTTGCTTGAGTCTGGCATTTCGGACTTCGGCGACACTATGGACCAAGAGCTGCCTGGATTAGCTCTGTTACACTCTGCGTACAATGTCGGACTGATCAAAATGCACTCTGCTTACGGTTATCCGCACGTGGAGTCTGCTGCTTTTAAACATTCTGAGCAGTCACGCCAAAACTGCTTGCTGTGCGTTGAGAGAGTTACGGCACTGGCAACGCAGATCATGAAACGCGAGCATGAAACCAATAGTCGGATAGGGGAGCACATGGGCCATCAATACGCATTTTTCATCTGGATATGTGCGCGTGTGTTGATAGCGGACAGTATCTTTAACCAGAGCTATAAAACCGCGTTATCCAAAGAAAATCTGAGCGCCAAGTTGAAGCTGTTCTGTCGAATTTTGCAGTCTGTGGGAAAACACTGGCCCGCAGCTCAGAAATACTACAGGATTCTGCGTCAATTGAACACTCTTGGACTTACACAGACCAACAGAACACCTTCTTCGGCAGACGGGACTACCAACAACGATGATGATGATGACCAAATGGAACCCTCAGTGGCGATCGCGGACATGCGCATCAACACCCATCTTTTGTCGCAAATTTTGAACAAACGTTTGAGCGAGCCCAACAGGCATTCGGCATTCAACTCGCTCCCTCCTTCTCTCAATCAATCGGCCACAGACCTGACTGAGTTAAATCGGTACAATCCGACGGATCAGAGTCAGCAGGAGAACTTGTTGCTAGAGGCTTTTCAATTCGATGCGAGCTCTTTTGGGTTTGAGGACTTGTTTAATTATTTGGGTCAACAAGAATAATTAGAAATACTCGAGATTAGTGTCCTCGTCATCGCGCGAGTCTAGTTGACCCACCAATCTAAAATCTGTACAATTTTCGAAAACATAAGTTAAAAATGCACGTCGTCCTAAATGATAAGACTTGTTCACCCCAGATCTGCAAAATCTCGAGGGTCGCGCGCGACAAATCGGGTCACTGGAGATTGCACAGCCAGGATAGCCCGGCGGCGCCGCGCAACACCGGGCAAGCGGATGCTCGGAATATCTTCGCTCCGGCTGCCATCACGTCTTGCTAAATTTTCGGACTTTTTCCCTAAAGACACGGAACCCCTGCAATTGTGGGGAAATTTCATGGAATTTCTTTGGAGGTTTCCCCTTATCAATTTTTGCGAGAGCCGATTCAACGCTGTATATTAAGCGGTGTCTCGCCGACCCTCTTCTAAGAAAATGTTTCTTGTCTTTTTCTCCAAGTATCAACAAAATGGCTGTTACAGAGTTCCCTCGTATCAAGAGCATTAAGACCTACCTCCTGGAGGGTAAGGGAATTGGTGGAGACTACCACAATGTCAAGGAGGGTCATTGGTTGGTGGACAATTACATTTCCAACCCAATGTCCAAGTTTCCAGAGTATAAGGCGTCCAGAACCAGTTGGGGTATCAATGTCTTGGGTTCTTTCTGTGTTGAGATTGAGTCCACTGACGGAACAAAGGGATTTGCTACTGGTTTCGGTGGTCCAATCGCCTGCTGGTTAGTTCAGAACCACTTTGAGAGATTCATCCTTGGTGAGGATCCAAGAAACTATACCATTATCTGGGACAAACTCTTTAGAGCCTCGATGTTTTACGGAAGAAAGGGAATCACTTTGGCTGTCATTTCTGTGGTTGATCTGGCGCTTTGGGATTTGCTCGGAAAAATTAGAAATGAGCCGGTCTACAAAATGATTGGCGGTGCAACCCGCGAAAGACTGGATTTCTACTGCACTGGTTGCAATCCAAAGGCTGCGAAAGAGATGGGTTTCTGGGGAGGAAAGGTTGCATTGCCGTTCGGCCCTGATGATGGACACGTGGGACTGAGAAAGAATGTCGAGTTTCTGAGAAAACATCGTGAGTCGGTTGGTCCAGATTTCCCTCTGATGGTGGATTGCTACATGTCGCTGAACGTTCCCTACACTATTGATCTGGTGAAGGCCACTCAAGACCTCAACATCAACTGGTGGGAAGAAGTTCTGCACCCAGACGACTTTGACGGATTTGCTTTGCTTAAAAGAGCATTCCCAGCTATGAAGTTCACCACGGGAGAGCACGAATACTCTAAATACGGCTTCAGAAAGCTCATTGAAGGCAGAAACGTCGACATTCTGCAGCCTGACGTGATGTGGGTCGGTGGAATGACCGAGCTGTTGAAGGTTGCAGCTCAGGCTGCAGCTTACGACATTCCAGTTGTTCCTCACGCCTCGGGTGCCTACTCGTACCACTTTGTCGTTTCCCAGCAAAACACTCCATTCCAGGAGTACCTGGCCAACTCGCCTGACTCCACCGCTGTCTTGCCTGTGTTTGGCGCTCTCTTCACTGACGAGCTTGTTCCAACGAAAGGTTACATCAATGTTTCCGACCTGGACAAGCCGGGTTTCGGCTTGACCCTCAACCCGGACGTGAAGTTGATTGATGCCGCCGGTATCCTCAATCCTTCTCCGCAGAAACCGTTGTCAATCGAGGAAGAGAAGAATGGTCATTAGCTAAATAGACGAACGCTCTTTCTTCGCCGCTTGGTGGAGTTGGTGATCAAATCGAAATACCAAGGTATAACAAAACACAGTAGACGAAGCGTATTTGACAACGAGAAATATATTGCGGTCGATCCAATGTTTACTAACCAGGTTACTCATTGCCCGTATTGGATTACCAGAAAGCTTGGCCCATGTGGAGTTAGTGAAAATCCGTTAGAGACATTACCGATGGATGTTGGTAGTCCCGTAGTTGTGCAATATTGACCATTTTTTGGTAATCAGTTCGCGCCACATTTCTTATCGGAGACTTCAAAATTATTCAAACTGAAAACTTCTCACTCGTCTTAAACTTCACCGCTTTAACCCAATTGACCACCATTGGACCCGAAATGTCCTCTTCTTCTTCCTTGAAAGTCGCAATCGTCGGTGGTGGACTGGTAGGGGCGTTCGCGGCAGCTACCCTAGCGAAATTGCCAAATGTTGAAATAAGTCTTTACGAAAGAGCGAAAGAACCGCAAGAAGTTGGAGCTTGGATAGCCATACCAGAGTGTGGGGCCGTCACCCTGTCAAGGGTTGTCAGTCCTGGAGATCTAGAGAAGATTGTTTTTCGCGGAGATCCTAGCCAGTACTACTCCAGACGTCATTGGAAAACTGGAGAGTTGGTCAAATCAGAGTTCCATTCTTTTGACCGTCCTGAGCATCTTCTACAAGCAAGAACGCAACGTGTTGCCTTGCATAAGCTTTTGCTCGGTTATGTTCCTGAAGGGACTATTAAATACGATCATTCGGTGACGAGAGTCCAAATGGAGTCTAATGGCGGAATAAGTCTCCATTTCGATGGGAGAGAATCCGTAGCTGTGGATCTCGCAGTAGCTGCAGACGGAATCTACTCAAAACTCCGTCGGCAGTACACCGGCGACGAGGTAGTCTATCAAGGGAGAATTGCTTATAGAACTGTTTTCGACGAGAAGCTGGTGGAGGATCTTGCTCCCGAACTGAATAACGACACTTCATGCTGGACGAGTCCAAAGTCGGTTGTGTTTCTCTCGAAAATGGGGCTGGGGAAATTTGGGGTCGTCGCAATTGTGGCTGAGTCTCCGGATTTGGCTGCCTCCTTGAAATGGAACACCAGCGCAGGTGATTGGGGTAAAAAGCGCTTAATGGACTACTACAAAGACTGGGATCCGATAATCAACAAAGTTCTGGAAAGAACTCCAGGTTTTAACGCTTTCCCGCTCGAGAAGGCTCCTTGGATGGAGGACTTAGTTAGGGACGATCGACTCGCTTTCGTTGGCGACTCGGCCCATCCAACGGCAGGAGCCTATGGAGCTGGTGCATCAATGGGTTTTGATGACGTGTGGGCACTCTATCGAGGTCTTTCCGTAACTAGCGAAGGAGACGGTTTGGCCACTAAGTACAATGTTGCAAACGGTCTTTTTTTGTTCAACGAAACAAGGAGATACTTCTTGAAAAGAGTGGAGCTCCAGTTAGAAATTGACGCGAAAATCAGAGAGGAGTATTTATCCACAGCGAAGGACGATGAGGAATGGACCGCTCGACTTAAAAAGTCGTTAATGGGCATGGGATGGCTCAAGGAACACAACGTTGAAATCGAGTTTCAGCAGGTTGTTGATTTGAACTTTTTGAAAATTTTCGGAATACAAAATGCTCGTCTGATATAGATAAAAAGTCATAAATGCTTCTAGGACTATCGATTATTGCGCAATCGGTGGCTGGTGAGATCTGATTTTTTCTACTCGCAAACCCGATCCCACAAGTACTACCTGAGGAAAGAAGAACAAAGATGCAGCTAAGTCTACAATTGCCATTTGGAGAAGAATACCTGAAATTATTTTGCTCCGTTCCTATATCTTATCTTGAACCGAAAAATAAAGTTGTGCCCACCGTCCGGATTAGAAAGACTTTCTGTATCGCTCCGGTTTTTCGAGATCTTGTTATCGCTCGCTGCCAAATTTGGGATTCTCTTGACTCTTGGGGAATAGTATATATTGCTGTCCTGGCAAAACTATCAGTTCAGTAATACCAGTCGGCCTCTGCTCCAAACACAAACGGAATGTCTGTTTTGCTGAACAATGGCGTTACTATGCCTCTTTTTGGCCTGGGAACTTGGGTAAGTACTCACTTATATCAGTTTTTCTACGGCCAGTCTACTAACACCTTTCCCAGCAATCCCAGCCCAATGAGGTCAGCAGCGCGGTAAAAACCGCTTTGAAAAACGGTTATAGACATATAGACACAGCAGCGGTATACGGGAACGAAGAAGCCGTCGGAAAAGGAATCAAAGATAGTGGGGTTCCTCGGGAAGAGATTTTCGTCACCACCAAGCTCTGGAACACGATGCACAAACCAGAGCACGTGCAGGAGGCACTTGACGCCAGTCTTCAAAAATTGTGTCTCGAGTACGTTGATTTGTATTTGGTACATTACCCATGTGCAAACAATAGGGAATTGGCCGAGAAAGAAGACAAGTACATTGTGGCAGATATCCCATTTTTGGACACCTGGAAAGCTATGGAAAGCCTCCTCGAAACAGGGAAAACCAAAGCAATTGGTGTCAGCAACTTTGCTCAATGCGAAATGGAAACTCTGCTGGCTGGATGTGCTGTCAAGCCCCAAGTTCATCAGATGGAAATGCATCCCTATCTCAAGCAAGACGACTTTCTACGGTTTCACAAAGAGCACAATATCCATGTCACCGCGTACTCTGGCTTCGGCAACCAAAACTCCTGCTACGAGACTGAAACAGAACCGAAGATTCTCCAACACCCTAGAGTTCTTGCTGTTGCAGAGAACGTAAAAAAGACCCCCGCTCAGGTTCTGGTGGCCTGGGCTTTGGCAAGAGAAACCTCCATCATTCCGAAGTCCGTGACTCCGTCAAGGATCCTGGAAAATCTTGGTGGAGCGGACCTGGTCCTAAGCCAGTATCAGCTCGACGAAATATCGGACCTCGGGTGCTTAAAACGGTACTCAGATTTTGGACCATTCGTTGGATACCAATACTATTGCGATCTGGAAGCTCCGGGAAAGAAACTCGTGAAGTGAAAATCTGGGCACCTATATCATCCTTATCTAATTTCCGAATACGGCATTTTTTTTTCTGATAGAGCAAACCCCTGCACCGTAATAGTTGTCCTGCTATCGCTCAAGTTTTATTGTGATTACGATAGTGAATAATTAATCGATTTGAACCAGAGCGACAGATCACCTATCCCTCTAAAGTTGGCAGCAGCACCGTTATTCCCTCTCTAGAGCATCCGGCACTGAGCGGCAGAAATGTACACGACATGTCCGCAGAGAAGAAACAATTCAAATGCACTAATTGCAGCAAGGTGTTTACCCGCATAGATTACTTAAACAGACACCAATTGAACCACAGTCCAGTAAAACCGTTTCCTTGCCACCAATGTGGAATTGGGTTTTCCCGCAGAGATCTCCAAGAGAAGCATTACAAATCAAAAGGCCATCGCAGGCGCATCGAATTACTACGCCAGCAAGAAGGTCTTACGTCCTTGGAATACGGGTCTCGCTCGCTCAAAAATCCCGCTTCCAGAAGGACTTCTTTGCTGCCGCAATATTTCAGCAGCCCACTCGTCTCATCAGCCATTTCTCCTGTTTTGGAGCGGGATGTCGATGGTCCGGACTCGGACCAATATCCAGTTTCGTACGATCATTATCAGTGGCTCTTCGGCAGTCGGCTAGAGGATCCCGACCCCCAGTCTCAATATCCTGGTGTTACCGATCTCTTTTCAGCGGATGAGCATCCTATGCTTTTTTCCCAAACGCCTCCGAGTGCGGGAGCAACCGAATCAAAATTTGACGACTTTGACGACGACTTGCTACGGCGACTGTTTTTGGAAACGTTGGACGAGCCGGGCTTGGTGGTGAATCTGAGGCCTAGCGATCTTGCCCGGTTCACAGGGCTGTTCTGGGACAATTTTAGTGCGTGTTTTCCAATAATTCACAAAAGCACACTCGACGTGAAAACGTCCCACCCGCAACTGGTTTTGGCCATGATCGTGCTGGGAATGATGTATTCAAAAGATTCAGAATTTGTCGAAATGGGCGTTGCTATACAGAAGTCACTATGGAAACATCAACTGATGAAAATTTGCGACTATGATCTCACCGAAAATGTTGAGATGGAAGTACTGCAATCGATGTTAATCGGCATGTATGCTGCTATGTGTAGTGAAGACCAAGCTTTATACACTTACTCAATGCTTTTTCATGGGACGGTGACCAATCTGCTTAACATCCCTCGAATTTCCAACACTCTGCGAGAGCCTAAGATGCCTGATTCCTGCTTAATCACCGGTGAGCGATTGGACACATACTGGAAGGAGTGGATACTTTACGAATCCATGAAGCGCCTTGCCTACTTTGGTTATATATGCGACACCTTGGTGACGGTTTTTCGCGGTAACAGCGCCCTTGTCTCTATTTTTGAGCTCCAACTGGATCTACCGTACACGGATGCCGTTTGGAATGCTGCAGATGCGGCCTCGTTCTACGACGAGCTTCTCAAACAGCCCAAAGAAGTGAGGCCCAGGACGAAGCGATTCTCTTCGTCGGCGCCTCACGAGTCGACTGAGTGGATCAAGGTGCTTCCAAACATACGTCAGGAAGGTAAGTGGCCTAACTTCCTGTTCAGTTTGAGAAGGCTGATGCAGCCGTATAAGGAGCATCAAAAAGAGTACCCGATGAACTGTTTTTCTCAGTTTTCCCGCTACCTGTTCCTCCATGGATTGGTGAGCATCACCTGCAGCTTGAAGAAAAAGGCTTTGAAAGATTTGGGAATAACCTCCAAAAAACGACTGGACAGATTGTCAGAAAAAATACAGTCTGCTTTCTACAGCTGGAGAGACTATTTTGACCACCAAATATCCACTACCAATAACGTTATTATGAACAGGGCCCATTCGACCGATTTCGAGCTTGGAATTCTCAATAATTACGACACTTCGCCTATCTTCTGGGCCAATCTCACTTTTTACCAGCTTGGCCAGCTGTGTCTCTATGTGGATCTTATCGCAATTCATCATCTTTCAAACGAATTGAGCTCGTCTTCGGTCGCTTCAACCTCTTTTTCGAGAGCCACTCTTGCTGAGGAATTCCAAATCTGGACCCGTTCCCAGGCGTGCAAACTTGCTACTATTAACGCCTGTCGACTGCTTCGGACTATATTTTCAAACCTCCAAATGCTCGAAGTTTTGCCGCATTTGTCCAGGTGTATTGGGTTAGCAAGCGTGATTCTTTGGTGCTGCGAGATTCTCCGTGAAGATATCCCAAACAGGACGCATGGTTCGGTGATTTCTCTCCCGAATCCCATGATATACCTCGATTCTGAGACGGGAGAGATAAACGAAGCTTTGGCGGCCAAAGACGCACACAGCTACCTCAATACCATTATTGAGCTTGCCGAAAATCCCGTTTCTTGGGACTCAAAGGACAAAGCAGAACAGGACCTGCAGTTCTTCGCCCGGCAGCAGCAGATTTTGGCAGTTCTCTGTTACGGCAGCTTGGCGACTAAGAATTGTACCTGGAAGAGCGTGGCCATTTCTCCTGAAAAACTACTCGCTTTGGCGTTCAAAAAAAACCGTGCTTGATACATAGACTAGAGAGAATAGGTATTAGATCTGAGAGTCAATTTCGGAAACTTTAGTGAGGAAGTTGGCTTTTTCGGCTTCAAACTCAGAGGCATTCTCGATGTCAGTTTCAATGAACGGAGCCTCCTCGCCAGCTCCAGTGGGGGGGAAGAGACAGCCGATCAGCGAGTGAACAGAAAGCGTGATGACAGCCCCGACCAAGTACGTTAGATTGTAGAACTTTTCGTACCCGTTAGACATCTCAGTTCCACTGGCACTGTAGATAAGACCTGGCAGCGTTGGGACAGTCCCGATAGTGGTGGAAACAAGGCCTCTCCAATTGAGTCCGAACTTGGTCCAATAGACTGAAGGGTCAGTGCGGTATAAGTCGGCCATTCTGTACTTCATCTTTCGAACAACGAAGAAGTCTGCAACGGCACATCCAACTAGGGGACCAACAAAAACGGAGAACCCTGAAAGAACCGTCAAAAACGTGTTGGAGGTTGCCAGAAGCTTCCATGGTTGACAGCAAATCCCCACGATGGACATGAGATAGCTTCCTCTGCGTATGTTGATGTATTTGGGACAGTACCCCGAGATGTCCATTCCCGTGCTGCATGCGGTGAGAAGTACAGCCTGCCACAGCTGACCGGAAACAACACCAAAAGACGCAAAAAAAATTCCCGCTCTAGACGCACTGTTGAAGTTGTAATGGAGAAGAATCTGGGGAAGAAGAGTCACCGGGTTCCAGTATATCTGACCGAGGACTGGCTCGTGGGCAGCGGAAGCAAAAATTCCCATCGCGGCGGTGAGGAAGAGTGTAACAGGAGCAGTGACAATTTGACTGAAGTTGGGAGCAAACTTAGTTTTCGTATATCTGGTCCAATCGCTCTGTCCCAGAACTCCACTGTTGGATCCGCAGATGCTGGAAATCATATAAAAGGCGGCCCAAACTGGGCTTCCCGTTGTTGAAGATGGTTTGTCCCACAATGGGCCTAATTTTCCGCCGTTTGCTTTTATTGACCACGCCATGAGACCGAAGAAGGAGCCTGTCTGCAAAACAAAGGAAATGTGGACCATTGGTTGCATTTTCTCGGGAGGAATTGTCATGACAAAACAGAACAGGATCAACGCCAAAAAAACTCCCAGCAGTTCATTTCTTTGTAGAGGACACCAAGTAGAGAAAGCGGTGCCCATGTATCCTGTAATAAAAACCGGGGACAGCGATCCTATGGTTCCAACCAGGGCCTGGCCCATATAATAAAAATGCATTCCCTGCCAAATGCACGCAATAAACGACTTAATCGCGATCGGAAGATAACAGCCATAGAACCCAAATGCTGCTCTGGAAGAAACAGTGTAGCCAATTCTGCATTTCTGGCCTATCATACCAATCGCCACCGCAAGAATGCCAACTATCATTGCCCCAGCAGCAATAGTTCCCAGGGCCTGTTTGCAATTGAGACCGTAGGCCAAAGCAGACGACCCTAGCGACCAGGTTGCAACTCCCATACCGGTCACGGTCCAGTAACCAAAATATGACAGCGCCGTCCATGTTTGTCTTTCTTTTGGAATCGGAATCAGATCTCTATTGGTCCATTGGTCGGTCTTGTAATCTTTATTTTGATCCTCGGGAACCGCTAGGAGCTCCGACAACGGGAGCTTCTGAGGATTTCTAATTATTCTAACAATCCATGGATCGTTGAACGGGTTTGCAAACCCCAGGCTAGTCACCATTATGCTGCAGCTTGTTAGGTTCTGTTGGTTTACACCTGATGTTGTGCGGTCGAGCTTCGGTCTCTATTATATACTGAAAACTTTCTCGGAAAAATCCTTATCGGTATTGCACCGCCTGAAAAATCCAGTTTAGAAAGGCTCGCTAATTCCGATTTGGGAAATCGATAAGAAGAAGGGTGGGCATAGCTGAAAGACTCTCCACCAGAGGAAAGATGCGCAGATTTGAAGGAATTCAGTTGGTGACAGGTATGAGTAGATAAGTCCACCTATAAGAATTCTTTTAGCAGGGTCTTATGACGGCGAGCTCGAATTTTCTGTGTGCAGTGGTATGGCTGACGAGAATCAGGTGCTCTCAGCCAAGATGGTTAACATTCAGGTTTTTTCCATAAAAAACGCTCTCCCTTTTTCGATACAGAGTTTGTCGATGGAGATAAGCTCCGTGTTCTCGTTTCGACTCGGCACAACTGCTTTTTGAGAATTCGCAGTCTTCATCAACTTCAAGGTTGCGCCCAGCATCTGAGGTCTCAATTTCTGTCCTTGGACTGATCGTACCTTTTCTGTATCGGCTTTTGGACTTTCAAACTAGATTACACCCTAACAGCATTCAATAAAACTAATTACCATTCCCGTTTCAGGATGTGCATAGCGAAAAAAAGTGTGAGGTGGCAGGGAAAGAAAGAGGCTAAGTCGCATGCGGAGAACAGTCAGCTTAAATACTCAACGCTGCGGTCTGTACTAAACATGCTTTGTTGTCCATGAGAGCGACTCTGCCCGAGTGAAGAAACCACTTTGGAAACCGTCTACTTCGGCGACCTCGCGTGCGACTCCGAGACCAATTTATTCTCGACTCCCTGAATCGATCTCTGCACTCCACCGAAACAAACCGTTATCACGCGGTTCGACCTGCCGCTGGAAAACTCGTCTTTATTGTGAATTACGCCCCAATGCAATCTAACGAAAGATTGCACTAAATTTTCCTGAACGGTAAAAGATCTCCGCTTATGTAAGCGAAAGCGGCTCGCGGACGGTTTGTAAATCGGTGATTTTTTCCCTCATAAGAATTAACCCTTCTGTTTCGGGACACGGAAGTGCGTCGAGAGTCTCCCAGTTGTGGTAGTGCGGCTAGTGATCGAATTGCTATCACCGTCCCTCCAACCGTCCATAAAAGTAACTTTTTGTATAAATAGAGAGAGTAATTCGGATGGTGAGTACACATCAGAGCAGTTGACCGAGGCAAAAAAGACAATTGAACATGGCTGTCTCGCTGCTTATCGGAGTAGACGTTGGAGGAACCAACACCGACTCGGTGTTGGTCGACCCAACCCAAATCAAGGAAACCAACCACGGGGTTTTGGCTTGGAATAAGTCGGTCACCACGTCTGAGGTTTCCGACGGAATCCAACAGGGTATTTCCCAATTGTTTGAAAAAAGAAAGGACATCGACCGGAATGACGTTGCCTCGGTTACCATTGGAACCACCCATTTCATCAATGCTGTTGTGGAGCAAGACAGGGCCAGGCTCGAAAAGGTCGCAGTTTTGCGTTTGTGTGGTCCGTACTCCAGAAATGCTTATCCATTTTCCGATTTCCCCGAGGGACTCAAATCGATATTGAATGGGTACATCGGCTACTTGGACGGAGGATTTCATGTTGACGGAAACCCAATCCAGGCCCTGGACAAGGCCGAGATTTTGGGTCATTTGAAGGAGATCAAATCAAGAGGAATCAATGCCATTGCGGTGGTCGGCATTTTCTCCCATCTCAAGCCGGAACAAGAGGCTGAAGTGAAGAAAATAATCCTTGAGGAAATTCCGGACGCTAAAGTTTCCGTTTCCAACGAGGTTTCCGGTATTGGTTTTCTTGAGAGAGAGAACGCGACAATTTTGAACGCTTCCATAATGGCCTTTGCGGAGAAGATTATCCATTCTTTCACTAGTGCTATCAGAAATCTTGGACTAAAATGCCCCGTCTTCTTAACCCAAAATGATGGAACCGTTTTGTCGGCAGCAGAGGCCCTGCATCTGCCCATCCGGACGTTCTCCTCGGGTGCTACCAACTCCATGAGAGGAGCCTCTTTTCTTGGTAAAGCCGACGGCAAGAATACCATTGTTGTCGACGTTGGAGGAACAACCACGGACGTGGGTCTGTTGCTGGCAACCGGATTCCCACGTCAGTCGTCGTCCTACTCTATTGTTGGTGGTGTGAGGATGAACTTTTCGATGCCTCATGTCGAGAGCATAGGACTTGGAGGCGGGTCATTGGTTAGAGGAGACCAACACTCAATGGCCATTGGTCCCGATTCTGTTGGCTCTGAGATCGTCAAAAGGTCGTTGGTGTTTGGAGGGTCAGAAGTGACTGCGACAGACGTTTCTGTTTCTGTCGACAAGAAAACAGAAAATCTGCTTGAAATTGGTGACTCTTCGAAAATCGACGGTAAGTTCTCGTCAGAGTACATGAAGACTTACGAGGCCACTGTCAAGTTAATGATTGAGAAGGTGATTGACAGGATGAAGACCAACCCTGACGACATCACGGTTTTGGCGGTAGGAGGAGGATCGTTCATTGTTCCCGCCAAGTTGGAAGGTGCGTCCGAGGTGATCAGGCCACCATTTTATAGTGTTGCCAATGCGATTGGTGCCGCTATGGGAAAGATCTCTTCGGAAGTTCACTCGATCCAAAGACTTCCACCGGGTGGACGAACCAAAGACGACGTTCTGAAGGAAATGAAAAAGGGGGCCTTTGACAAGGCTATTGCCAAAGGTGCTTTGGCTAGCACCATTGAGACTGTATTCGTGGCCGCAGACCCGATTCCGTATGTTGCAAATACCTTTGAGTTTCACGTGAAAACGGTCGCTGATGTTGACTACTCTAAGATCCAAAACATCAAGCTCGAAGTTTCCGTTTCCGACGACGAAAAAATTGTTTCCGGAACTAGGGACATCCACAAAGACGCTCTCCAAGACACCAAGAAAACTGTCAAAGAGGACGTAGACTATACGGTCTACAAGCCAGTTATCAATTCCAAAAGACAGTGGATATTGTCGGAAACGGATCTTGATTTTATCAGCATCGGCTGCTACATCTTGGGCTGTGGAGGAGGTGGAAATCCTTACTCTGCGTATCTGGAGGCCAGGAACATGCTTAGAAACGGAGACACTTTGAAGATTGTTGACGTGGATGACATCCGATCCTACATCAAGGGAGATGGAGCCATTGCCTCTGTGAACTACGCCGGGTCGCCAACAGTTTCACACGAGCAACTCCACGGCGAAGCTCTGGCGATTTGCTACCAATTCATGGCCAAATATCTACACAAGGAGCCTGAATTAATTTTCCCGCTGGAAATCGGAGGAGGGAACGGACTGACGCCATTCCAATTGTCGTCGTCATCCAAACTGGACGTTCCTGTTGTTGACTGTGATCTCATGGGAAGAGCTTATCCGACCCACTGGCAGACTGTTCCTGTGGTTTACACACCGGAGAACGAGAGTTTTTTCTCGCCAACGGTTATTAGTAACGGAAACGGAAACACCATGATCTTAGCGGACTCAAAATCCGATCTTTTGCTTGAGAAAACCATGAGAGCATCATTGAGTGAGATTGGTTCCACTGTTGGAGTGATGAACCCATCCATGACGGCCAAGGAAGTGGACGAGATGACCATTCACGGTTCGGTTTCCCTTGCTTGGAGAATCGGCAGGGCGATCAAGATCGCTCGACAAAAGGCCGAGATCGATCTGCTGCCTCAGCGGATCCTCGAGTCGGTAGAAAACAACGGAAAAGTGTTGTTTTCCGGAAAAATCGTGGGAGTTGAACGGAAGCTAATGAAGGGTCACGTTTGGGGTGAAGTTGTTATTGAGCAAGTTGAGGCTCCAAAACGCAAAATGACCATTCCGTTCAAGAACGAAAACATCTACTGTGAGATCAAAAATCAGGACGGCTCCGAGCCGGAAATCGTCTGCACGGTTCCCGACCTCATTGCCGTGGTGGACGCAGCAACAGGAGAGGCTGTGGGGACCCCTGATTACAGATACGGATTGCTAGTTTTTGTTCTTGGAATTGCACCAAGCAATAAGTGGACCGACACGGAGAGGGCCATCGAAATTGGAGGGCCGGCCGGCTTCGACCTCGATTTAGAGTACAAACCGATCAGCAAGTACGTCAAGCCCGTTTCCGTGATCAACGAGTATTACCAGGGTTAGAAGGGTATAGCAATAGAATCAACTCTCTCGATTAATAGGTTGCGTTCAGTCGTTTTGCTAAATACTCGCCGGCAGTAATAGGGGGGTACTTCGGCGGATTTGATTCTGAGAATGTGCCAGGAAGAGCAGAGACAACCCGATTCCGGTCAGCTGAAACAAAGTACGGAATCGAATACCGGACCCTGGAGTATCCGGTTTCCGAAACGACCGGCGGCGCCGTAACCCTGTGTAAAGTGGACTTCAGCTCATCATTGGACCATCTCATAAGGAAATCGCCTGTGTTGATCACCAAAGTGTTTGGTATGTACGGTGCATCGATAAAGATACCCGGGCTGTCTCTCTGCTCTACTTGAAGCCCGCCACATTCGTCCTGCAGCAGCATGGTGAAGGTTCCGAAGTCGGTATGAGCTGCTATTCTCTCTGACCGGCCGCTCAAAAGGTCTTCTTCAGGAGTGGGTGGGTAGTGCAGCAATCTGAGCTGATTGTTAGATTCTGAATGATAAGAGAGGAAAAAATCCTCATTCAAGTCCATTCCCAGAGCTAACGCTTTCAAAAGGTTTTTGGAGCAAATTTCGCAGAGTTTGTAATAATAAAGACAAAACTCCTTAAAACCAGGAACGTCTGGCTCGTCAGGCCAGATGTTGTAGAAGGTGTGGTCATTTTCGTTTCCGATCTCAAAGGATTCTTTCACATCTGGAATCTCTCTCAAGTTATTGATCTCCGCTTTGTTGAACACCATCTGGACCACTTTCTCCTTACCCACTCCCGACCATCCCCGATGGTGCTCGCCGTTTCGAGGGTGGGGACACTTCATCTTCTGCTCAATGCTCAAGTCAAATAATTGTTTGGACCACTGGAAGATGCGTTGCTGATCCGGTTCGGGGATCCCGTGATTTTTCAAGTACATGAACCCAGTCTCGCTCATGGCTTTGACAATTGCCTTGCCTGTTCGCCGTTTTCCTTCGGCAGTCCCCTCCTGGAATTGCTGGAAGTCAACAATAGGAACGTTTGGCAAGTTCGAGGCGGCCATTCTGGTCTAAAGAGTCTTGGATCGTACTATGAGCCAGCCGCTGAAACAATTGGCGATTCTAAACTTGTTTATGTAGTGTCTAATTGAGGTTAATCGATAGGAATTGGCCCATCAGAACGGCTCCTTTGAAAGTCTGTCAAACCAGGAGTGCGGCTCAGATAAGAATAAAAGGGGCCCGACAGGAACATTTGGGTGGAGGCCATGAACTGAAAAAGGAGAAACGGATGGTGGGTGGAGAACCAAACGTGTAGCGGCGCAGAATCTCTGGGAATGTGGAGGCGCAATATCAAGCGCTCTGCCACTCAGGGAACTTGGTAGCGAGTGTTTGGTTTCAACAGGAGTTTCAACTGCCGTCGCGTCTATCGTCGCAATGTTGAAAACCTTGCACCATTAAAATTTATTTCTCCTCTATATTTTTGACTGCTCGTGTTATATACTGTGCCGTCTTGAACGGAACAGAAGCGACCCCCGTGCTGCGCCATGAACACGTTCTCCGCCGTGGTTGTTCACCCGCTTGCGTTGGTAAGCATCGCCGATTGTCTGTACCGGAACACAGTTTCCGGTGATGCTGACAAAGCCTCCCATGAGGGACTCCAGGAGAACTCTTCGAAAGACGCTTCGTCAGGCTCAATGGGTGGACTTCTTGGAGTTTACGACGAGAAAAGCAGGGCCGTATCAGTCATGATGAGCTTTGAGATCTCGGGAAGTCAAAGCGACGATCTCTCAGCCCGGTTGGATCTTTTCAAAGAGGCGTATTCGCAATTCAGTTTAATCGGCTTTTACCGCGTCTCTTCCAGCAAACATGATATCTGTGGCGAGCCCAGGCTCGCTGAGCAGGATAGAATATGTTTGGAATCGCTGAAGTTGCTGAGCTCTGACTTGAAAGACAAGAATCACCTCGACGATAACGGATTTCTGTATCTACAACTGCTCCAACCAGCCTACGCAAGCTTAAAAGAGGCTGTCAGCGGCAAGGTCGTGCCACTAAGTGCGTTTTTTGCGTCGGAAAATGACGTTTTTCCTATCGAATCGGTTGAAATCAAGACGATACCTGTGGAAAAGGTCGGATTGCACACCATTAAACAGTCATCTGATGATCAGAACGGACCCCAGTCGGCCCATCATGCCGTTCGAACGCTGAAAGAGATGACATCCAGCACTAAAGACGCTATAGTGGCTCTGGAAGAGAGAACTAATGTTCTGATTGGCTTTCTGAAATCATTTCAAGGCGGTGCAACTGGGGAGGAGGTTGATTTTGAGAGCTACAGCGTTTTGAAAGAAATCAACAACCTGATTATTGTTTTGAGGGAGATCAAGCAAATGGGACGCCAGCAAAAGCACCAAGAGTCACAAGATCAACGGGAGAAACTTCTAGTCCTGGCCACGGCAAACCAGTCCTTGCTGTTGGAGGCCGTGAGAAGACTGGACGAGCTGGCTTCCGTGAGCAGCAATCTGAAGTGAGAGGGCTCTGGAACACCACAGCATGATTGACGTGCTGTGGCATCGCGCAGAACCGCTTGAAGTTGACCTCGTTCTTCGAATCCCGCCGCTTTAGCCGCCCCTTTTGCACAGCCTTGTTTCCTGCGCCGCCCCTTTCGTGTTTTTTCGAGATAATTGTTGCATTATTTTGCAAAATATTTTGAACAGAACACATCTTAGGAAGCTGGAAGGCTTTGATTTCGGACAAAGAAAAACCCATATGGCGGTTGGCAAACGGACACGAAGCTGAAACCACCCGCACGACAGCCATTTGGGGACAAAGTCACCTACTAAGATGTCGATCTCCAAACCTTTACTCAAATGGCGGCTCCGATCGGCGACGGTGTTGACGGTGCTGTTCACCATGGTTTTGTTGTTTTATCTGCAGTGGAAGTCGCTGAACAGCGTTCCAGAACACCGACGGGTCAAGAGCGCGCTGACTTCATTTCTCAAGACCGACGCTCCGCGGGCCAACGCCACTTTCTACACGTTTATTCCCGATGTCCGCCGGTCGAAGGCACTCATCAAGACGGTCAAGTCGGTCGAGGAGAGCTTCAACCGTCAGTATGGGTACGATTGGGTGTTCAGTTACTTTCCCATCGAGGAGGATGGCGAGTTTCCTGGTGATCTCAAGGCCCGGCTCGACAAATTGTGCTCTGGAAAGGTCACCATTGAGAAGATCTCGGCCGAGGCGTTTGCTCCTCCGGCCTCGGTAGACAAGGCCAAGTTGAAGGAGACCATGCAACAGCGGGCGTTCATGTCCTCTCCCGCGTCCAAGTACTTGCAGTACAAGCTGAAGAACAGATTCCATTCGTACGGGTTTCAGTACCTGCCGTCGTTGCTGAAATACCGGTACTATTGCAACATTGAGATAGACACGGTGATCACGTGCGACATCATGAGCGATTTCTTCAAGTTCATCGAGGAACGTGAGATGACGTATGGGTTTGTGAACGCGCCGGTGGACTCGAAGAGCACCACGAAGTCGCTGTTCACGTCGTACCGGGCCTTTCTGAACGAGTCCGAGGAGCTCATCGAACGGGACAGTCTGATCAGATACGTGTACGACGAGGAGAACGACCGGTACACCTCGTGCAACTTCGACTCGAACTTTGAGATTGTAGACCTCCGTTTCCTGAGATCAGACAAGTACAGGCTGCTGTTTGAGTCTCTCGACGCCGAAAACGGGCTGTTTTACGAAAGATGGACCGACTACAACCTGCGGACTCTGGCGGTGGCTGCGTTTGTGCCCAGCCACAAGGTTTTCTGGCTTGACAACACCGGGTTCGACGACGCGGCCGGCCGGCTCAGCTGCCCGCACAGTCTGGACACCAGGATCCAGAACAGATGCTATTGCGACAGCTCCGTGGACTATTCGTTCTCCAATTTCAGCGGGCTCAGACGGTTTTTTGCCGTGATGGGCCTGGAGCTGCCGGCAAGCGTGCCGCCGCTCAAACAGAAGTACGAGCCACCGCGACACAAGAACGTGCGACCAGATCCGGACCGTTTCCGGTCTTTTCTGGATAATTATAAGCACAACAACCAGCGTTTTGTCGAAAAATTCTTGTGATCCTGTATTTATTTGCTAATCAATTATATCAAGTTGACACCATCGCGTAGAACAGACACCACGTCATGACGTAACTGGCCAAATATCGGCCGGGCTCGTTGAGAAAGACGTCTGCAATTGGTTTTTCGTAGTACTGTTGAGCCGGGTGTTTCTTGGTGGATAGGTGAACGGCGTAGAACAGCGCGCTGGTGAGGACGTTTGTTATCACGAAGAAAAGCAGTCCGTTTAGCGACTTTAGTTTGAGTATCCCTGCGCAGGTCCCGAACGACAGCGACGTGACGTCTTTGATTTTGGTGATAACTTTGCGATTGTAGACGATGCTGGCTTCAAAACGAACCGGCTTGGCAAACCGGTCGTCGACGGGCAGTTTGGCCTTCGCGGTCTTCTTCATGCTGGGCGGCGGGTGGCGGAGGATGCAGAGAACGGGGGCCAGCAGGCGGTGAGATAGACATCGATAAATGTTTTGAGGTGGAGAAAGCTGCCGGTTCGGTGTGAGGTGTTGTGTCACGTGATCCGACACCCTTGCACCGCTTGGTCTGCGACCTTTTTTTTACCATGTTTAAAAAACATGCTCTTGTTCCCAGGAACGCCCTCTTCTTCCTCGGCGCTCGCAACCAAACAACCATGTCTTCGGGAGCCAGCACACCAGTGGTGAAGAATGCGGACGACTCGCGGGTGCCTGCCCCGGCCAGGTTCGACTACTTCCCGCTGAAGGCATGTTCGGAAGAAGATATAGAGGAGACGAGATATCACATTCTCAAGTTCCATTCGGTGAAGAAGATGAACCTGCAGAAGGACTTTGAGGAGCCCACTCGGCTGCACAGAAAGGACCCGAAGAATCTGCAGTTTCAGCTGTCTTTGAAGGAGTTGGAGCAGAAAAAAATTGACGAGAAGAAGAAGGAGATTTTGAGGGCGGAGAAACGGCTGGAGTATCTGCAGAAGAAGGGACTAGCTCCGACGGACCTGACGGACGAGCAGATCGACGAGAAGATTGAGCTCGAGACGCTGACGGAGGAGGAACGGACCAAAAGAGAGGAGTGGAAGAAGAGACAGGAGGACGAGGCCAGAAAACAGGCTAAGAAAGAAGCTGATCTGTCGATAGTGGCTCCAGACGGAGGGGCTAGGAAGTCCAAAAAGCAGTTGTTCAAGAAGAAGACGAGGCAGATCAAAGTTTACGACGAGGCGAAGAGACGGCTGAGATATGAGGAGTTTTATCCGTGGGTTTTGGAGGATTACGATGCCAAGCAAGCGTGGGTCGGAAACTACGAGGCGGGGAACACGGACAACTACTGTCTGTTGGTGCTGGACAATCAGAACAAGTGTTTCAAGATGATTCCGGTGGAGAAATTCTACAAGTTCACGTCGAGAAACAAGTACGCCACGCTGACTTTGGAGGAGGCGGAAGCGAAAATGAGAGAGGGTAATTCGAGTTCGAGATGGCTGATGAAGCGAATGCAGGAGGAGGCGGCCCGAGGCGAGAGAGTGGACCTGAGATACAGAAAGATGAAGACCACGTCGCAGATCGGCGACGATGACGTCAAGAGGTCTGATGAGGAAACTCTCGACTTTGACGAAGAGTTCCAGGACGACGAGGAGGCTCCTATTTTGGAGGGAAACGACGAGGAAAGCAAACTGGTTGAGAAGAAAATGAAGACGGAGATGCTGCGGGCCAACAACCTGATCGAGCCCGAGGTAAACGACGAGGAGCTGGACGACCTCTTTGAAGTGAGAAAGATCGACAAAGAGGGCAGAAAACTGAGAAACGCACTCGTTAAGAACGCAATGAACGAGGTGTATGACACCGACGACGAGGAGAACCCGTACCTGTCGGAGAGCGACATTGAGGACGACGAGGAGAAGAAGGCCGAGGAGGCTCTCAAGGTGAAGCAAGAAGACCAGGACGAGGCGATGCCGCCTGCGCCGGAAGCCGGCCAGGACACGGGCGTCAGACGCGCATCGGAGGCCAAGATTTATGTCAAGTCGTGCGTCGACGGAATCGTTGTTCTGAGGGCCTCGAAACAGATCTTGAGCGAGTTCCCAGCCGGCGAATGGAACCCACGAACCAGCATCAAGAGGGAAACTGACGAGCAGCCGCCGCTGAAAAAGCTCAAGATCAAACTCGAACCGCGGTCGGACGAGTCGAGTCTGGCTGCGTCGGGTCCGATCACCAAAGCTGACATCGACCTGCTGTTGGCAGACGGCCCTATATCGCTGAAGCTGCTTGTGAGAGAGTTCAATCATAAGGTGAGCGCAGACCCTAAGAACAAGGAGGATCTGAAGCAGATTCTGAAGCAACACTTCACCCTCAAGAACAAGATGGTGCACAGAAAGGAGTGAGCATGCCCGGGGCGCCACGGGAGCTGGCGGCGTGACTTTAGATCACGTGATATACGTCACACCCGTGCACCGGAAGAAATTTTTCATGCAGAGATTAAAATTTTTGTACCGTGGTACTTGTGGAGTAGAGTAGAGACGGCACGCGGGAGCATCTAGCTTTCAGTCCCATCGAGCAGGAAACAACTACGGAAATGGTGAGCGAATTGGAAGAGGTGAGTCTGCTTTTGATATCTTGAGTTTTCTCGAGGGAGCGCTAACCGTGGAATTATATTGCAGTTGGTTGAGTTTCTCCATTCACCCCAGGGGCAGATCAGGGAAATAGCTCTGGAGAACCTTGTTCAGTTCTCTCCGGCAGGCTCGAACCAGCAGATATTCAAATACGACAACTGTCGGGCTATCGAGGATCTGATAGGCCTGGCCAAGGAGAAAAAAGCCAAGATTGTGAGGGATTCTCTCACTATTTTAGCTAATCTCTGCGATGACGAGAGGCTGAGATCGCTGATTGTGCAGGATGAAAAGTTTGTCAAGTTTCTGTTGCAAGAGCTGGTGGACCTGGCCAACACGAACGCCGATCTGATGTGCATTCTGCTGTCGAATTTGGCCAAGAACGACGAGATTTTGGTGGTTTTCGACGCCGAAGTCGAGGTCACCGGGGAGGGGAAGTCTGTTTTCCACAGCCGCAAGTCGATGGACTGTCTGATGGACCTGTTCGTGAAGGGCGCCGACAGGAGTCTGAACAAGTTTGCCAACTACGACTACTTGGCGTTTTTCTTTGCCGATATCTCGCGGTTCCCCAAGGGAAGACACTACTTTGTGAGCGTCCAAGAGTACGACTCGGTAGTTCCGATTTCGAAGTTGCTCGTTTTCACCGAGAAATACGACGCCAAAACGAGACGACACGGAGTGGCCTCGACGATCAAGAATTCGCTGTTCGACACAGAGCGTCACATGGTGCTGATGGAGGACCCGGACATCAACTTGCTGCCGTATATCCTCGGGCCGATCGCTCTGGCGGGAAACCAAGGGCTGAGCAGCGAGGAGGTGTTTGCCCTGCCAGACGAGCTTCAGTTGCTTGACGAGGACAAGAAGATCGAGCCATTGGCCGAGATCATCACCATTCATCTGGAGAGTTTGCTGCTGCTGTGTGTCAGCAGAGAGGGAAGAGAGTTTCTGAGAGAAAAGTCGGTTTATCCGCTCATCAGAGAGCTGCACAAGACGGCCACAGATGAAATGATCCTGGAGCTGTGCGACCGTGTGGTGCAGATGCTCATGAGAGACGAGCCTCCGTCAAACGCCGAAATCGACGCCATCCACAGCGACGATGAGGAAGACGAGGACGACGAAAGAATTACCGAGATTGTCTAGTAGTACGGACGGGCTGGGCAGAAATCGTATAATTTTCTTCGTATATATAGGCAGTTACACCATACAAGACAACGTGAGCAAGATAATTCAACTCAACTCAAACAGCGTGTCAACGTAAACTCAAACGGTCGACCGCCTCAACGTGTCTTGTTCTATCGATGGATCAGCTAGTTTGGCTTGTTTTGGGGCTTGTTGTGGCTTGAAGCTGCTGGCTTACTCGTCATCGTCGTCTCCTTCATCATCACCACCGGCTTGGAGACTGAGCTTAACATCCTGCCACAGCTTGCCCTTGTTTCTGTTCTCATACCACGAGGTCACAGCACTGTCGAAGTAGGCCTGGAACACGAAAGCTCCGGCGAAAACAGTACCGACGTAAACTGCGTTTCTCTTGAAGAAGGTGTTGAAGATTTGAGAGTACATTCTGTTGAACGGGCGAATGTTAGTACTCCGGGTCGCGACAAGTCCGTTTCTCGTGCCACACGCAAAACTCACCTTAAAAGCTGTCTTTCACTGGCAATTTTCCTGTGTTTCACGTCTCAACCCTCCAGGTTCTTTGGTTACTGGCTTTTTGTCCTCAAATTTCTTACTCCCGGCTTGTCTCTCACTGGCGGAATTTTTCCAGGTCTGTCAAACTAGAATCCGGTTCAGCAATTGAACCTACAAAAAAATTTGCCGGTGATTATGGCTGATTTTTCAAGGAATTATGATTGGCTGGTACCGGTAAACCCCGGGCGGTGCAATCTGCACAGCCGTGAAAATGATATATAAGCACCTCTACAAAAACTGGTCGATGTTGGCTCCCTGGCGCATCAGCAGGTCTGTGAGGAACTCCTCAGGGTCGAGATCTTGGAGCTCGTCTTCGTCGGTCAGGTTGTCGTCTTCGGAGTCGAACCTCATGTTGGTTCCCGGCAGCGGGAGGCCTTCATCGCCAGCGGCAGCGGCAGCAGCAGCTGCCTGCGCTGGGAAGCCAAGCGGGAACTGGATACCACGTCGGCGACGGTTTAGAATCGAAACGTAGAGGTCTCTGTATATGGTGGTGATGAGGTACTGATTCAGCCAGATTTTGTTCAGGTATCTGTACCGAGAAAGATGTAGAACACCAGATTCACCTGCTCCTAGTAAGCCGCCTGCCGGCTCGCCGTGGCTGTTGAGGTAGGGCGATCCGACTCGAACGGAAGCTCCATTCGGAATTTCAATGTCAAAGAAAACGTTTGCTTTTGTGGCTGTCAGCTCAAAGTCCAGCTTGTTATCAAAGGGAGAGAAAAACAATGAGTAATTTGAATCGTTCATTTTGCAAATCGACAAATGTTTCGGTCTATTTTTAACGATCGTTCCACAGAACAGACACAGGAAGTTCTTTTCGGAGGCCTTTTCTTTGCTGATGATGTCGTTTTTCAAAAAATCCGTCAACTTCAATGGAATCTCAGACAGGTGGACGCGGGCCGGAAAGTTGAGCGCCAGCGAGTTCGGCAGGGCCAAGTAGTCGGCAGCCGTGGTGCAAATGTGAGAAGAGACCGAGTACTCCAATGATTTGTTGTCTTTTATGTTGTCCAGCAGCTGGCTGTATTTCAAGAACTCGCCTTCCTTAATGTTGAAAATAAGTCTGATCATGTCGAGTTGTTTCCCGAATCGGGCGTAAATGTTCCATAGTATTTTGTGCTCTTTCAATACCAGGTCGTCGCTGTAGTATTCCGGCTCAACTTCGCTCAGGAACTTCTTGAACATGTTGGCTGCACATTTTTTGGATAATGAGACCATGGCGGTTTTCGATGACTCGTCAAGTTGTTCTGGGTCCAATAATATTGAGTCGATTTTCAGATTTGAGTAGTTCATGCTGAATCTAGAAACAATGGAAAAGACTGACTTGACAAGCCACTTAGACATAGTCAATCTCACCAATGTATCAAAAGACTCATTTCCTTCTAGATAAAGAACCAGGATCTCGGTGATGCTGCCAAAATTTTCTGCCCGGAACAACGACTTGTGGTCAGAGAACCGACTAAACTCGTTAGACGGATCAGGGGGCAGATAGTTCAGGAGCACTCTAAATTGCACGAGAGATCGCAAAAGGGTCAGGTTCATTGGCGTAATGTCCTCTTTCGTCTCGTCGCACTCCGACCTCGACGCAATTTCATACATCTCGACGGTGTTCCCAAGCAAAATCGGCAAGGAATACTTGATCGACATCTGGGAGGTGGACGAGCGGGCAACCTTCTTCAAAATTTTGTTCTCTCTGATCAAAAGTCTAAGCTGTCTGAATATCCGAGCATATGCAGGGAGTTCGGAGTTGGACAACACGTGAAACAGTTTTCTGTCAAACACCAGTCCGCTCAACTCCGAACAATTGTCTCCCTCATTCTCGCTGATGATGTTTTGCCAATTAGATGAAGCCATGTCGAACTTCATAGGTAAATCGAAGTCGGGGAAATTCGAAGACGGAATAAAAGAGTTACAGTAAGACTCGCACAATGGACAAGTATATTGCGAGACCTCGGCTCGTTGTTCCTTCAGCATGGCGTTGAAGCAGCTGAAGTGCATTCCGTGAGAACAACCAGTGATGACGTATTTGGATCTTGTGCATTTGGTCCCAAAACAAGACAAGTTACTGATCAAATCTTGCCGTTTCCGTTTCCGAGGGTTGGCCTCTGCAGGTGGGAATTCTGGGATCATGAAAGACGGTGGCTCCATCTCCACAGTTGGAATGTTCCAAAACACTGAGGAGTGAGAAACCAAAGCTGGCAAACCAAATAATTCGCTGAAATTCTCGGGATTGCGGCATAAGATACAAGTTCTCACATCACCTTCACAAGCTTGTCGCTTTTCTTTGGCTTCGTTCTTATCAGCTTCGTTCTTGGTTTTCGGGCTGAAAAATTCTTTGTTGTTTTCCATAAACGCAGCTTGCTGTTTGGACATTTTGAGCAAAATCTTCTGTTGTCGCTTTAATGCTATCCGTCTTGCTCTCTCCTTCTTGGTTTCAAAGGTCTTGCCGATGGCCGATTTTTTGAAATCTTCGATATGGCTCTGCCCGAAACAATCCACTAAAGATTGCAGAACACAATCATCCTTCAATAAAAAGAGATCCAATAGACAGGATGCCTTTTTCGCAATCGTCTTTGAAATATCTTCCTTCTGAGCCACGGAAAGAAGAAGATTGCAAATCGGGATGTCGATAAAGTTCTTCAGGCCGTGGTTCTCATCGGGATGATAGAACCCATCGTCGATGATAATTGCATGGATCAGGTGCAACAAATGGGGCAGAAACTCATCATTGTCGCCGGAGAGAGCAAAACTTAATGATTTGTACAAAAACTTGACAAATAATGGGGACTTCATCATGGCGGAAATCTGGCCAAAAACATGAGCATCCTTGAGTTCCAATCGCGTCAATTGAGGAACGATCACAACGTCTTCCACGTTTTTCTTCTTCAGTCTTGCTAAGCCCTCAAGCAACGCATTTTCAAGGTCATCAGAAGACTCATACTTGTTCAAAATATTGATGTGATCCAGCTGAGAAAACGTCTCTGGTTTTAGCGCGTAACGACCATAATCATTGATGCCGATGGGAGGCTGGTATTCACTTATTTCTTTCAAAATCTGATCAAAATATTGCGAGTCTCCAACCGCTCTTTTCAGTTCGGAGTATTTTCTAGGACTTTGACACATTTTGAAACAAAGCGATGTCCTCACCTTTAAGTACTCTGTCTCTTCAAAGGATAATCTGGAGTCAAATGGGACCCTGTACGAGATCAAATGATAGAAAAAATCTATCATTTGAGTTAGCATGAAGAAAATTTTCTCCTCATAAATGGTTTCATCAAATGTCCTGCTACCAGTTATGCATTCCAACACACCGAAGCGTTCAAAGATGTTTGTGAGGGGTCTGATCGAGCTCTGGTCGGTCAATATAGAAAGCTGATTGATGTACAAGTCGGCTTCGGGGTTGAAAAACACTCTGTTTGATGCCTCTTGATATAGAGGTTCATTTCCATTTCTGATCCAAAATCTAGCCAATATTTGGGCGGAGAGCACGAAACTTCGCAAAACGCGGTCGGCAATCGCAACTTCGTCGATTTTCCTCATATGAGCGCCCTGGAACTCGGCTTTGGATTCTTCTAAATCCAAACCGTCTTTCTCGATGTACAACGAGCCGTTCTCCCATTCCAGCATGGAGACTTCAAAATGCTTATAGTTCATGCAAAGTTCGGCCAACAAAGAGGGTAACGGATGAATGAACGAGACGTAACCTGTCGCAACATCAAAATTGAGCTCATCAGCACCACTCATGGAGAGACGATGAAGAAAGCTATTGACAATCTGAATTGCAAGTTCAACAGTTTTTGACTTCCCCTCCACTCCCGAAATGATTTTCCCCAGCTGTCTAGTGATGTTGTAAGCTTGATGTGCTCTCATGAAATGAAGCTTGTAAACCGAACTTTCTCTTTCAACGTGCTCACCAGTTTTTCTCTTGATGGAGTAAGACTCCTCAAACTGGTAGAGCAACATTATGATGTAACAGATGTACTCAGTACTGACGATTTCTTCCATCCCCGGTTTTATGTAGCTGGTGAGGGTCTCAATACCCCTGAGAGCCGCAGTCTCGGCGTTGAGTCGACGTTGGATTCTCCAATCCGAAAGGTCTTGAGAAGGCGAGTATTTCAAACCAGATCCTTGTTGAGTGCTAGGAAGAATAACTTGTAGAACACTCCGGAACACTTTCACCAGACCTCCTGAACGAAGTAAGTAAGTCCCAATGTTGGGATCGTAATAAGTTTGCAGTCTAAACTGGTCTAATAGGGACAGCAGCCACTCCCTGTCATAATCCAACATGATTTTTTCCAAAGCTGGCAAAATCTCTATGATTTGGTCAGACAACATCTTCCTAGACTCAAACGAAGTGGTTAAAACCGGCATCAAGATGCTTCGCAAAGTCTTTCTTAGCCGTTTCCAAAGCCTCATTTCCAGGTAGAACATCATCTGAACTCTTGTTGTCCGAGCCGTGCGGGGCACGGTATCCTCGTTGGCCGGTTCTCTCTCTAAAACGTCTTGTTTCATACCAAGCACTGCTACGTCCCAGAGATCCGCTGGCTCTAGCGACCGATTCCCTAGTACGTTTGGAATTTTGTAATCTGAGGTCAATGCCCCAACGTTGTTCTTTGCGGGCTGATACGTGTATCTTGCGATCGTGTCTTCGGGGCGGCCTGGAACGTAGTCTTCAAACAGAATCTCAGCCAGCAAGCTCTTGACATAATCCGATATGCGGGAGTTGGCGTGGCTGGACAATGACTTCAACCAGTTGAATATATGTTCGCACAGAAAGTCTCGAACTATGTCTCTGGAAGAGTTGATGGTGGCGGTCAACCCGTCCCGTTGAACCTTTTCATAAGGGTCCAGTAAGGTAGAAACATCAGAACTCACCTTCAGAATGGTCTTCCCGGCTTCATCGATTTCCGCGACAAGGTCGTGTTGCTTCATGATATCCACACGCGGGTCTGCGGATACTAAACTCGCTTGAGAGGATTTCTTGTCGTGGAACTCGTCATTCCAAACCACCAAGCAGTATGCCTCAGAATTGACGTCCTCGGTTCCATATTTGGAGCTCGGCAGGGCCGAGTTAGCGGATATCTCGGTAAAGCGTTGCGCATTGATTCGGGTCGTCAGCTCAGAGTGCACGTCCGGCAGCGTCTGTATGCTGCATACCTGGACGTCGAAAAAGTAGTCCAAAACGACCTTTGTGACAGTACTGATGTTAGTTTTGAGCCTCTGGGGTAGTTCTGGCGCGTCCTCATCGTTTTCTCCGCTCTCAATGCTGGCGAGACACCTCAGCTCTGTCTTCCACGAGGCGCCGTCTCCACAGTCGCAGATTGCGTCTCCGCCCGATATGTGCATGCTCACGTTGTGATCCGAGTGTTCTTCCTTATTGAAACAGTCGTCGCACAGACAACAGGTGGCGTCGATACCGCAGTCGTAGCAATTGTACACAGGCTGTCCGGCCTCGATTTTCTGTGCGCATATTCTGTCCTTGTGGGTCTTGCTTGTTCCGGGTTTCTGTTTGGCGTAAAACCGTCCTTTGTGGATCAGTCCTGTGTTATCGTGGACTATCGTCTCATTCCACGAGGCTGGGAACTCTGCGCTCACCTCCAAGTCGGGAAACAACAAGTCGTAGTAGTCTCCATCGTTGGAGACGGCAAAGTACAGCAGTCTATAGAGCGTTGTCTCCAGGTCCGGGGTTGCCGCAAACTCGTATAAGCGCGGCAACTCCACCAGGGCAACCCTTAGCCGTTTGGCTAAATCCGAATTGTCTTCGTTCATGTGATGCTGGGGGGTTGGCGGGGTGAATCGGTCAGGTTGATCCCTCTTACTAATAGGCTTATATTCGCTTCGGCCGGCAAAACAACTGACCCGGCTGGTCTCCGACGGTTAAATCCGGTACTTGCAGCTTTGGGGCTATTGTGTAGCTCTCTGTGCCTCCCAAGCGTTGATTGTGGTGTTTCTGCCCCGCAAACGTGTACTTTTGGTGTCCTGAGCGTCTTTTGTCTTGTACGAAGCAGTGGCGAAATTCACAATCGGAAAAAAATTTGGGGGATCCAAAAAAATAAAACATTCTCCATATAAATAAAAGAGGGCAACTAAAGAGGGCAAAAACAAAAGAGCAAGAAGTAAACGAGAACAGCAGCCGTTTTTGCGCTATCCAAGAGGCGAATTCCACTTTCAACCACTGATGAGACAACTGGAAACAAAGCGAAATCAATTGACAAGGTTCTTAGTGGAGCTTCCTCGGGCTACTGACTACCGCTTTACTAACGACGTGAGAAAGATAATACGGGACACATTGAATGAGTTCGCGGAGTTGGAGCGCGAACAGCTGGAAATCGACCCGTGCAACCACAATCACTACCACCGGCCGTGCGGTCGTAAGTTCCAGAAGGGAGAAGCTTGCTATCGCTGTCTCACGTGCGGGTTCGACGAAACATGCGCCCTTTGTTCGTACTGCTTCCAGCCCCGGAACCACATAGATCACCAGGTCCACAAGAGCATAATTCAGCGAGAAGCCAACGGATGCTGCGATTGCGGCGATCCAGAGGCGTACAGTAGCCTTCATTGCGAGTTGTTTGAGTCGTTGGACGGTCAGCACGATATACCCCAGGAGAGGCTAGATCAGTTTGCCATGACCCTCACCACCGTGCTAGATTTTGTTCTGGACGTGATGACACACTCGTATCCGTGCATTCTGGCTCCTAAAACCCGACTCGACGTGCTGCAGTGGTCTGAGATGTCGGAGCTCGATCGAGGCCACTACGGAGCTACCGACTGCAACTCGTATAAGTTCGCTTTGGTTCTGTACAACGACCAGATCCACCAGTACCGCGATGCGGTGCAACGAGTCCGTTTCGCCACAGGGAAAGTGATTGAATTCGCAGAAATGGTGGTCTCGCGATGCAACCAGTTTGGCAAGGCAGTCGTGATGATTTCAAATGACGTTGATTTCTTGTTGAAAAAGCAAGATACTCTCACTTCGACCGGACTGTCGGCGTGCATCAGAAGCTGTCGTGACATTTTCAAAGAAGATATGTGCGATGAGATCATCCAGTGGATATCCGATCTAACCAACTGCAATCTGATCAAAAACAGTCAAATTTATCGTGACGCAATCTGCGTGGCATTTTTGAGGAAATACAAGATGGGTTGTTCCAGTTTGCCCGTTTCCGTGTTCAACCTCAACACCAATGATTACAGTTTCAACCGTGATACCTACGATGTCGCTCTGCCCAAAGACAAACTGCTGTATTATAGGTACCAGAGCCATTTCGAGCCCATATGCTACCTCTGGGGTATCCGCTCCGACGTGATGCAGGAGTGCGAATACGAAGACCTTTCTATCTCGGCAGAGGGGAAAAAATACACTTATTTTGAGGGTTCCAGGCTCCAATTTTTGTTATACTACGACATCAGGTTTTGCAAGACGATCAGAAACCGGCTCCATGACATATACATTTCAGTCCTGATTAACAACTTGAGGTATAAACTCCTTCTCACAGCACAATATGTGGACATCTATGTCGATCTGGCCACGATGTTTCTTTCTCTTGACAGAGAACCTGAGTACTCGCCGCTCCCTGTTTTGTCTCCTCAGCTATTTACATGTCCTACGAACTGTGCTGCTATTGTTCAGCATGGAGATCTATACAAAATGTTGGAAATGATTGACTTTTACATTCGGACCGGCTTCACAAAGAACGTCCCATCGATTTTTTCGTCAAATAAACAGGGGATATTATACTCTTCCCTGAAGAACAGAAAGTGGGGGCATATTTTCCTCGACATGACCTACATTATCAGTCGGAATCAGAACAATGAGAATTTATTTTCTTACCTGCCTTATTTCAATGAGATACTGAAAGTTATAGGGGTGTTCCAAAGCAAGCCGACTATAAAAAGAGAGGCTACCAATCATGTTGAGTATGAGTCAACCGATTACGGATTGTACTTCAACGGAATGTCCGTTATCTCGCATTTTTCTGAAAATATCTCGAAATCTCTGAACAAGACCGCAAACGCCCAGATCTCAGATTACTTGACGAAACTGGTCATCGAACAGCTAGTGAAACTGACTTTTTTCAAGCGGGAGAATTTTAAGGAGCCCGTTGACTTGTCCAATAACAAAATCATCGAAGATCAGGAACCTACGGTGGAATTTCACTCACTGGAGATCAACGGCATATCTACCAGGATTGTGAAATTTGATGTCCTTAGTAACAAAATCAGTTTCCTGCACCCGTTACACTCCCTGTTCTCTTGGTTCATTGAAATGAGTCCAGCTGTGAACTCAGAGCAAGTGGTTACGTGTGTCGTCAACAGCTTTGATGAGTTTGCGCAAACAATTGAGGATCAGGAAGAGGTTTCGCGGGGTGGACCATTGTTCGCCAAAGGGGACATTGTGAAAGGAATATTTGACATCCCATTGAGAACACTGGTTCTTTTGTCACAAATCAAAGTTGGTTTATGGGTGAGAAATGGGTTGAGCATAAGAAATCAGATGAACATTTACAGAAACTCGGGTATAAGGGAATTCGGGTATTTAAGAGACTTGTTCTTGATGCAAATGTTTTGTGGCTTTGAGCCCACCGATGTGACGGTTCCAACCTTAATCGACAGATGGAACCTTGTTGAGTGGTGCGAAGGTGACTTCCAAACAACCACTTACACGAGTGTTCATTTACATGAGATGGTTGAAGAGTTCATTCTATTTTTGATCAACTTGTTAACAGAAGATCTACATTTGCACAAAAAATCAGCAGCAGAGATTCCTGACTTGAGAATCAGGAAAGAAATCATCCAATCCTTGTGCTTTAAGCCGGTCAGTTACAGCAAAATCACCTCCGAAATTTCTGAGCATATAACTTCAGAAAAAAGGTTCTTTGTCGTGTTTAATCAGTGCGTTGAAGAACTATCCCATCCTACCCAGTCCTCATCCGGATCCTTAAACATAAAGGAGGTTAAAACCTATCAACTCAAAGAAGAGTTGTATGACGAGGTTGATCCTTATTACATCTACTACTCTTCAAACAAAAGAGACGATTGCATCAAAATTCTTAAAGAACGCATACATAAGAAAACCAACATACCGATGGAAGATATATGTCTACCTCCAAAGAAAATCAACTGGGACGACAGCCCGTTCAGCTCATTGATTCAGATAACGTGTTCTGTTCATTTCGTTTCGATTCTAGAGTCCACTTTGAAATACTGTTGTCAAGAAAATCTAGTCAAGTCAGAGACGTCAATAGATACCTTATTGGATTTCATTCTCCATTTGATTCACGTTGTGGTCAAACTCCCAAATGCAGAGACTTTCATCACTCAATATTTCAAGAACTCCAAGATTCCGTCCTTACTTTACCACCTGTTATTCGAAAAGCAATACCGTGCTTATTCACCTAAACTGAGGGAGATTCTTGCGACGGTTTGTGCCACTTTCGAGTACGACTCGAACACCTTGAGGGAAATGATACCACAATTCGACGTTTCGCTTATCAGCGGTTCACCATCGAAATCTGAGACTTCGTTGTTCGACAAGAAAAAGAAACTGGCTAAGAAGAAGAAGAGCCAAATTCTGGCAAAATTCAAAAGACAGCAACAGAAGTTTGCTGAGAATTTCATGTCTGAGAACGCAGATATGATGGAAATCGATCACGGAGGAGATCAGTTAGTGGGAGACAGCGGTTGGCAGTTCCCACGCGAGCATTGCATTCTATGTCAAATGCCAGCCAGCGCCGATGACGAACCTTTTGGCATTATCAGTTATATTTCTCAAAGCAACGAGTTCAGATCAGTTCCGTTTGATGACAAGTACTGGTTTTACAAGAGCTTCAGTGGAAACCCAAACTTGGATGAACCTGAGTCACAGAAAAACAACAACGTTTCTTCGTACCTAAAAGCAAAGGAAGAGGAAGTTGTTCTTGGTCCCGGATTTCCAAGCAACAAATACCCTTGCAACGAAAACCATGCGGTCTTCACGAGCTGTTGTCATGGAATGCATTTTGGTTGTTACATCAACTTTCTCAAATCTGTGAAATCAAGACAAGTCTCCCAGATTACTAGAACAGTTCCTGAGGACATAAGCCGCCAAGAGTTCCTCTGTCCTTTATGCAAAGCAGTGAACAACGTTTTTGTTCCAATTTTTTACTCTTCAAATAAGGAGTCTTTTCAAGAGAAACTGAAGCCTACTTACTCCTCCATAATGGATCCGGGGCTAGACGAAATTTTGGGAAAGGACTTTGCACAAATGGATGCAATTAAAGAAGATCTGGTGAGTGTGGTGAGGTCGAACGTTAAACCACAGTATTGGTTTGTTAGAGACGACGATCTGACCATACAGGCCAACTCCAAACCGTTCTTGGCTCTGAATCATTCTTTGAGTGTACTAGCAGTCCTATCGCTGCCATTTGACGGAATAAGCGCAATCATTACCAAGACCATTGAGTCGATTGAGATTTCAATGCGTGGTGTAGGTTATACCAATTCAATCCCATTGTTGATTTTCGAATTGTCAAATCAAAGTCTGGCTTCGCTGAGGGTCTGGAGCCAGCTCAGGGAACTGATTCGGTGTACCGAAACCACCACTTCAACTTCAACTTCAGACCGATACAGCAGGAGCTTTCTGACTTATCCCGAGCGATTGGTGGGTCTTTTACGGAACATCTGTAACGATGAGGACCTCCTTTACGATGGAGAAGATTATTTCAAGCTGTTGGTCGGTGCAGAAGAAGTTAAGAGCATCGGACTGAACTACAGCAAATTAGTACATCTATGCTATCTGAAGCATCTCAAACAGTCTTTGCTGATCATTATGACCAAGCTAAGAGTCACCGACTTCACAGTTGAAGGATGTTCTCTTGAAGACCTTTCTGACGTCTCATACAGTTCGAATAAGTTGGACTTGATATGGCAAAAGTTTACAAACGCCTCAGAAGCGAGTGAAGTCGGAGGCGTGATCTTCTCCATGCTGGTGAAACTGATCACGCCGTTTTTGAGAAAATGTCTGATTTACTCGTACGTGAGATTTTCCGTTTTATCAACATCTTCTTTACCCGACCTCGAGTGCTTTGAACTAGAGTGTGACAAAATCTGTGCCGTTATGAACTTGCCGACAGTATTCCAAGTTCTAGAGAAGCTTCCATTGTCAGACTTTCAAGGAATTTCAGAAAGAAATAGAGAAAAGTTGAACCAAGCGAGAGTTCCATACCCAAATCAGATCAAGCTGATTTCCTTGCCTTTAAAACTCAACACCTTCTTCAATGCCTACTACAACAATCTTCTGGAAAAGCCTGTTGATCCGGCGATCTGCCTGTTTTGCAGCAAGTTAGTTGATCTTCAATCCAGCAATTACGGTGATCAGCTCGGATCCTGTAATGTTCACGTCAAATGGGAGTGTATCAGCGGTGAGTTCGGAATATTTTTGATCCCGAGAAATAACTGTATACTGCTTTTGAATAAGGGCAAGGGTTCGTTCTTGGAAAGTCCTTATTTGGACGATTACGGCGAGAGCGATGAAGATTCTAAAAAGGGACACGACTTGCATTTGTCGGTGCCCAAATACGAAGAGTTTATTAGAACGGTTTGGTTGCAGCACAATATTCCAAGTCAGATAGCGCGCAAACTGGAGAGTCAGGTCGATATTGGTGGATGGCAGACCTTATAGACGACACTAGGTATAGAGATTGTAATTGAAACTCTGAATTATTTAAAACGATTAAATACAAGATTTAAATGACAGAAAGTTGAGAAGTTGATGTTCTGAGTCATGGAATAGAAATTTCACCAAAAGGATCAGGAAGTTTATGACCTGCTACCTTGAACCATTTGAAATCACTGACAAGCGAACAATTGGAGAACAGCATCCTTAGAAGTGAAGCACACTTGATTCAGATTGTTGTGACAGATCATGTTTAAGCAAATACTCTTAAACCTTGAAGATGGGGCTATGGCTCAATGGTAGAGCTTTCGACTCCAGTCAAGTTTCTATGGAATTAGTGCAATCGAAGGGTTGCAGGTTCGATTCCTGTTGGCCTCACTCTTTAATTTTTTTTTTTTGGCTCTGAAGACTTATGAAGAAGATTTATCAGATACATATAAAACAACGATTCGGTGTCAGGCTTCGTTTAGATCGGTAGCGATTATAGTAATTAAGCGAAGAGAGTAATCGAGATCATAAATTCGAGCTTGAAACTATACGAAAATGCACAAAAGAACCATAACAGAAATATCCCACCATAAGATCCAGACGTACAACGCTGGACAAAAATTGCCACGAAAGAAGAAAAATAAGCGGAGGTAATTCAACCATAATACTGTTGTTGTTTGCTGTACCGGTTTTGGTCTGCAAACGGATTCTCGTCGTTCCGATGGTAGTACATGTTTGGATTTGTGTAGGCATTTCCTTGCGAAGAGGGAGGAGGAGCGTTAGCATAAGTCAGTTTCTCTTTCCCTCCACGATTGCCGGAACAGCAACAGCAGCAGAGCGCAGTCAAACATTTGGCTCCGCAACAACACACCTGTATTATTGTGTATAACAACCAGATCACAATGAGCCCCACCACAATAGAAACCACGATCACCACAATCTTACACCATTCTTTGTCCATGCACGAGTTGAAGTTCTTCTTGGTATCAGTGACAGTGCTGTTCCAGTCTCTTTTTTCAAACAACAAACCGCTCACCATGTCTGAAGGACACAAGTCCATCGTGTCTGTTTCATAAAGGGATGTCGTGAGATCATCCCAGTTCTCTTTGATAAATGTAGGAACAATCATTATTTCTGTCTATATCTCGTGATCTTCCGGAATCAGAAGCTGTTTGGTCTATCGATGTTCTATCTCCAAACGGATCTTTATCGGCCAGCCATCGTTGTCTTATATAAATTAGAGGACAGCTCCCACTAATTCGAATCTCATCCTATCTCAGAAACCCCTGCGCAGCCAAATTCAGCCCCCTTTTAGGCCGGGTACACTACCTGCTCATCAAATAAAAAAATTCACTCGAAAAAAGAATTAAAATAAGCCGCAGGAAAGATATACTCCGAGATCTGATGAGTACTGCGTCGGGGCTGTGCATATGCTGCTAATTATAACTCGCTTTCGTAGGTGGTATTGTATCTGGACAAAGCCCGGTTTATCAGGGTGACAGCAGCCAAGCCATGAAAGCCTTTGACGACGGTTTATTGTTACTCCGCAAAAGCCTTGCAAGCTCCGTTTATTCGATCAGATTATGTTTTATTTGGTAGACAGGCTCAGTCGAAAGTGATCTTCTTGGCCTTTTTGGTCATGTCAACATCCTTAAAGAATGCACCGTAAGCCCCGTGAGCCTTCTTCTTGGTGTGCGATCCGAACTTGAGCAAGTCCTCAGGAACAGGCTGGTCTGCACCTCTCAGGATGTTCATCAAACCACCGGCAAGATGTTTCTCGTGGTCAGTGAACAAAGTGTGCGAAATACCGGTCTGTCCAGCTCTACCGGTTCTTCCAATACGATGGACGTAGTCTTCAATTGTAAGCGGGAATGTGAGGTTTATCACCACCTTCACGTTCGGAATATCCAGACCTCTGGCAGCCACATCGGTGGCAAGCATCAAGTTACATTGGCCCTTTTTGAAACTGTCCAAAGCTTGTGTTCTCTGAACTTGACTCAAGTCACCGTGCAAGGCTGCCACCTTGTAGCCCTTGTAGCTCAGTGTCTTCTCCACTCTGGTAGCTTCCTTCTTGTACAGCGCGAAAATCAGAATCTTGTCGTTGGACTTCGAGCCTGACTGGTACTTCTGCAACAATTGCACCAGTTTTTGGTCCTTGTCTCTTGGATCGACAACTTCCACAATTTGTTGAATTCTCTTGTTGGCAGAGAGCTCGTCTCTGTCACCGATCGTGACTTTGACGGGCTGGTTCATGAAGTTGGAGGCAAGCTCTCTGACCTCCTTAGGCCAGGTTGCTGTGAACATCAACGTCTGTCTCTTACCGTTGGTAATCTTCATAATCTTCTTGATATCCTCCTCAAATCCCTTCTCGAGCATTCTGTCGGCCTCGTCCAACACCAAGTAATTGATCTTGTCTAGCTTGATCGAGCCCTCATCGATCAAATCAATCAGTCTACCAGGAGTGGCAATGACAAACTGCGAAGTCTTGACACTAGCTCTTTGCTCGTCTTTCGGAACACCTCCGTAAACGCAGGTACACTTCAATCCAACTGTTTCGGTCACGTCCTTGATATTGTCATAAATCTGTGTGGCAAGCTCTCTGGTTGGCGAAACAACCAGAACCTGCAAATCCTTGGACTTGGACTTGATCACATGATCAATAGCTGGAACACCAAAAGCAAAGGTCTTTCCAGAACCAGTCTCGGCAACTCCAATGACATCGCACCCTTTGAGCAAGTATGGCCAGGTCACACTCTGAATAGGTGTTGGTTTTGGGAACTTGGTCAAAGTCTTGGTGATTCTCGAGTCAATTTTGGAGACCTTCAATGCGTCGAAGGTCAAAGCAGGCACCACTGAAAGCTTTTGAGGGTCTTCAATATTCACTTCGTTCTCCTTCAAGAATGAATCAATGTCAGTTTGAGCGTATTCAACTCCAGCAGAATTCGTGCTCTCTTGCTCTGTAGCCTCCTCCTTCTTATCCTTCTTTTCTTTCTTGTCCTTTTTGTCCTTTTTGTCCTTCTTTTCCTTTTTGTCCTTCTTTTCCCTCTTGTCCTTCTTATCCGTCTTCACTTTCTTCGGGACGAAGTCCTCGGCCACGTCGGCCTTTCTCTTTTTGTCCTTAACCTTATCCTTCGACATTGTGAATTTCGCGGCTTGTTGAACGAAAGCTCTTTTTCAATCGGAGTTTCTTATTTAACTTGAAATCACTTTAAACCGTCTAAAGATTACAGGAAAATTTTTTTTTTTTTTTTTTTTTAATTTTTTTGAAAAATTTTCAATCAGATCTCTGGCTGTGTAACAAAAAAGGCTGTGCAAATATACCTTTGCGAGTGGCCTGTTACAGACTTATATGGAATCAGTTGCTCGGTTTTTAATCACCTTTCTTATCTAAATAGTGTCCGTAAATATCCAGAATGTACTGTTAGGTTTATGCTGTTGGTCTGGGAGAGAATGCAGCGACCTATTAAAAAATAGAGCATCTAGCCCAGATCCAGGCTGATGTTTGAGTAGAAAAGAGGCGCGGGATCTTCGTCAGATCACAATAGTGCGAGAGCAAACAGGGAAGCCGGCACGATCGAGGCAAGAGTGGTCCAGCGGTTGTTGGAGAATGCCTGACCAGCACCGTTGGTAGCCGAGATCGTTTGAGTAGAAGAGGAGCTATCAGCGGAGGAGGACGACGACTCAGAATCAGAGCCGGAGCTCGAGCTCCTCTTGATGGTGGTCAGAGTAGTACCTGAACCAGAAGACGAGGCAGCCGAGCTGGAATCCACGCTCTCTCTCTCGGTGGAGGATCTCTTGCTGGTGTTGACGGTGCTGCCAATCTGGAGCACGGACGAGAATCCAGAAGTTCTGGTGGTTGTAGTTCTCTCGCTCGAGGAAGAGGTTTCGTCGTCTTCCTCGTCGCTCTTTCCAGCAACCAGGGCAGCAAACTCAACCTCTCCGTTTTCCTGTCTGCCGTTGACGCTTCCGTCAACGGCTTGGATAGAAGTCCAGTCCCCGGATTGGTCACCGTACTTGTACTCGGTACCCGTAGAGTAGTCAACGACAACCAGCTTTTTCACGTACATGGAGAATGGGGCGTCAGCGTAGTCGGTGGACCCTCCGGCCCATTCAATAGTTCCGGCTGCGTTACTGGGGTCTCCTCCTGCCCAAATTCCCATCATAAGATACATCGGACTCTGCGGGTATCCATCGGCGGCGTTACTATCGAGCGTTCTGACAGCTTCGCCGTCAATGTACCAGGTCAACGAGTCTTTTGTCCAGTCCAGAGTATAGTTGTGGAACTCTGCTCTTGGGTCTTCCATCTTGTGGTAACCACCTCTGTCGTAGGTACTTGTGTTACCCTTTGAGAAGTAGTTACTCTGCATTTCGTAACCGTCACCACCAAACCACTCCAAATCTATTTCGTCCAGGTCATCCGACTGCAGGTAGAACGATGAAATCACACCGGTTCCGCTGGCGGTCTTGATGATCGCTTCAATTTTACCGAACATGATGTAGAAGTTGGACTTGAGCGAAGGGTTGTCGAATCTCTCCGCAAGGGTAAGATTAAGACCATCGTCACCGTAGGAGACTCTGTCTGGAGTCGAGTAAACAGAAAAGTGTTCACTCTCGTCGCTGAAGTCTACGCTGATTCCAGTAGCAAGAGCAGTGTCAGCGGGACACGATGAGGTGCTCAGGGGGTTGCATGTCGCGGTGGAGCTGGTGGCAGTGGCTCCGGCAGCCAACAGCGACACCAGCAGAAGGGCGCTTTTCGTTATAAAAATCATAGTTGAACTTGCTGTGCGATGTAGTGTGATCCTGGAGATCGAGCAGTGAAGCTTCAATAATAGTAGTCCTACTGTTAAACTTTTTCAGATCCTATCGAATACTGTCAGAATGTGGCAAGTTCAACACCTCAATTTGTATTCAATCTCAAGTCAAGCGCACTGGCGACTTTGGTTCCCCGTGAAACGACTTGGAAACGACTTTGATTTATATACCAAGCCGGATCAGCGTGTTTTTCCAGATATAGACAGACCCGATCTAAAAATAAATAATATAAAAAGATGGCTTACCGTTTCAAAACACACGTCTGCGATCGAGGCGCCCAAGTGCTCAAAAAGAAACAAATCCACATCAACCCTGACAGATTCCTGCGGGCTCTGTCGAGTGGTCTTTGTACGCTGCTCAGCCTGTTTGCGCAGCAGACCGCGCTCGTGCAGCCGCGCTACAAAATCCTCGAGCCGCACGCCGCTCTACGTCTGTCATCCCTTTAAAACACGCTCCGCGACTTGCCAGCAGCTCGAGCACCATTAAGGTGCTCAAGCGGGTGTAATTGAGCTCTGAAGTGTCATCGATAAACATCCCACCGCTTTAGGACCGCCAGTTTGCTTTGGTTAGACCCCTTCGTCGTCTATTTGCTTCGTCCTTAGGGTCCTCCATGACGTCTCTGTTTGGAGTCGTAAGTGTCTGCATCATGTTTACATTTTACCTAATCAGGAAATATAGATATGAGATGGCTGGTTTTTTAGCTCCTCGAGACTCGGGGAAAATAATCCAAACGCGCGCGCAGGCGCGTACCCGCACCTTGACAATCTATCTCAACAGGCGGCCCAGAAGAACACAATCCGCCACGCCTACCGCGCCCTTGTTTGTGCGCATGAAACCCCTTTCAAATGCCGAAAAACGCTCATTTGAACGAGTAGTCAGGCGGAGACCGCAGCAACCGGAGCTTGCCCTTGACGTCTATGGAACAACCTCCCTCGAAAACACGCAGACCCATGGCCTGAAGCTTGTTTTTCTCATGTTCGCTCACCCCGTAGTCGTCTCTCGGAATCCAGATGCATTGCGACTCTGGTTCGAATCCGAAAGACGGGTGCATGAATTTCAATCGCAGCTCTCTTTCTTCTTCCCACGTAAGCTCCTCTGACGCCTCACCGGCTTCCTCCATCTTTTGATACGTTTGCAAGGGCATCATCGATAAGCTGCCTTCGAAACGGCGATTGATGGTCACGTGACCCCATATAGTGAGGATCAATGCGATCACCATCATTGTTCCCAGCAAAAAACAGGTATTTTCCCCGTTGTTGTCTCTGACCAAAAAGAAGAGACCGATCAAAAATACCTCCAGACTGTAGATCCCCGCATACAGCTGTCTCAGAGCAATCGAGTAGATTTTGCCGTACGTCTCGGAGTTATTTTTGACCTTGAACACATACAGCAGGCAAAACTTGTATGAAAGCAAATCCATCAGAAAATTGATGCAGCAGAACACTAGGATCAGTGGCGAAATCACCGAATAAACCATCCCAATCGATCCATAAACTGAAAAAGTTGGGTACGTAAGTCCCCAACTAGCCTGCGGGATGTTCATCAGCCGGTCGAATCGCTGCCTTGGGGTCTTATCTATCACGCCGCCAATGCAGACATCGGTGATGAATCTGTAGAATTGTAGCAGACTGTTCCCGAAGCAAGTCAATCCTTTCAGTATGAAGAAGGAGAAAAAAAAATTCGATGCCTTAGGGAAATCTTGTGCCACCATGGCCGGAATCGTGGATGGGTTGCACAAGAACCTTTCGAACACCACAATGAAACCCGACGAGATAGTGATCACTATGAACAAGTGGAAAAAGAGAAACACAAATATCCAGTTTTGCAAACTTAGCTCCAACTGTGCTCCTACTAGTTTCCCTCTTTTGTAGGCCAGAAGTTTGAAGATGCTGAGAGCAATGCACGTCAGGAATGTGAGGACAATGGTGGGTAAAATGCCGGCAATAAACGCGTTCAAAAAGTCAGGTAAACCGTTGAGCCAGCTTATTGTGGGGATCAATGTCGTCAAGTAGGGTAGCTGCGATATGGAACCCACGAATGCCACGGGAACAACCCAGCATATGATCACCAAGATGGATATAAAAAATATGAGTGCATTCCAGACCGTGGAAGAGATTTTTTGGCCCGACGACACCACATTCTCCCAAATCAGATCGTCGGGATCCATCTCGACTATCTTGCTGCTCAGTTCCCCCGGAGTTTCACTAAGGAGTATTTGGTTAGCGAAGTATGAGCCACACACACTATTAAACTGGATAAAAGCTTTGCCATGTTTGGCTCCGTCCATTCCAGTTGCCAGAGCTTTTTGCTGGATAGCAGTGATTTCTTCGCCAAGAGACTTTAGCACATCGACCGTGTATTTGCGGGCGTCGACTAGCTCGCATATTCCGGGAACGGAAACCTCGAGGCCCCTTGTCAGTTTAAACGGCTTGTATATACTGGCCGTGGAACATTCGGGTGTCTTTTCAGACGAAGCGGATATTACCGATCTCCGAATAGTGTTGAGCTCCAAAGTCTCAAGAACAGTTCGATGCCTTACGAACTTTTTCACCAGTAAGTCCACCTCGTGATAATCCAGCACGGGCCAGATGTTTCTAACCCCTCCTGGAACCAAACTAAACAGCTCCCGCAAACTCTTTTCGTCTCTCAAATGAGGGGGTATGTTGTCGACAAGAATTGTCGAAAGCTGGAGTCTTTTGAACTTGACCTTAGAGTTGAGAATTAGGTTCTTCTGTCTCTCCTTGACGCAGTTCTTCAGCTCATAGATCAAAACGTAATGAAACCATAGAATCACAAATATCGCCAGAGCAAAGTGAAACATGTATCTGCTGGTATTTCGTGATGATATGTTGGAAGTGGATATCCGATCCAACCCGTGAACGTTCCGGTTGGTCAAGTCGTCTCCACCCAGAAGGTTCACTGGCACCAAAACAGGAATGTTGATGCATGCCAGTCCGACAAATAAAATCAGTAGGGTGTACATGAATCGCAGAAAGTAGTACGAATCCAACCCCAGCTTGTAAAAGCTACCTATTGGAGTGTACAGAATCGGCTTGGCCCACGCCAGCAGGTCATCACTGAGAGGCTCCACTTTCAACTTGTCCGGCAGGCAGTGACATAATGGTTGGTAAAACTCTTTGAATCGTGTCCTCAAACATGAAAAGATGATAACTTGTAGAGAGCAGTAAATCAGAGAGAAAATCAGTGAGGATAAAAACGACTCAAAAGAGATGCCAACAGAGCTGTGGGCGGCTCCAGTTTGCGCCGTATTCAAAAAGTCAAAGATCTCAGGGTTCTCCGGAACCAGAATCGAGCTCTCCATTGTTTTAGAGCTGTGGAATCTATCCAGTCTCGTATGTATGAGAGAGTCTTTCTTTTCACCGTATGTTTTTACCCCCTTTTTGACGCTCCTTGAAAACAGCACAGCCACGTCTCTAACGCCAACTCTTGCATAGCCGCAAACTTTTTTGTGGCTAATGTTTTCCTTTCAAAAAAATAATCTTGATAGCGATACCGTTTCCAATTGATTACATGCTACATCGTCATCTTTTATGATCAGACTACAGAGAAAAAATTACATTCCATCAATCCAGCAATGTCACGGTCCAGGAGAATGGACAAGCTGAAGTCCGTTTTCAGTTCGGGGCTCAAATCAAAGACAGCGTCGCCCGAACCGGAGCCGTTGTCGCCCGACTTGGGCTCAGCAAGAACGGAGTTCGACTACTACGACACCGAAGAAGAGCCGCCTCTAACGCCGCTGGAGCTACAAGGCTACAAGGAGTCGACAAAACACAAACTGTTGGAGACTGGTCTGGCCGAAGAGCTCCGACAGCACATTCCTGCTATACTACAGGTATCTCACAAATGGTCATTGCTGTACTCGTTAGAGCAAGACGGGACATCACTCAATACTCTGTACAGCCGAGCTAAGCCGGCAGTCGACGAAAGTGCTGTCAGAAGAAAAGGGTATCTTCTGATCATTCTGGATTCTCACCACCAGCTTTTTGGAGCCTATCTCAACGATTATCTGCGTCAATTAGATAGAAAGCATTACTACGGGAACGGAGATTGTTTTCTCTGGAAGGCCGAGCGAGACACGATCAAAAACATGAACACGCTGGAAGACGAGGGGGAGCAATTGAGATTGAAAGTTTTCCCTTACACGTCGTTGAACGATTTCATTATATACTCCAATCACGATTTCATCAGTATAGGGTCAGGGGGAGGAAAGTTCGGACTTTGGGTGAATGGAGATTTCGAAAGTGGGGCTTCGGACCCTGTGGATACTTTTGGAAACGAGCCGTTGAGTCAAGACAGCAAATTTAGAATTCTTGGACTTGAGCTGTGGAAAATCAATTAGGTTGGTCGCCCTCCACAACGTTTAAATCGCTTCTCATTAACCGACTTAGAGCTAAATAATATTCAAAACCGATAACACAAAGTACGAAAAAACATAAAAATCCATTTGTAACTGTGAATAACATCACAACAACGCAACAGGAGTCATAAGCATCATTTGACGCGGAAATTCTTACGAGACAGGTTCTTCCTCGCCCTGCTCCTTATTCTCGGTGAGATCTTTGATCATCTGCTCTTGAACGAAATCTCTATTGGAGTCCTCGTCACCAACACTGGTCTTGTTGGCGAAAGAGAGAAGTTCGTCGAGGTCTATCTCGGAGTCATCGCCAAATGAGGAAAGCATTTTCGGGTCGACTTTGTTCTTCTCAGAGCCAAATCCAAACGATTTGAAAAATTCGTTCACGTTCTTTGACGCTTTTGACAAAGAAGAATCGTCCGCCTGTGGTTTATTGGAATTCGAGAGCTTTGGACGGGCTTCCGGCTCAATGAACTCGCCATCAATAAAACCTGAATCAAAATCGTCGGTCTCTTTAAATCCTTTAGACATTTCAGAGTCAGAGTTGTCAAAGTAGTCGGCATCGTCCAATTTGGCCGCACTTTTGGCTTTTGGCCTGGTCCTTTCCTTGGACGACTCGTAATCTTCGTAGTCCATTTCATCGCCACCTTTGACGGGTTTTTTGGGCTTATTCTTTGGTGTTTTGTTCACGTTCGAAGACGAGCCGTCGCCTTCTCCCTTACCAGAGCTACCAAAGCTACCACTGCTTGAGGCAAAACCACCCTTGGAGTAAGACGGTGATATCATATCATCTTCTTCACCTTGAACGTCATCCAATCCCAATTCGTCGTAGGCATCGTCCTCAACAAATCCAAGATCAGTCTTCGAGCTACCCTTTGCAATGGTAAAGTAGGTGACCCATGTTTCACCCATCGCATCCCATTTCTCGGTGTCTTTGGCGCTGAAAGAAATCACTTTACCTTTTGGAACCTTTGGGTTCACGTCACCTCCAACTAGGTCGTACGCACACCACAGGTAGCTTTCACATTGAGCTGTCATTTTCCAACCCCTTGAAGGCTCTCCATTTTCGGACTCGATGTTGTATTCAGCGGGGGGCGGGAGCAGACCGTTGGTTATATGAAGCGGAGACATATACTCCTTCTTCAGGTCCGACAGTTGTTTTCCGTCGTGTCTCTCAAAATTGATATCTTTGTAGTATGAATCTGGTTTCTTACAAGTCAGGAACCCTGAGTTGAACCAAAGCAAAGTTTGACCGTCGTCCGCCAAATGACCAGGATGGGTTGAGCATAGTTCCTTGGAAACCAAGCTCTTGTCTCTGTTAGTCGTGAGCTCTCCAATGGAAACTGCAGGATTGCTGTTGAACTTGTAATCTTGACCCATGATCTCCTGGCCCAACCAAATGAACTCTTTTTCTCCATGAACAGATCCCGATATCAACTTGAAATACTGCATCGTGACAGAAGCCAGAACTCCGTCAAACTTCTCCACTTTGTTCACTGCAAACAAGCCCGATTCCATGAAATGTCTTGCTTTTTCAAGGAAGAATCTGTTATTCATGGTGTTTTCAGACGGTTTTTTCATCATGAGATAATCCATCTCTTCATCTCCATTCAAGTAGCTGATGAAGAACTTCATTATACCATCATAGAGGAACGAGTTTGCCTCTCTGTCTCTGAAAAACAACGTGCTGGTGTCTCTGTAGGCAGGGAGCTGGAAATATTGTTCAATCGCCAACAGAGGGACAGTATCAGTGTCCAAAATGATCACCTCCTCAAAAGAACTGAAAAGATAAGCGAGCAACTTCATTCCCCATCTCTGGAAGTACGACTTGTATCTGAAATCGATGGTTTTCGAGACATCCACAAAGGTCAAATCCAGAGCGGGAGTCTTGCCGGCCTTCTGATTTTTCGGCAGTTTCATAAATGGATCAGTGGCAATATCAACTAACTTCTGAATGGACGTCATACTCAGGTCGTTGTTATGAACGATTTGAATAGGCAGTTGGGTGTTTGAGGTTCTCAACAACGCAAGCAGACCACTCAACTCAGGAACAAGTCCATTGGATGCAGTGATCACTATACCTTTACCATGAAGTTTAGCCTGCAGAGTCTTGACGAAACAAAGATCATTCTCCTCGCCAAAAGGCTTGATTATTGTTTTCTCGTACTTTTTGTTGAACTTCGTGAATGTTGGGAAGTAGCCAGATAGCCAAGGGAACAAAATGTCTTTGGCGTGCTTGCACATATCTGTCATCACTTCGTTTCCCGTGAAATCGTTGCTGATGTCCTCTTTGAGGAAAATCTTGCTGAAGAACTTTAAGTGGGTAAAGATATTGAGAATTTCGTTTGAAGAGTTTTCGTTCACCTGCAACTTCTGGTCTTTGATCTTTAAGATCGCATCTTTGATGATTTCGTCGTTGATCTCAAGAGCCAATAATTCTTCCTCAGTTAGTATTTCCTTGATTTTTAGCCACTTCTTCAACCTCGTCTCGAGGTAGTTCTCTGGGTTGTACACATCCCTGAAAATGTTATCCTGAACAGGCCGGAACTTAAATTTAGATTGGGGCAAAATCTCTCCCAAGTATAACTGTCCTTGCTCTTCCAAAGTCAGACTCCGGAACTCAGCACTGTCGGGAAACTTCTCCAACAGAATCTGCAGGGGATTGATTGAATTGTTGAAAGACGACGTCTCGATCGGCTCATTGACCAAACCATCCAAATGGCCCATGATACCTAGCTTGTAGAAAAATTCATCGGTGTAAAAGTCGTTCTTGTTGGTGATTGTTCTCAGAAACTTCTCCTTGTAAGTGCCAAGATACTCATCTTCGTAATTGAGATCTATGGTTGTAGACGCAAGTCTCAAATTGTAGAAAACGTGAATGAAAAATAGAGTCACCACGATCCACACCAACTTTCTGTTTGTTTTCAACAATCTCTTGAACCGTTTCTCGTAGAGGAACAAGCTGCGTCTTTGCGCGGGATTCAGAATCGACGACATTGAACCTGATACACTCACCATGTCAATGCGTTTTCAGTTTCCCCAAACGAACAAGAACAGGTGTCGAAGCGTATTTGGAGTATGCTTTGCGAGTAAGCACAAGCCATAAAATGTGTGGTGTACCTTTTTCAGAAAGAAATACGCTTATGTCAGCAAGGGGCTGAGGGGCGAAAAAAAAGGGATAGAAGAATTAGAGGGAGCAAACTGGAAGACGGATAAACAGTGGGGCTGGGACTGCGACGCGTGACGTCAACAAGGTAAAGGGAGCTGTTCGAGTGAGTTGCCAGTCGTTGACAGCAAAACCCCGTTAATATTTTGCTTCAATCGTTCCCTTTGGAGAAGAAGCGAGATAAATAGAAGCATGAGCGAATAATTGTCCTGGTTCTGTTTCTATCAGTGATCAATTTTTTTTTACGTTTCTCAAAATCCCATTCTGCTTACCTCAGAAATATGTCAGCTTGCTTTTTTATTTGGCAGCACACGTGCTCTGATTAGCGAATTTGGAGGATGTTGCAGACAGATAAAGAGCAAAACGAAGACGACTTTACGAACGTTCTTCCTGGCTAAACTACTTCACTGATCAGAAGCTGGACTTGGGCTGACTGGAAGTTGGGTAGAGTAGAACGAAGTTGTTTCAGACGACAAGATGAAGTTTGGAGAGACACTGAAGTCGTCTCTTATCAAGGAGTATGCTTACTATTACGTCCAGTATGACGAGTTGAAGTACTTCATCAAGAGAGGGTTAGCCCGTAATGGCAACAAGTGGTCAAATAATCTGGAAGAGGAGTTCCTCAAGACCTTAGAAGGCGAGTTAGACAAAATTTACAACTTTGTGACGCTGAAACACAAGGAGATTCTGAGAAGGATGGAGGAGATGGAGAGTCTTGTGGAGCAGACGGTAGACAATTCCAAGAGAGCTAGTGCAGAGGAAGCCGATTTTTACGAGCAAGATTTCCAGGACCTTGAAGAAGAGCTGAGTGACATCATTGCCGATGTTCATGACCTCAACAAGTTCACTCGACTCAACTACATTGGGTTTCAAAAGATCCTCAAGAAGCACGATAAAGTGACCAAGTTCACTTTGAAGCCGATTTTTCAAGCCAGGCTGAACTCCAAGGCGTTTTACAAGGACAACTACGACTCGGTGATTGTGAATCTGTCTCGCTTGTACGATATGGTGAGAACAAGAGGTAACCCTGTGCGCGGAGACGCCTCTGCTGGAGGGTCGATGCAGAACTTCGTCAGACAAACTACGAAATACTGGGTTCATCCCGACAATATTACGGAGCTGAAATTAATTATTTTGAAGCATCTTCCTGTGTTGGTTTTCAATCCAAGCAAGGAATTCGAGCCGGAAGACTCGGCCATCACCTCGATTTACTACGACAACACCGACATGGACTTGTACTACGGCCGTCTGCTCAAGACGGAGGGTGCAGAGGCGGTGAGAGTGAGATGGTACGGTGGAATGGGGGCGGAAACGGTGTTTGTGGAGAGAAAAACACACAGAGAGGACTGGACGGGAGAGAAGTCGGTGAAGGCAAGATTCCCGCTGAAGGAGAAGAACGTGAACGATTTCATGAGAGGCAAATTCACCGTTCCTCAAGCGTTCGAAAAGATGAGAAAAGACGGCAAAAAGTCGGTCAAGGAGATTGAATCGCTCGAACGCTTGGCCCAGGAGGTGCAATATCGGGTGATCAAAGACAAATTCAGACCTGTTATGAGATCTTTCTACAACAGAACCGCGTTTCAGCTGCCCGGAGATGCCAGAGTGAGAATCTCGCTCGACACAGAGCTCACCATGGTTCGTGAGGACAATTTCGACGGGATCGACAGAACCAAGGGAAACTGGAGAAGAACAGACATTGGTGTCAACTTCCCCTTCTCAAACCTTGCCGAGAAGGACGTGGAACGGTTTCCCTATGCTGTGCTCGAGGTGAAGTTGCAAACGCAGCTCGGTCAAGAACCTCCCCAATGGGTCAAAGATATGGTTTCGTCTCATTTAGTTGAGGCTGTGCCGAAATTTTCGAAATTTATTCACGGCTGTGCAACATTGCTGCCCGAGATGGTGGATTTGATTCCGTTCTGGCTGCCCCAGATGGATGTCGACATCAAGAAGCCGAAAAGAGATGAGAACTACGGAATCATCAGACAGCGGCAGATTGAATCCGGAGATGGCCACATGGACGAGGAGGAGCTGATTGGTTCGAGCTCGATAGCTAGTCGAGGATATGGCTCTGTCTCGTTCAACGAGTCGAACAACCGCATAGAGGAGGTTTCAGAGTCTTCCAACGACTCCATCACAGGGTGGCTTGTCTCCCAGTACAAGAAACTGACCAAGCCCGACAACTCATTCAACAAGGTTCCTGAGGGAACCGTGTTCGAGACCCTCTTCAAGGCCCCCCCAGGTAAAAAGATTTCGGTCGTGGTGAGAGTCGAACCCAAGGTTTACTTTGCTACCGAGAGAACGTTTTTGTCGTGGCTGTCGATTGCGTTGATTTTTGGCGCCACGGGACACACGTTGCTCAATTACGGTGACCTGATCTCGCTCATCACGTCCACCTGTTTCTACTTGACCGCCTTGCTCACCATCATCTACTCCAGCTACGTCTATGTTTTCCGGGTGTTGAACATCAGAAAGAAGAGAGCGGTCAGATACGACGACCAATTCGGTCCCAGACTAGTCTGTTCTGCACTGGCGATCTCGGTGGGCGTCAACTTTCTGTTCAGACTGCTCGACAAATGACGCAAGCGACGCCTATAGACAACTATTAGATTAGAACCCTTGTATAGCCAACATTCTGTCTTCTCCTGTAGAACACCCGTGCACCACCAAAAATGCTAGTTTTGAGGTCAGTTCGCTTTCAGAAAAAAACATTCAATTTAACCAAAAAACGGATCAAGGCACCTGTTTCCAAACTCAATGGTCCAATAAACTCCCTCTCCAATGTCAACGAAGGAGGCCAAAGACACAGTGATGTCTGAAGACTCGACGTGGGCGACCAAGGTATCAGCGCAGGAGCACGCTGCGACACTGCTATCAATGGAAGAATATCTGTCCCAGGCTCTTGTGAAGTTACAACAGCAACAGCAGGTTGCAAACACCCCCCAGCAGCCCCTACTGACACTGCAGGGGCCGTCACTAATGACTGTACCGCAATCCACGTGGTCGTTCACCCACGGGCTGATAGTAGGTCAGCTTTCGGTGATTGTTTTAATGGTGATGTTCATTAAGTTCTTCGTATTTAGCGAGTCCACTCCGACGTCTGCGGCCAGCTCGAAAAAGATCAAGGTTCCCCTCCTGACGAGCAAGTCCAACCCGTTGGTCAACAACACGCATCTTCACGAGGGCGAAGACTCCACGATAGAAATCATATTGGAGAAGACGTACTACGATGTGGGGATCCACCAGCCGGAGTCTCTTGATTGGTTCAATGTCCTCGTTGCCCAAATGATTTCGCAATTCCGAAACGAAGCTCTGAACAATAACAACATACACCGTTCGCTCAATGAGGCGTTCAACTCGACGTTGATCCCGGACTTTCTAGACAAAATAGTCATCAGCGAAATCAGCATTGGAAACGACTTCCCCATCTTCAGCAACTGTCGGATCAAAAACAACGATGGCAGACTAGAGGCTAAGATTGATGTGGATGTTTCCGACACGTTTACGCTTGGAGTAGAGACCCGTTTGCTGATAAATCAGCCCAAGCCTCTGAGTGCTTCGCTGCCGATCAAGTTATCGGTCTCGATAGTGCGGTTCTCCGGGTGTCTCACTGTGTCTTTCATCAGACCCAATGAGGAGCAAGACCCTCTTTCTGCCGCAGAAGAGCGTAGCCCCGATAGCCAGGACAACTCCATAGGACTGATGTTCTCTTTCAGCCCCGATTTCAGGTTGGAGTTTGAAATCAAGTCGCTCATCGGGTCTCGAACCAAGCTGGAGAACATCCCTAGAGTCAGTTCGATCATCGAGAACGTTTTGAGAAATTGGTTTATTGAACGATGCATCGAGCCGAGATTTCAGTTCATCAAGCTCCCAAGTTTGTGGCCAAGAAAAAAGACAACCAGACAATCTGCCACTGCCGCGTCCAACGGGGCTAATGAAGAAGAAGAACCAATAGCTTGATCTCTTTTTCTCAACGGTTCACCCCGTTCTTCATCGATCACTCATCTCCGCATAATATTTTCTAACGTACAGACAGCTTTTCAAAACGGATCTTCGTAAGGATCGTCTTCGTCGTAATCGTCGTCCTTCTCGAACTGATAGACGATCGCTCCTCCAACAGACCCCAAAGACTGCTGTGCATCCAAAAACGGCAGATCAACTTGATCCTTGGCAAGTTTTTGTCTTTGGGTGGTGGTCAGATTGAAAGTAGTTAGCCCTTCCAGTAGCTGTGCCTCGTCACTTTGTCCGTCGCTCAATTGCTGCTTCACCCGGTACTCGTGTGCAGAGGTGTCTATCGTAAACTGGTAGTTGAGGGACCTTCCCGACTTCCTCCTGTAGGTGACGTCGATCTCGAAAACCGGTTGATTAGCTAAACCGATCGGTAAACTGAGCTCACTGGTCATGTGATCCAGGGTTTCTTCGTCCACCGTTTCATTGAAAACGGGTTTTATATGAAACATCGTGGTGGCCACAAACGAGAGTCTCGAGAACAGAGTTGGGGTATTTGAACGGACAATCGACGGAATCGACAGATGGTACGTTCCATAGATGACTGTGTTTGGAGAAATTACAAGTCCCAGGAACTTGTTCAAGTCCGATTCAGTCAAGTAGTTGAACGAGTCAACGATGATTAGTGTTCTTGAAGAAAGGTCTATTCTGGCTACTTGCGCTCCGATTTCAGCCAGTTTCAACCCCAAACAAGGAACAAAATGATCCGCATACGCCGGCTTGTTGGTTGTCTCAAACGAAAGGTAAACTATGGGGACTTTGGGACCCGTCGTGTTGTGGACCTTGTACACCAACTCGTTAGTCAAGTAGAAGGAAGACTGCTGCAATGTGTCAACAGAGAGCAAAAATGGAGAGGACTCCTTTAGTGACAGAATTCTGTTCAACAGAACAGTGGCAGATGCGGCCGTTTGCGTCATCTTCTAATTGGCCAGCTCAGAAATTATGCTAGTCCTGTCCTGTCTTGCAGTGTTTTTGGTGAAGCCTTTACTGAAATTTTTCAAGTTTTTTTTGCGATTTTTTTCGGTCTCATAAATAATTTTGAGCCGCACACCGTTTGGTAGCGAGCTGCCGCTTATCAGGTACGATTGAGAGCGTTTGGAGGGGCCGGACCGAATGTGTCGAGATTCAGATAATAGCGGTATAGAAGGGGCTATTTATGATAGTAAAAGAGGTTTAAACTGAAACGAAACAAACTCTGTATAGTTGAGATGGATGGAGAAAGATAATTGAAATTACTTTCAAAGGTATGCTTGTCTTTCCTAGTACATTCCGTCATGATAATTGTGTTCGCAGTCATTGGTGTCGTACGAGTACTCTTCGACATTGTTGGCTTCTTCGAAATCGTCTCCGCGGTTGATGTCTTCCGAGGGGTCGTTGTAGTAAGATTTGTTGACTAGAAAAGTGATCATTCTGGACTGGAACTCGATAATATCTTGACGACTAGTGAACTCAACCTCGGACTCCTCAGGAGTGCTGGCGGTAGAGAGCTCAACCACGGGAGGATAGCATTCGTTGTACCAGCTTTCTTTGACTTGGCTGGGGTATGCGGGAACGTTGACGATCCATTTGTCCACCTTTTCTTTGTGGGGCATATTGGCGGCTTGTCGAGGATTGAACTCCAAAGGGAATTTTTGAAGCTCGTTGTGTGACATCATATCTCTGTCATGATCGCTTTGGAGAATGAATATAGGCTGCACCGAAGGGGACAGAGGGGAATTGTTGTCTTGCTGATGCTGGCGTTGCTTGCTCGGGGAAGTGTTGGTACTCATCTGCCGATGTTGCTGGCCCGCCAGCAAAAAGGGGGTCAACGAGCCAATGGCCACTGGTGACCCCGAGACGTGAAACACTTGTTGGTCTTCCATGTTATCGCTGTTCTTATTTGGTTTGGTAAACTCTCTGAAGAGATTATAGCAGGTTTTCGGTTCGTTGGTGCTTCCAAACTGTGGTACAAACTTCCGTTGCGACTTGCTATTTGTTGCTAGACTCGGCATCGAGTGCGGATGTTCGGGGCTATAAGCCACCATAAACTCCTGGTTCAGTTTCCTCTTGCTGGCTATTGGTGTTTGCAACTGATGATGTCGGCGCAACGCAACGCAACGCAACATATTAACATTAGTATCTAGCGCTGCCTTCTGAATTCTCTCTGATCTTCTGCGATCAGGCGTTACTCACCTTATAGTCTGCCATTTTATTGTGTTGATGCTTGTTTTAATACGCTTTCGATTTTCCCCGCACAATCAAAGTGCTCTTCACAGGAGGACTTGGAACTGCTTTGAAATCTCTCTCACTCGACCAAAACAAGCGGACGCTTTTAATAAAAAAGCTCAAAAGTTATCCTTTTTTTGAGTCGCAGGTAGCGAGAAAAAGGGATCGGAATTAGCGACGCGTCGACCGGGGAGATTTTTATTGATCTGGAGGAAAATAATTGTAGATAAAAAAGGTTTGGTTCGCCACCCAACCTCTTCTTGCGCTACTCATTCCCTTCTTCAAATCAGAATGATGATAAGATGGGTGTTCATGGACTGTGGGATATTGTGGGTCCCACAGCAAGACCTGTTCGATTAGAGGCGTTGAACAAGAAACGTCTGGCTGTAGATGCCTCAATTTGGGTCTATCAGTTCTTGAAGGCCGTGAGAGACTCGGAGGGCAACCAGCTCTCGAACTCGCACATTGTTGGTTTTTTCAGAAGGATATGCAAGCTGTTGTACTTTGGAATTCGGCCTGTGTTTGTGTTCGATGGTGGAGCCCCTGTTCTGAAAAGACAGACCATAACCAAGAGAAGAGAGAAGCGAGAGGGCAACAAGGAAACTGCGAAACAGGTGGCTCAAAGGTTACTGGCGAAGCAATTGCAAGAGAGGGCCGAGTCGCAAGTCAATCCTGTTTTCAAGCCTAAAGCTGTGAGAAAAGAGGTTCCTATAGAGAAGCTACAGTTTACTGAGTACTACGAGGACAACGATTATCTGGATGTAAATCCGACCCCGGCAGTTGTCGCCAACCAGGAAGAGACGGCGAAAGAAGAGAAAGATTCAGGCGGAATGCTTTTTAGGAGACAGGATGAGTACGACTTGCCTGAAATTGACGAAATCAAAGTGGAAAAGACGGACAAGAGAATGATCACAGACTATGAATACGAACGCCTTACGTCAGACATACAGGATGAGATCGCGGGGGTTGATTTGGACACGATCGATCCCACCTCTGCCGAGTTTTCTAAGTTGCCATTGTCCACGCAGTACATTGTCTTGTCGCATTTGAGACTTCGTTCCAGACTGAGAATGGGTTACACGAAGGAGCAATTAGAGTCGCTGTTTCCAAACAGTATGGACTTTTCGAAATTCCAGATCCAAATGGTCCAGAAGAGAAACTACCTGACTCAACGATTGATGAACGCATCTGGAATGGATAAGGACGTTAAGAATGTTGTTTCCAAAAGAATTGCAGGAGACGTTCACAGAGCCTATGACTTACAAAAAAATGAGAGTGGTTACACTCTTTCAATCTCCAAGGAGGATGTCGAAGGACAAACCGTACACAACGCCATCAACATAGACCGCGAAAAGGATGAACAGGAAACAGGTGATAGCGACGACGATCTTGACGATATTGAGTGGGAGGAAGTGGTCCCCGAGAGCGGACTTTCCAAACAAACCCCGGTTGAGGTGACGAACGCTGTGGATTTCGTAGACTCCACCGTCCATTCGGCTCCTATTTTTGTGCCAGATGAAAGCGGAAGTGACAACGAAGAGTCCAATCCGGACAACTCAGACGATGACAACGCTGTCATGGCAACAATCAAATCCATCTACGAATACGCTGAGAAGAACAGGGCGGAAAAGGAGCCGACAAAGACATTCATGAGCGAAAGTGAGCAATTGGAGGCAATTGAGCAAGATGAACTAAAGCAGGCAATCGAGAGGTCCAAACAAGATTATTTGACAATGAGGAACAACGAGAATAATACTGCGTATACCCAAGATTTGCCAACTCTAGAAGACAAAAGTGAACCCCCTTTGATTCTGTCCAAGGAGTCATTTGAGACTAATGTGACACAAAAAACTCGTCTCAAGCTGCCAAAGTTTTCTTTTCAGAACTCTGTTTTAGGGACGTCTGCTCCGGTCAAGCCTTCTGAAGAAGCTCCACAGAAACCTGAGGATCTTAAAAATGCATTGACTGATGAGCCTGACTCAAAGAAGAGGGAGGTTCTGCCTTTGCCCAGTTGGTTTGAAAGCAGCGGTATTGATGAAAACCGATTTGTCAAGAACGTGCCAATTCAGACGAAAGAGGCTGCCAAAACAGAAGACGAAAAAGCTGGGTTGATTTCTTATCGAGAGCTGGACCATTACCGCGACCTGAGCGATTTTGAATATGATGATCAAGACATTATCGATCTTGACGAAGAAGGCGAGATTATTGATCTCGATGGTGAGTCTGAAGTCGCTGATTTTAATCTCGATCCTGAGCCTGAGCCTGAGCCAGGGGAGCTCGGAGTCGAGGCTACAGAAACCAAAAAGCCTGAAGTCCGCGGTCAAGAAATGGACTTGGTAGAGCAACCGACGAAGTCGCCTGAAGCCTTCGAAGAGGGAATTGGCGAGGACAAACCAAAAGATGTCACTTTATCTGAAGAGTCCGCCACGGGAGTGAGCGACAAGCAGACAACTGAGTATGTCCCTGACCTGCAAATGCTGACGCCGGTCAGCATCAAAGACCAATTGACAGGAAATGGCGTGAAAGCAGCGAAAGCAGCAGCTTTCGAAGACTATGTGTTTTCAGATGAAGAGGAGGAGGAAATGGAAGGCAAGCTGCAAAACGAGGAGATTGCGTATGAGCGCTTTGTTGGATCGCTCAAATCTGCAGGAGGAGCGGAAAAGACTAGCGGAGGATCTTTCTGGTCCATGGACGATGAAGTTAGGCTTCAAGAGACGATTAAGAAACAAAAAAGAGATGCCGACGAAGTGACTACCAGGATGATTCTCGATATTCAAGACCTGCTTTCAAGGTTTGGGATTCCGTTCATCACTGCGCCTATGGAAGCAGAAGCCCAATGTGCAGAGTTGCTAACGTTGGGACTGGTTGATGGAATCATCACAGATGATTCTGATTGCTTCCTCTTTGGGGGAGATCGGATCTACAAGAACATGTTCAATGAGAAGAGTTTTGTTGAATGCTACCAGGTGGAAGACCTTGAGCGAGATTTGGGATTGAGCAGAGCCAAACTGATCGAACTGGCATTGATGCTAGGTAGTGATTACACAGAGGGGCTAAAAGGTATCGGTAAGGTTTCCGCGATGGAGGTGCTCGCGGAGTTCCAGAACCTGGAGAATTTCAAGTCCTGGTGGCTGCAGTACCAAAGCGGAAAGATCGATGAGGAGGCTGAGACTTCGATCAAGCGAAAGTTGAGAAAAGCGCTGAACAAGTCTTCGCTGTTTCTCACGGCTGAATTCCCGGACAAACGAGTGGTTGAAGCCTACATGAAACCCGAGGTTGACCACGACAAAACAGAGTTCAAATGGGGATATCCAAACCTGGACAAGTTACGAACCTTTCTCATCTTCAATGTGGGATGGAATCAAACCAAAGTTGATCAGATTCTCCTACCCGTGATTAAGAACCTGAACAAGCCTCAATCTACCATTGAAGAGTTCTTCCCCGTTGAGATGATACGGAGACGCCGGGAGATCATGACAGGAAAACGACTTAAAGACGCCGCTTCGAAACTGAGAAACTCTAGTCCCACCGAAGCAAGCGGCAGCAAGAGACGGAAGCAGTGAATCAATAGCCGAATTTCCATATATCTTCCTGATAGTCTTCAGTGGCGGTGGGGTCCTTTCCGTATAGTTCCTGCCACTTGACAAATCCTCCTCTGAGGATGTAGATCTGCAGGCCTTCTAGCCTCTTGCTGTTGATGCCGTCGTCTAGCAAATCGTTCAGGTATCTTCCGAACCGCATCGCCGCGGACGGTCCGCGCTGCTGCGACAGAGCGCAGTGAAAGACCACACTGTCAGCATCGATTTGAGTCAATTGTTTCAGGATTTCTGGGCATTTTGCTGCCACGTTCGAGCTAGGAACATGCAGACTTGCTCGGATGTGTCCGCCCACGTAGTCGCTGTCTCTCACGTCCACGACCAGGAACTTTGAACCTGTGTTTGTACAATTTTGACCGAGCCATTGTCGGAGAGTCGACGGCTCAACGTACTTGAGACTTGCCACGTTGAAGGTCATTGTTTGAGAAGCTGTGTTGGCCAGCAATGCACCATAAAATCAGGGCACGGTTGGCTCTTTCCGAAATTTTTAAGAAGCAAAACGCGTATTGACTAAATAGATTGAAAACTTAAGCGAAGAAATCATTTGAGATCTGATGGTGTAAGGGTGCAAAACAGTTAAATACAAGTTTTTATGCAAAACGAAGTAGAAGAGATGACGGCAAGAAGTGAAGGATGGCTCAGGTCTTCTGCTTCTTTCCTTTTTTGGATCCAGTCTTGGAGTCCGGTTTTGAGGCAAGCTCCGAACGCTCTGAAAATTCCGGCAGCTCCGGATCCGACTCCGTTTTGAGAGTCTTGTCGGGCTTGGAGTTTTTCACCTCGATGCTCAAAACCTTCTCGCTGCTGTCGTCCGAACCCGGACTGTAGAAAGAGTCCTCCGGCTCCTCAGACTCGTGGTACTTCTCGTCCAGGTCGGACTCGTCGTCGTCGTTCTGGGATTCGAACTCGGAGTGGCTGTCAATGCCCACCCAATCTTTGAAGTTGTCGATAATGCTTTTTCGAGACGAAATTCCGTCAAGCCCGTTTCCGTTGAAGCGAGAAGCAAACTTGTCTGCGGGGGTCTGCAGCGTTCTGTCTGAGGACGATCGCTGCAGCGTTTTTCTGCCGTTTCTTCTCAGGATTTCACGCACCTCGAAGTAGAGGTCTCGGGACGCGTTGTTGAGACTCACGTTGGTTTTCTTCCAGTACGAACGGAAGTCGCTGATCTGTTTTTTCAGGTCCAGCTCGTTCTTCTTCAGCCAGGAGACGTTCAGTTCCTTCCTGGTTGCGCCTCGCGCAAAGTTCCTCATCAGGTACTTATCGTAATCCCGGATGATCTTGGTGATGATGTCGCTGGTGGATATTCCGTCGGTTCTCTGGGTGGCCAGAAACATGCCCTTCTGTTTGATCGGCTTGTATATGTCGTCAATGCCTCCTGCAACGTACGGCAGGTCGTCGTGAGCGCAAAAATCAATTTTGTGCTCTTGCAAAAACTCCAGCGACAAAATCCACGGAGCGTCTTCGATCACCTCGTCCACCCATTTGCAGTGTCTCACAGACTCGTACCTCTGCTTGTCCGTCAGCACCGTTAATCCTTTCCGTTTGTGCGTCTCAACGTCGTTCGGAATCCCCACCACCAGCTCCACACTTGAAAACGCCTTTTTGCACTGCTCCAGCTGTCTCATGTGGCCCAAGTGGAACAGGTCAAACACCCCGTCGGCGTAGATCCGGATAGGTCTGTCCGATGGGGGCAGATTCATCCGGAATCCCTTTGGTCTGTACTTCCTAAACTCCACCGGAAGCTCCTGGTCATACTCCTTCTCCTGCTCCTGGAAAAGTCTCTCCTGCTCCGCCAGCTTCGCCCTCTCTGCTTCCGCCAGCTCGCTAGTCTGTCCGTCCAGCTCCTCCTGCTCCGACCCTTTGCGGGCCTTTTTGACGGTCCTTCCCTGAGAGTCTCCGCTTCGGGAACCGCTGTCCTCCGCGTCCGAAACCTCGCCCCGGGAACGCTTCTTGCCGTTCTTCTTGAACAACTTGGTCAGAGAGTCTGCCTTCATCAAGCTGTTAACCGACAGCGTTCTGGCCAGCCTGTTTTCCGGGCCTTTGGCTACCGAGATCGGCTGCTCTTGCTTCCCAGCCATCTCCGCCAACTGTACAGATCCAAAATCCCCTTGATAACTGGCAATAACGATTCCGCTGGTGCCATTAAACCCTGCTTTGACGGTCGCCTCCCTCTTCAAGCCTTGCTCCGACTCCTGTTAAGCCGTTTGATCAACAAAAATAAAATTATGGAAACCCGTGTTCCTTGGCAGATGTGCGGGATCACGTGGCTGCGATCACGTGGTTGGGCGCTGTTTTTCTTGCCTCTCGGTCTCCAGAGATTCAGAAGAAAAAGAACAAGAACAAGAACAAGACGTAGTCGCCCTCTTTCAGCGTACTGGTTGTTCCCCACTCGCTCTACTCTGTCTCCGTACCCCAGCGAACAACTCAATTCCCTGGCACGATGGCGGATTCAGTTCTGGCCAAAAACATTGGCTCGTTGCTGGAGAATGCTACCAAAAACCTTTCAACCACAGTCAACGAGGCCATCAGCTCCAACAACATGAGACTGCATCCAGCGCTCAACAAACTGCTCAACAGCAATGTTTACAACGGCGAGGAGCTGGAATTGAGTACAAAGCAAATGGTAGACCATCTCAGTTCGAACAACGACAAGGAAATACTGATGGTGTTGAAATATTTAGTTAGAGTCATGGCCACAAAGCAAAATAGAGATAACGAGCTACTGCAAATGTTCCCACACGTGATCAAAAACGTCACCTCCTCCAACATCAAGGTCAAGCGGCTTGTTTACGTGATCTTGCTGCGCTACAACCACCTGCAACAGGACATCTCGCTGTTGTCAATCAATGCTATCCAGAAATCGCTCTCGGACAGAAACTGCATCAACAGATCGCTGTCGATCCGGTGTCTCAGTGGCATCAAAATCCCGGCCATACTGCCAATTTTGATTCTATCCGTGAAGAAAACCGTGAGCGATTCGTCGCCGCTCGTGCGGTCCGGCGCATGTGTGGCAATCACCAAGTGCTTCCAGCTGGATAGAGCGTACAACAAGACTGTTGATGTTGCGGCTGGGCTGAAAGACGACTCGTCAGTGGTGCATCAATTGTACCAATATCTGGACGTTTTGATGAGCGACAATGACCCTAAAGTTCTCAGCTCGGCCATCAATTGTTTCCATTCGTGCTTCCCACAGTATCTGGACATGATACACCCCAAGTTTGCGCATCTGGTTTCGAAATTATACTACCTGGAAGATTACTCCAAAGTCTTGTTTCTGGATTTGGCGACAGATTACTCCAAACTGTACCTTACAGCGACCAGTGCAGAGCTGGCGTTGCTATACTCGAAATTAAAGCTGTTGGTTTATTCTCCGCAGGCCAACGTTATATTGAGTTTGACCAGAACTGTCATTCACCTTTTTCCCAGCCAGATTGGCGAGCTCCAGTTGAGCAGAATTCTCATCAAATTCTCAAAGTCTAAGCTGGACAGCATCAGCCAAATCTTCTTGAGCGAGATCCTGTATCTGCTCGACCACAGGTTGATATCGTTTACGGCCTCGGAGACCTGCCATTTCCTTCCCCTTACAAAAGAATCATTGAGAACGTCACATTTGAAAATTTTGATACTCCCCAAACTGATCAACCAGACTAACTTCGACGCAATGTTCAAGGAACTGGTCTTCCTCGTTGAGCCTTCGAATCTACACTCCTCGTTGAAATTGACAGCTCTGAAACAATTGATTCAGCTCAGCTCTTCAGGTTTGACAGACTCTCAGTTATCCAAGATCATTCGGTTTTGTCTCAACAAGCTCATCACAGAAAAAGACGAAGCCATGGTGGCCGAATACATCACAGGCTTGCGCGTCATGATTCAAAGCGATCTCGTTGGAAAAGCCGATGTCTTGGTAAAGCTGACAGGAAAGTTGGTCAACGAAGACCTTGCGCCTGTTGCCAAAGCTTCAATTATCTGGCTACTGGGTGAGTTTTCAAACAGCAGTTTTGAGGACTCAAAGTGCATAACATTGAACGACTTCTTGCCGGATCTCTTGAGAATACTGGTTCTCAATTTCAGAGAAGAAGAGTATTCTGTCAAGCTGGAAATTCTGACATTTATCTCCAAATACATCACCAAGGAGATATACCAGAAGAAACAGCAAGGAGAAACTTACGATTTTGATAATCTATTGTGGAAGATGTTCAACTTGGTGTTGCAATACACCAAGTACGACCCTAACTTGGATCTGAGAGACCGCTCCCGACTGGTTGGTTCCATTTTGCCAAACTTGGTGTACATTGACCCTTCCATAAGTGCCAGCACAGCGATCGACTTCAAATCGTATTTCCAGGATCAGGACAACATGTGGTTGCAGAAATGCCATGACAAGGTGAAGGAGATTGAGCTATGTGTTCTGCTGTTCCAAACTGCCAAATCTTCACCAAGTCCCGCAGGCTCAGGTCAGCAAACTGAATTTCAAACATTGGAAAAATACAATTCAACTACTCGCCAGCATTTGGACCCGGAGTTGGCCGACTATTATGAGGAGCTACGTTCTCAAGGTTTTACGTTGAAGGATTACAACCGATTCTCCAGCTCTGTTTCATCAGCCAACGTGACTGCGAGCCACAACTTCCGGCCTACTTCTTCTCTGAGCAGTGCTCGTCCACAGCCAAGCAGTTTACACAGCTCCAATGTCAACAAGTACAAGCTACAAACACTAGACGATTTCTTAAAAGATGGGCGAGCTCGCGACTTGTTCGGCGGTGACGATGATCTCGCAGACTCAGTCTCTGTTTATGAGGACAGCGATGACGAGCAAGACGAGCTTGATGACGAGCAAGACGATCTTGATGACGAACAATCACTTCAGGAAGAGGCAGAGGCAGAGACTGAAACAGCCACAGATGTTGCCGGTGATGACGTAGGAGCCAGCGATTACGAGGAGTACACTGATGAGGATGGCCGATGAACTGACTATCGCATGTAAATATCAATCGCTTTTGATAGACTGATAATTTCAACGTTTCACTTGCCAAAGCGCACCGAGCAAAAACGTGAGAAACGGTATAAATTTTTCAAAATTTTCAAGATTGCGAAAAAGTTGGCTGGAGCCTGAAAAAAATCGACCAAATTGATGTGATCAAAGAGCTTTCTCCCCGACAGCGGAGGTCAACAACTGAAATTACTATTACCATGTCGTCATTCTTGGGTCTTGGAGGATCATCCGGTAAGACTGGTAGTCAAGCCACCGCTTTGAGCTCTGTGCAAGCGCAACAGATCAAGGACCAAATCAAAGGTTCAATAGCCCAGGAAATGGCCACTGCCTATGCAACCTCGTTGGTGAACGCGTTGACAGAAAACTGTTTTGACAAGTGCATCTTCCAGCCATCCTCGAGTTTGAACTCCGTGGAGGAAAACTGCATCAACGATTGCGCATCCAAATTTATGAGATCGTGGAACATGGTTTCCAAAGCTTATATCAGCAGAATCAACGGCAACTGAGACATTGTCGCGGTATCGGAAATCAGGTAAAACGGCAATTTTAGACTCAACCACCGGGCAAGATCGCCTGGAGACTGTTTGTGTCGTTTGTATATAGCGATATACTCAACAACAATTGACGTTGATGGGAAAAAAAGGTAAATCGAGTAGAAAGAACTGACTAGAAGGTTCAATAACGAGTGTTTTTTGGATTAGTAAAATCTTGAATGCTGAAGATTACAACACACAGTGGCGTTTGACATTAATTACGTTGATTGAAAGCTGGGTTCCAACAAGAATACACGTATCTGAGATTTCCAATGATCCGCCAGTCCTTCGGAGGTTTTCAGTTGCGGCCTCATTCGAATAGACATTGTACAACAGAAAGTTTGTCGCGCCCGGGATTTTCACCGACCCCACAAAATTTTGAGAGTGAAAAATTTATTGCCAGTTTCGTAGGCCGCAATAGATTCTATGAATCAGTACGTTTTTGGAATCTTCAAGTACACTGAGCAATGCAGCCGTTGAAAGTTTACAGACAAATACTGAAGCCTGTGTTCCTAGCAGGCAAAAGTACAAACTTTTCACGAAACTACGCTCTTAAAAAGACGGCAAAGCTGGAAGACGATGATGATCTGGACTTTGACTCGTTCGACCTAATGAGACCGAACAGCGGCAAACGGGCTGTTATACCAACCACTGCAGACACTACTGCTCGATTTGACTGGTTTTCCAAGTTAAACGAGAAAAAACCTGAGTCTTTAAAGGCTCAAAGGGTTGAAAGATTACAGAAGGAGTTCCTCAAGTACACAACGGTTACCGAGATTGATAAGTTACAGCCAAACTTCGGGTCGTCTTTGCGACGCCACTTGGTAAACTTTGGAGACATGATTTTGAAGGACGCTGTAATGGAGGAAGAGCATTTGAAAGAAATTTACGAAAACGAAGATCCTTACACGGCCTATTTATTAGGCTGTGTCCAAATATTGAAAGGTCCTGCTCACTCAGAGATTGTAATAGACCGGATGCAAACACCCCGCAAGACGGCCGATCCCGAGGCATATGCTGTTTTCACCCGGGAGCTCGAGTCAGGCCCAGAGGGAGAGCTGGACGCTCTGGTGGAAGCGTACAAGACGCTGCCACAGCCAAGGTCACTACATCTACAGGCGGAGGACATGGAGGATTTTCTCGAGATCGTTGGATCAGAGACCGACTCTTTGGATCCAAAGTTGGTAAGCGAGGTTTTCCAGGATGTGATGGGGAGTGGAATGTTGATCACCCCTGATGAGCTAAGCAAATGGATCGCTTGCTCGCTGGATGAATATCCCAACTTCTCGGCCGATTTGTACAAGGAGCTCGTGCTAGGGGTCGAAAAAATGGGATTCAAAATGGACATGAACCTGTACAATCTGTTTTTAGGGGCATCACTGAACTGTGGGAACTTGTCGTTATTTGAACAGATACTGAGTGACATGAACAACGAATCGATGCAGCCGAACCGGTGCACTCTTGGACTGTTGAACGATTATTGCGCGTTCGCTGGTGATTTTGGCAAATGGTTGAACGTTATGGAACTACGGATCGACCATCTGCCGCATTTCTTAGATACCAGCGATCTTCGTTCGATAGTGGCTGCTTTAATGAGCCTGGGAGAGCGTCAGCTCGCCCACGACGTGGTCAACATCGTGGTGCTGGTGCGCGATATCTACAAAGACGTGAACTCGGTGACCGTGGTGGAAAACCAGGACGTTGACACAATCCCGTACGAGTACCCCCTCGAACTGTACGATCTTGCCGCAGACGAACAGGGTCTTCTCATGTTCTACCCACACGTTGACGGCAGTCTCTGGGAGCCGTTTCTCGAGGAAGCTATCACTATCGAAGAAGCTTTTGCGCACTTGCAGACGATGCGCGAAACTGGTGTAAAGGTTTCTTCGCGGGGTTACGAAAGACTGTTCGAGATCATGGACTCGAACCGCAAGATGTTACCGTTCAGCGAATTCCAACACGTTGTTCGCGATCTGCTCGAGGACGAGCATAACTACCTTTCCTATCTTCTGGAAAACGAGGTGATTCTGAGCAGCTTTTTGAATCTGGCCGAGTTCTACGCCGAGGTGGGTGACCTGGACGGAGACAGCGAGGACCTAGTCCAAGGATTGCGTTTGCTGTGGAACCACCAGGAAAACCTGCAGCATTTCGTCTCGGATGAGCAGGTTTACACAGACTTGGTGGCTAGCGTGATAGTGGCCACGGGACTCAACGCACGTGACGAGTAGATTGAGATCAGAAAAAAAAACACTTTTTCCGCGTTCATTCCTCTCCGTGTACATATATATATGAGGATTACGAAATCAGTTTCACAATTACAGAACGCCACGGGGCCGAGCGCACGTGAGGAGAGTAGAAGTAAAAGGATCACCGCCACAATTGTTGACACGCACCGACTTTTTTCACATCTGCAGTTCCGGTGGTGTCAGTTGACTAATCCAGAACGATCATGCACAGGCGGACTCGTGGAGTTTCCATTTGAACACGCAGTGTCAAGTGTAATCGTCTGATGTTGGGTAAAATGGGCGGGGCGGATCGCAACAGTGGGGGACCTGTGAGGTAAAATTTTTCACCGGTCGGAATCAGGTCATTATGACCGGGTGGAACCAGTTACCGGGGCGGGAACGAAAACCCCACCGTGATGGCGCGTAAGTTGACAAGTTTTTACCGTGAGGGTTGTGGCTCGGTAGAACAATTGTGTGGAAAAGAGTATTCCGCCCGGAGGATTGTTGGTCGGACGGCTGAACTCGCGCAATGCGCCGCATGCGTCTACGTAATTACCGATAAAAATCCCCAGATGTGGCGAGGCGATTGGCTCCCACACCACCTTGAAACTGGCGCTTTCGTTTTTCGGCCTGGTTTTGCTCCACTATCTCCAGAGTTATGACTCTACTAGCCACAAAATGTATCGGCCTGCGCAGATACATATAAATACGCGGACAGGTCCCTCATTTCGAAGCTGGTCAGAATATGACTCCGAAACCTGTCAAAGTATCAGACTGTAATGGTGTTTCAACAAGACGATTATTGCATCGTGGACAGCAAACGCATAGAGAGCGCTCTCGCCGGCACGGGAGAAAAGTCACGTGTCGGATCATCTTTGTACTGTTCTCAAGAATGCCGTCTCAAGGACTCGAACTACCGCACGGACGGCCGGCCCACCAATACGTCCAAGCTCATAACGTACTCGACGCTGCTTCCGTCACAACCCAACTTCGACTCCCCTTCTCCTCAGCAGACCCCGCACGACACTGAAGACGTTCTCTTCAAGCTAGACGACCTCCAGACAAATTCCTACACTGTCACAATTTCGTCGTCGCGTCGATCCGTCACGTCGATAAACTCGCTCCCTTCGCTCCTCGACGACACTGCCGACCTCGACTCGTTCGACGTGGATGAAACGTACGAGGTGTTCCCACAGGACCTGGAGTCCTGCGAGTCAGACCAATGGCTGTACGAGACGCCAGCAGTGGCCAGCACCTCATCTTCTGCCAAAGCTGCCTCCAAGAACAAGGTCTGGGGCTGCGAGCTCTCGCTGGCCAATTCCTCCTACAGTCTGAGAACAATGAGCGTTTCGAGCGCGCTTACAGGGGTCGATGATGAAACGCCTCGAATCGACTCTCGTGACTCAGCTACGAGCAACTACAATCTCTGGCTAAGTAGCCGTCGCTAGCCGAGAAACCTGCCACGTTGTGATCACCGCCCACAAACAAACACACGCGCATCGAGTGTCGCCTTGGAGTTTTGGTTTTACTATAATTTTGCTGTTCAATTGTCCCGAGTGACGTATATTATTTTCGTTAACACAAACGTATCAAATTCACCCCGTTGTTTCGTAGTTGATGAGCCATATCGTGACATGTCGCGACACTGAGCGAAAAATTCCCTCGAGACAAACACCCGTGCACCAGCTCGTTTAACGTGTCGCGAATCGGTCGTTTAGACCACATTTTTGCATTTAAAAAATTGGAAGTTTGTAAAGATGTTTCCCCTTTTCGTTTGTTCCGCCAAAATAAGAATATAGAAAGAACTGCCCTCAGTATCAACTGTATAGATCACATCAGCAGAAAGCTTTCAAGAACCCAAAATTAGCAACAATGACACGCCCGCAAAACGTTGGTATCAAGGCGTTTGAGATCTATATTCCAGGACAATACGTGAACCAAGCTGAGCTTGAGTCGTTCGATGGCGTTTCCCAGGGGAAGTACACCATTGGACTGGGCCAAACTAACATGGCTTTTGTGAACGACCGTGAGGACATCTACTCGATGGCTTTGACTGTGTTTTCCAACCTTTTAAAGAACTACGACATTGATACCAACTCGATCGGAAGACTTGAGGTTGGAACAGAGACCCTCTTGGACAAGTCCAAGTCTGTGAAGTCGGTGTTGATGCAGCTTTTGGGCGACAACACCGATGTTGAGGGTGTTGACACTGTCAATGCGTGTTACGGTGGTACCAACGCGCTTTTCAACGCAATCAATTGGATCGAGTCGTCTGCGTGGGACGGTAGAGACGCTGTTGTCGTCAGTGGTGACATTGCCATCTACGACAAGGGAGCAGCAAGACCAACTGGTGGTGCCGGTACGGTGGCCATGTTGATTGGCCCAGATGCTCCTCTTGTTTTCGAACCAGTCAGAGGCTCTTACATGGAGCACGTCTACGACTTTTACAAGCCAGACTTCACGTCTGAGTACCCTGTTGTGGACGGTCACTTCTCTCTTGGTTGTTACGTCAAGGCGTTGGACTTCTGTTACGCCAGTTACTCCAAGAAGGCGATTGCAAAGGGATTCTCAAAGGGATCGGAGTCTGGTGAACAGGCCGTGGGTGTGAAGTACTTTGATTACAACTGTTTCCACTCTCCTACATGCAAGCAAGTTGTCAAGTCTTACGCTAGAATGCTTTACAACGACTTCAAGGCGGACCCATCCAAGTTCCCAGAAGTTGATACCAACTTGGCATCTCTCGAGTACAATGCGTCGTTGACCGATAAAGCTCTCGAGAAGACATTTGTTACTCTTGCCAAGGAGCTTACCAAGGAAAGAGTCTCACCATCCCTGGAGCTGGCCACAAACATAGGTAACACCTACACTGCTTCTGTGTTCGGCTCTCTGGCCTCTTTGTTGCAATACGTTGGAAACGACAAGCTCCAAGATAAGAGAATCGGTCTGTTCTCGTACGGATCTGGTCTGGCTTCCTCTTTGTACTCTGTCAGAGTCAACGGAGACCTTTCCCACTTGATCAAGGTGTTGGATGTGGATAACAAGCTGAAAAACAGAACCAAGAGATCTCCAGAAGAGTACGAGGCTGCCATTGGTCTGAGAGAAAAGGCGCACTTGCAAAAGTCTTTCAAGCCTACCGGAGAGCTGGACTACCTTCCATCAGGAACCTACTACTTGACCGAGATCGACGAGAAGTACAGAAGATCTTACGAGATCAAGAAATAAGACTGGCTCACTCAACAGTCAAACCCATGGCCACATCACTGACCAACATTGCTAGCTAGAACGTTTTCTCACCAATATCCCATTGCACAGTCGCGGCTGTCATATCGTCTAATTAGTCATTTATTTGCTGCTTATCTTTTGCTCCTTCTGATGTCGATTCATCGCCGCCCATAAGTGTTGTTTCTGTATATCTGAACCGTGTCCATTATTGCTTCACCCACCTTGTGTGAAAACTCATCTCTCAATATAAACATATAGCGATCAAACTACACCCCTGCCATTTATAAGTGACTCAAGTTAAAAAACACGTCTATATAGGGATAAATTTTTACGCCCTGCATAAACACTATGAAGTACAAAATGGAAGACCAGCAAACTGAAACACAGACAACAACACAAACTTAAACACAGCAAATGCAAACGAAATCGCAGAGCGACTTCAACCTCTCCAGACCAAAAGTCCACCCACAAGCATCATGACAGCGGAGGTGTACCACCAGAATTCATAATCAAGAGACGATTTTCTGACGGCGTTGGTCTTGAATCTGTTCTCTAACGACCTCTTGACTCTCTTGGATATACCGGCCGACGAGGTGGAGGCGGTTTCTTCTGTAGCACTCTCAGCTGCCGAGCCCGACGTCGGATTCATTGTGATAGTTGGAAGCATCTGAGGAGGCTTGTAAGCCAGATACAGAGGCTGAACAGGGGTTCCGTCCCATTCGTACAATTGCAGCTTGTATCTGCCGTGGTACCCATCGAGACTCACCTCAAACTTCTCAAACTCCTCTTTCTGCGAGTATCTGGAGTAGGTGGACACTCCGTTATCTTCGCACGGTTCACTCAGGAGCTGTCTTCCGTCCACCTCGAATGGAGTCAGTATGAGGTAGTTTGAGGAGTTCACTTCCCACGTTCCGTGTTGAAAAATTAGGGCCGCAACTGCACACGAGTGGTTCTGTGCGTTCGGCGTCACCTGGTACATAGCTTCTTCGAAATAACCGTCTTCTGTGAATGAGTACGAGATACCTGGGAGATCGGGCTCGATTAACAGCTCGTCGACCGGATCGTAGAAACCTGGACCGGTGAAGACCGTGTTCGATTTCGAGGACCACGTACCAACCAGAGACGTGTCGTTGTCTGCGAGGGCCCCCACAGCCCACAGAAATGGAGCAGCAAGTGCAGCTGGATGCAGAGCTTTGATGTTGACCATGATATCGCTTAGTTGCGCTTGGTTTGCGAAGAGTTTAGCGAGTGTTCGAAGCAGGCTTAAAATAGACAGCCAATTTGAAACAGAGGGGGTAAAACGTCCGTTTTCGGTGCAGCAAATGTGGTCTCAATGCCAGAGTGATATTCACAGCTATGTTGCTGTTCGAGGTGTTTTTATGAAGAGATTCGAGCTTTCCAGACCTGTATTTCAACACGATTCCACTGCTTAGACCAGATGTTTGGTTATGAATTTCCTCCAGACATTCCAGGAAAATCGCTAAAAACAATTCTGTTCAGCCACATACTATGAAAAAAAAAAACAAGTTTTCAATGCTCAGCCACTTTTTAGAGGTGGCGGTGCAGAAATAAATTTTATAATTGTACATGAAAACAAAAAGGACTTGTTGAGGGTCGGTTGCGGGCAATCAAGAGTCCTCCCGTTCTCTGTAGCACGCCCGTACACTGCTGAGGATGGTTTCATCGGATCACGTCATCCCGTACAGCGGGACCAAGAAGGGCTCTGGAGAGCAGACGAACAAGCTCGTGGGAGCCTTTTCGATGCCCAAACAGTTTCAGAAAGAGCTTTCCGAGGAGTCGGAGAACCACAAAGATCAGCTCACCAACAAGATGGACCAGCGGCAGATCATCTCTCGGGAGTCTCAGTATCAGAAGAAACGCTATGATTCGTTCAGCAGACTCGAAGACATGACGGATGCATCTAAAAGCTTGAGCTACCGAGAGGCCATGGAGAGAAGGGGCCGTGAAAAAGAGCTCGAGAGGAAGTCCGAGGAGACCACAGGGTCGGAGGATAATCGAGAGCTGTCGAAACCGAAAGAACAATTGAGCGAACAACGTGACAAAACCCCTCCGAGACGGGCCAGGAAGCGTCGATGGGACGTGAAGAACGAGGACGAGGGAGAAGCTGTTGCGGAGCCTCCTCTTGAATCTCAGGAACTTACAAAGAGGAAATCCAGGTGGGACAGAGCCGAGGAGTCGGACGTCATCACCAATGGAACAGTTTTGGACCAGATCCCCGTGATAGACGGGATCCCGCTCACGGACGAAAACCTCGCAATTCTTCTCCCTGCCGGCTTTGCTAAGGTTTCACAGCCCGAATCCTACAGACCGATGTCCGATGTTCCTGCGGACTTGTCGAAATTCAATCCTGCTTCGAACCGCGACGGCTACATGATTCCGGAGGACAGCACGATCCAGCAGGAGTTCAAGTACAGCAATCCGCAGCTGATACACGAGGTTCCTGGCCTCAAGGACTTGCAGTTCTTCAAAGACTCTGACATGAAGGTGTTTGGAAAGCTCATCACTACAAGGGACGTCAACACCTCGGACCTCTCGCCCGAGGAGCAGAAAGAAAGAAGATGTATGAAGCTGATTTTAAACATCAAAAACGGGTCTCCGCACTCGAGAAAGCTGGCTTTGAGGTCGCTCACGGACAACGCTAGATTCTTTGGACCGAACTTGATATTCAACATCATCTTGCCGCTGCTGATGGACAAAACATTGGAGGACCAAGAAAGACATCTTTTGGTGAAGGTTATTGGTAGGGTTTTGTTCAAGATCGAAGAGCTCATCAGGCCGTACACCCACAAGATCCTGGTTGTTATCATGCCGCTACTGCTTGACGAGGATCTGTACACCAGAATGGAGGGTCGTGAGATCATTTCCAATCTGTCGAAGGCTGCTGGTCTCGCACACATGATTTCCACCTTGAGACCAGACATTGACCATTCGGACGATTACGTGAGAAACACCGTCGCCAGGACGTTTGCGGTGGTTGCGTCTTCCCTAGGGATCCAGTCGCTGCTTCCGTTTCTCAAGGCCGTTTGCAACTCCAAAAAAACCTGGCTGGCCCGCCACACTGGTGTCAAGATTATCCAGCAGATTGCCGTTCTAATGGGCTCCAGCGTTCTTCCTTACTTGAACGGGTTGGTTGGGTGTCTGGCCCGACTAATCACCGATGAGAACTTGAACGTTCGCACGCTCTCGGCAGCTACAATAGGTTCTCTCGCCGAGGCGTCTGCCCCGTACGGTTTTGAGTCGTTTGAGAAAGTGCTGGACCCTTTATGGCAAGGCCTCAGGAAACATCGTGGCAGGAACCTTGCTGCCTTTTTGCGGGCTATTGGTTTTGTGATACCGTTGATGGACGAAGAATACAGCAACTACTACACGAAGGAGATTTTCAGAGTCCTCGCACGAGAATTCTCATCGCCCGAGGACGAGATGAAGAAGACGGTCCTGAAAATCATGCAGCAGTGTTGCTCTATTGAAACCATCGACAGGAGTTTTTTACAAGAGCACAGCATTGTCGAGAATTTCTTCAAGAACTTCTGGAACAGGAGAGTGGCACTGGACTCCAAGATCAACCGGATGTGCATCGATGCGTCCTTTGCGCTCTCTCTGAAGCTCGGACCGTCTGCGGTCATTGAGCAGATTCTGGTTCCGATGAAAGACGAATCAGAAGCTTACCGAAGAATGGCTGTTGAGACCGCCAACAAGGTGGTCACCCAACTGGGGTCGTTCGACCTGGATGACAGAACAGTGAACCGGCTATTAGACGGTCTGCTGTATGCGTTTCAGCACCAGTCAACGGAGGACCCGATCTTCCTGAACGGATTTGGAAACATCCTCAATTCGCTGGGTGTCCGTGTGAAGCCGCACATCGTGACGATAATCAGTGCTATTCTGTACCGTTTGAAAAACAAGACTCCTGAGGTGAGACAGCAGGCGGCCGACCTGGTAGCCAAGAGCTGTTTCGTGCTGAAAATTTGCAACGAGGACGACATGCTGATCAGACTGGGGACCATTTTGTACGAGTCCCTTGGAGAAGTGTACCCGGACGTTCTGGGATCAATTTTGAACGCGATGCGGAACGTGGTTGGCAGTTTGAACATCGAGGTGACCAACCCGCCTGTTTCGCAGATCCTGGCGACGTTGACCCCGATACTGAGAAACAGACACGAAAAAGTCCAGGAAACAACCATCAACCTCATTGGAGACATCGCGGACCGCGGAAAGGAATTCATCAACCACCGGGAGTGGATGAGGATCAGTTTCGAGCTGTTGGAGATGCTGAAGGCGCGCAAAAAGCAGATCCGCAAGTCGGCCAACACCACTTTTGGACTCATCGCAAGGGCAATCGGCCCGGCAGACGTGCTCGTGACGCTGCTGAACAACCTGCGAGTCCAGGAGCGTCAGTTGAGAGTTTGTACCGCTGTTGCGATCGGTATCGTTGCCGAAACGTGTTCTCCGTACACTGTTCTGCCCGCGCTGATGAACGAGTACAGATACCCTGACAAAAACGTGCAGAACGGAGTGCTCAAGTCAATGTCTTTTATGTTTGAGTACATCGGAGATATGGGGGCAGACTACGTTTATGCCACGCTTCCCCTCCTGCAGGATGCTCTCACCGACCGAGACCTCGTCCACCGCCAAACGGCCGCCACAGTGGTCAAACACATGGCTCTCGGGTGTTTTGGGCTCGGGTACGAGGACGCGTTTATCCACTTCCTCAACCTGATCTGGCCCAACGTTTTCGAGACCTCTCCTCACGTGATCGACCGGATTCTGGAGAGCATAGAAGGCTGTCGGATTGCCGTGGGAACCGGTGTTCTGATGAACTACGTTCTGGGCGGCCTTTTCCACCCGGCCCGCAAAGTGCGGGCAGCGTACTGGAGAGTGTACAACAACATGTACGTGAGCAGTTGTCACTCGATGATCCCATACTATCCGAGATTCGACCAGGTTGGAGATGTGCCCAGACCGGAGGAACCGACCGTCTGTCTGGACAAGCGGGATCTGGGCGTTTCGGAGCTTGATCTGTTCATCTGAGTTTCACCTCAGTTGTGGTCGGTTTATCTCGAGATATCATCAAAGTAGGACTCGGCATCGATCTATTTCTGGCCTCAACAATAGCCGCACCGTGTCTATTGTTCCGTCATGCACGGTAAATCTGAAACATTCGGGCTGTGCAGATTTACCACAGAAGCGTGCGTTTTTCCACGTTTGGGGCAGATTGCTTGAAGACCGAGTTGAGCCAATGTGGGGCCCTGGGAGCAAATATGACAGTAAGGTGACGACCGAGAGGAGAGAAATGGCAGCTAGCCGGGCTTGGCTGAGAAAAAGGGAATTTCGCCTGAGCTTCGAAATTACTCTTTCTTTGCCAATGAGCAATTGAAAGGCGAGTTTTGCGACAGAGAGTCTAGTGACGGGGTTGAGTTTGTTTGCTGCTGCCTTGAGGTGTCGGGCACGCCTAGGAGCAGGAAAGAGATTTCGTAAGCAAGGGCGTCACCATGGAGCGGGCGCCGGGTTCAAGCTCGAACTTGTACCAGAAACAGCTGGAGATGAGCAGTCTCCTCACGACACGGATCCAGTCGGTACAGCTGGAGTCGAAACAACTTATCCACCACCTGGCCAAAGTGAAACATCAAGCCAGAGATGCCGATTTGCAGGCGATGTCGGCGAATTGCAACAGCAACATAGATCACATTCAACTTGAAAACTATAGAACACTAAAAGGACACTTCAACAAGGTGCTGGCCCTGTGCTGGCACCCGGACGACATACACATTCTCACTGCAGCACAGGACGGATTTCTTCTGCTGTGGGACTCCACCACAGGGCTGAAGAAGAACCTGATTCGCCTCGACGACCCATGGGTCACCTCCTGCGACATATCTCCTAACGGACGCCTGGTCGCGACTGGAGGTCTTGAGAACGCGTGTATAGTCTACAAGCTGCACTCGAGCGACGCCGATTGGTCGGACGACACCTCTTCCCTGGTGGGCATTCACCAGAGAAACTCGATAGTGTCCATCTTCAAAGGCCACAAAGAGTACATTTCAGACCTGTCTTTTGTGAACAACTCCCAGATTCTCACCTGTTCGGGTGACAAGTCGATCAATCTCTGGGATATGGAAAAGGGACTGAAAAGCCGGAGCTTCAACGGTCATCTGGGCGACGTTCTGGGGCTCTCGATCAGCAGAGGGGACCCCAACATCTTTGTCACGTGCGCGTCAGACCGTCTGGCCAACCTGTGGGACTTGAGAAGTCCAGGAAACGTTGGACAGTTCCAGGTGTCTGCGACCCATGACTCGTCCGCCGTGAAGTTTTTCCCCGACGGCCACTCCTTTGCGTGCGGATCGGACGACGGAGAAATCAAACTGTTTGACATCCGGTCCGACTGCGAGCTGGCGACGTACTCGGTGGGGGTTGTTCAGCAGCTGTTGGGCCCCGGGTCTCCGAGCGTACAGCGACAACCCAACCAGGCCCAACGGGTGGACTATTTATACAGCAACGACTCTGTCTCGTCGCTGCGATTCTCGGCCAAATCGTCGATCGTGGCAGCTCTGGACAACCCCGGAGTGCTGTCGGTGGACTTCAGTCGCAGCGGACGTCTTTTGTTTGCCTCGTACGCGGACTACACGTCGGTGGTGATCTGGGACACGATCTCGGGCCGTGTGGTGGGGTCTTTGCAGGGGCACCGGGACGCGGTGAGCAAGGTGAAGGTGAGCAACGACGGGCTTGGAGTGGCCACCGGGTCGCGGGACCACACGGCCAAGATCTGGTCGGTTTAGCAGTTGGAAGAGTGCTTTTTATCTTTTCTTAATAACATAGTAATACTGGTAAGCAGGGAGAAAGATTACACAGCCCTAAACAGCCCCAATAGAGAGAGGACTTTCAAACGGCTCTCTCCTTGACGTAGTCCCACAAACTCTTGAGAAGGGTGTCGTGCAAGGTGTAGAGATCCATGGTGAACTCACCGTTCTCCACGTCATTTTTGATGCTCATCTCGGGGGTTCTGTTGTCGTTGATCATCTGGACCACGCCCAAAAGATGGTCTTCCGACAGTTTGGTGAGGTTATCGGCGAGTTTTTCAAGGTCCACGCCGGCTTTGGTGGCGTTTCCCTTGAGCTTTTTGGTGTTTTTGGCGTCGGCGGAGGTGGTGGTGGCCTTTCTTTTGGATAGCAGGGGCTGCTGCGAGACCGGTCCCGTCGAAGGCAGTGGGGTGGCTCCTGGAGTGCCGGGAACAGAGCCCGTTTCGGAAAAGTTTGGAACCGGCCCTGTTTTGGCGAGCTCTTTGAGTATGTTTTGCTTGTTGGTGTTGATGGTGATCGGGGTGTCTATAACGTATTTCTCCTTGAGGAAGTTGAGGTCGTGGTTGAGTTTCTTGTCGCCGCCCTTTTCGATCAGCGTCAACGTGATGGGGATGTCGAACCCTCCCCAGCCTTTTTCTTCGATTCTGAACGGTGGCTTCTTGAACGACCGCACAGGATTCGGGAACGTTGGATGCAAATGGTACGTCACTTTGTCGAATAGCGTGGCAGGGTGCTCCACGCCCTTATCGTCCACTAGCGAGATTTGGATCACCCATTCTCTCATTGGGAACCCTTCCTGCACGGGCGCAATGTCTTTGAGGATTTGCTGGGTTGTTGTCACCCGCACTGTTCGTTTGATCTCAACCATGGTTGGTAGGCGCAGGGTTGTGCTGAGGCTGGCTTCTTTAGCAGCTATGAGTAGGGGCAATTGTCCCGCGTTGAATTGCTCTTCAAGTGTGCTTGCCGCTGCCAAGGGAAAGCGGGGACGTGGCGGTGGTAATTGCGGTGAAGGGAGGTCGAACTGGACAGCACGAATTAATTAATTGGGTGTTCAACTCGGGTGTCGAAACAGCATCAAAAAATCGTCAAAAACTCATCGAAAAATAACCGGAAAGTCGTCGAAAAATCGCACCGAAAACCAGCGTCCTAAAACAGCACCGAAAAACAGCACCGCAACAGAACTGAAAATTTTTCAGAAGACACACGGCAGGGAGCACGATCGGGAGCACCTTCGGGACCGCGGCGCCCTGGTGGGCGGCCAGCAAGCCTGCTTCTCTACTCTACTCGTGAAATGCTCCGCCTTCTCGGTCCCTCCCTCCTCTACTACTCTGCCCTGCTCCCTGTCCGACTCCTCCCGCCAGAGTGTTCGTGGCGGGAGACCGCACTTGTTGTTCTCTCTGCCGTGGCTTGCGTTGTGGAAACCCACGCAACTCTACATCTTTCAACCCGCTGTCGTAGCCTGTCCAATCATGTTAATTTCCGCCCCCCTTTGCTTTTGCGTACCCCTTCCAAACCCCTTCCACCCAAGCGTCGATCGACGCTTGGTGCTTTTTCGACGAGACTTGCGTCGCGTCTCTCTCCGTCGCGACGACTTGTAGCCTCCAAGTTTTTCCCGTCCCCGTCGCGTTTTGCTAGCCCGTTCGTCTGCGGCTCGCGAAGATCTCAGACCGTTGCATCGTGCAGACACGCTCAACCAAACTGAGGCCCAACAAATCCTAACGTGCTGTCGTCCGCGCAGCCCGCCAACCAAGACTGCTACCGGCCCAGGGGAGCGCCTGCGAGCGCCAATCGGCGGGACTCCCCCGCCAATCTGCTCCCGTCCTCTTGCCCTCGTTACCTCGGGCCCCGCCACCGTTTCCTCGGGCCCCGCCACCGTTCTCTCGAAACTCGTCCTATCTTCGCCAGATTGGAGCCCTTGCAGATTTTCATCTCAAAATCCTCAGATTTCATTTCTCGTTCCCACGTTTTTTTTTCTCTGATTTTTTCCTCGCACATTTTTCATCTCTCGCGTTCCTGATTCGTGTTGCACTTGACGGTACACAACGCCTCCAAACCCATCGAATACCCCTTCAAGCCATGTCTGTGGTGGCCACCGGCGTGAACGTGGAGTCGATCGACTCCACAAGCATCAAAAGATCAAACAACGTCTCCTCCCTCGAGACAAAGACCGGCGAGACAAAGACCGCTATCAACACCTACGGTGATGTGTTCACCGTTCCTGATTACACCTTCAAACAGGTCCTGGACGCGATTCCAAGAGACTGTTTCAAGAGATCGTTGCTGTACTCGCTCCATTTCGTCTTCAGAGACATCCTGGCCATGACTCTAATTGGCTACATCGGCCTCACATACATCCCTATGGTTCCAAACCAGTTCGCGAGATTCGTCCTCTACAACGTCCAATCCTACTGCATCGGTTTATTTGGATTTGGTTTGTGGATCCTGGCCCACGAGTGCGGTCACGGAGCCTTCAGTGAGTATCAAAACGTCAACGATTTCATCGGTTGGGTCCTGCACTCCTACCTTGGAGTTCCGTACTTCTCCTGGAAGTTCTCTCACGCCAAGCACCACCAGGGAACTGGTAACATGAAGTCCGACACTGTTTTCATTCCTTACACCAAACAGGAGTTGCTTGAAAATAACCCGGACCACAGCTCGGTCTACGAGCTCATTGAAGAGACTCCTATCTGGACCCTCACCAAGCTCATTGGCCAGCAGTTAGGTGGTCTTCAGTTGCACCTCTGTACCAACGCAACCGGTCAGCCTCAACCTGGTTGGTCAAAGTTGGGAAAGTCCCACTACAACCCTTCCTCTCCGATCTTTGACTCTCACCAGTACTGGTACATTGTTCTTTCCGACATTGGAATCATCTCGACCATTACTGCAGTTTACTTCTGGTACAAGAACTTCGGCCTGCTCAACATGGTTGTGAACTGGTTTGTTCCTTGGCTGTGGGTGAACCACTGGCTCGTCTTTGTCACCTTCTTGCAGCACACAGATCCTACTCTTCCCCACTATGAGCCTTCGCAGTGGAACTTTGCCAAGGGAGCAGCTGCAACCATTGACAGAGAGTTTGGATTTGTGGGCCAGCACATTTTCCACGACATCATCGAGACTCACGTCTTGCACCACTATGTCTCGAGAATTCCATTCTACAACGCCAGAAAGGCCACTGCGGCCATCAAAACCGTTCTCAAGGACCATTACAGACACTGTGACGAAAACATGTGGGTTTCCTTGTGGAAATGTATGAGAAGCTGTCAATTTGTTGACGGCGAAAACGGGGTGCTCATGTTCAGAAATGCCAACGGCATCGGTTACAAGCCTGAGTAAGTAAGCTGGGGTCTACTTATAGATTTTGATTAGTGTTTTACTGGTTTTTCGGATAGAAATTATTCATTTTAAGAGTCTGCTAGATTGTATAAAAGTCCTGGAGAGCCTCACGGCGTAAATATTGTCTCCCTATCACAGGGCGAACACCCCAAAAACGAAAACCGTCGCAAAGATTCCGAGCAGAACACTTTGGACGTTCGCCTTAGACGAGTCGTTACTGAAATTGACTTCGAAATCAGCGACAGGCAAGTCGTTGTAGAGGTCAAATCCAGCGCCGTCTTCGCCCAAGTATCCAGAGCTGGAGTTGGATTTGAGTGTTCCGTTTGTCCTGATATTGGAGCCGAGCTTGGTGGATGCCGCCAGAGACGATTTTGGCTTAGCTGATGACGAGGCACCCGGCGAAATCGTCGAGAAAGCACCCGAAGGAGTCACAGTGCTCGAGAAAACAGACGACACAAACTGCACCAGCTCGTCGTAGTAAGTGTTTTGCTTACCCTCAGTGGTCTCAAGTCCCTCATTAGGCGGAACGGCGGATGTTTTTGAGACTGAAACCAAAGACGAACCAGTTTGCGTGACGGAAACAGTCGGGACATAGCTAGTCACAGAGGGAGTAGCACTCACCGGCAGAGCAGTGTTGGCTGGGGCCTTGGAACCTATAATGAACAGACCGCTCGTTGGAGCGGCTGGAGTTTCCGGGATGGAGGAGGAAACCCAAGTGCTCGATCCATTCGCTGGTGAGCCTGGTAGCGCCGTGATTGTGGTTGTTGCGGTCGACAAAAACACAGTCCCCAGTGTTTCGGTGACGGTGACAAACACCGTTGATGGGCTCAGCGTGATGTAAACCACATTCACCAGTTGGTCCAAATCAACTCCTTCTAGCGGGTTTTTGGTCTCGGCGACTGCTGGGGCTTGGAACTCTTTCTCGTCCAAGACGTCAAAATTGAACACTTTGGCCTTGTCTCCTGCTGCGGCGAGCGGTAGCAGGGCGGCCAGGGCTGGCAGAAACAACAGGGAGGAGATTTTCATTGAAATTCGAGTAGTTGATTGAGTTTGCGGCAAGCTTGTTAGGTAGCGCAATGGTTGAATGGAAGAACAAGAATGTGAGAGAAAGATAAACGAAGAGGTAGGAGACTTGATGTCATATTAACGCTTCCTGAAGAGATGGGGCCGGCGCCAAATACCGACACCATTGGAAGAAGAAGCGCCAGCAAAAATCGACTTTGGGGCTGCGGGGAAAGAGAACAATGAGACCAAGATGATCTACAGACAGCTGGGCGGATTCAGCGAGCGCCACAAGCAAACGCCCACCTTGCTGAACTTTTCACCCCTTGGGCCACGACAAAAGATCTGTTGCGACCGAGATCGGTGCTTACATAAGCAACTGAAAGAGGGCCTCGATCCCTCCCAAGGCTGATTTTTTTTCACTTGACGGAAACTAAATTTCAATTAGAAATAAGAGGTTAAAGAGATAAATCAAGGCTATGTAACAACAACTATAGTGCACTCATGTTCAGTGGAGCAATACAACGTATCGTAACAACCCTGGGATATTAAAAGATGACTTCAACTTTGTTATATCAGTTTTGAGATGGACGAAAAGCTTCTGAAAGAATTTACTCCTCCTTGAGAAGAGCGTCTCTCTTGTCGGCAATTCTTTGCTGTCTTCTCTCTCTAGCAGCTCTGTTTCTCGATCTTCTAGCTTCAGCTTCTTCCTTGAGAGCCTTTTCTCTGGCAGCCTCAGCCTTGGCCTGGATGATGTGTTCAACAAGAGCTCTCTTGTGCTTGAAAGTGTTACCCTTGGCAGACTTGTACAAGGAGTGGTACAAGTGTCTGTCGATCTTACCGGCGGCTCTGTACTTGGCCAACAACCGTCTCAAGACTCTCAATCTTCTCATCCACAAAACTTGGGTTGGCATTCTAGCCTCGGCAGTACCCTTTCTCTTACCGTAACCCATGTGTCTACCACCTCTTCTGGACTCAGCCAAGGCTCTAGCGTGAGCTCTCGAGTGGACAGTGACTGGCTTCTTGACAATGGTACCATTTCTGAACAACTTTCTGATGGCTTGTCTGGAGTTGGCTTGAGCAAGCTCGGTTGTCTCGTTAGGGTCCAACCAGACCTTTCTCTTTCCAACGCCCAAGACGGAAGCTGCAAGTCTCTTTTGTGTACGTAGGTTAGCCCTATAAGTGTGTTAGTACTGCTTTCACCATGATGGAAGCGAAACCAGATTGATCCGGTTCGCTTGATTCGCTTGGTAGACTAGAGCCACAACCAAGAGATGTGTCTTTCACGCTGTTTCGATGTGTCATTGCTTGGGGCTGTATCATGCCGTTCTAAGTGTCGTATGCTGTGTTGCCATTCTGCTGCTTTGCTGCTCAACATCTCCTGTTGTGTCTCTTGTCGTTGTTCCTTCTCATTACATACATTTTTGTTATCCTAATCAAACTTCTAGTACGATGAACCACAACAACTAGTCAGTAGAAACTCTTGATATAAACCGTCTACTTTTTTTTACCAAGTTCTAGAGAATAGTATAAAATTTTTACCAATCCCGTTCCAACAGCGCGATCCACCAAGCGACAAGCCGCCCGCGAAGATTCCACCGGGGCTGGGACCGCGGGGTGAAAAAAAAACACCGGCACGCGATAATTTTTGCCCGGTAGAGATCGCGAATCTCCGCAAGTCAGGCTCCATCTCCCGCAACGGGAGGCTGTCCGCTCCGCTGGCCGCGGCGGAAATTTTTTTTTGCTACACAATTTTTCACAGTCACTCGCGAATGAACAAAGTCAGAAAAGTGACCAGATCCAAGCCCTGAAACTAGTCACATGACTGAGCCCTTATCAGCGTGTGCAAGGATGTAGGAGGAAAAGAAAATTTTACAAGATCTACAAAAATAAAAAAAAATAATAGAGATGACGATGTAGACTTGTTACCAGTTACCGTTTTAACGCATTCAAAAGCATCAACTAAACATCAACAGTCATCATGGCCCATTCCGCAAGATCCAAGTCTAAGCTCAGAGCTAAATCCGCTAAGGTGACGAGCAAAGGCTCCGATTACCTCCGTACCAACGAGGAAAGAAGAGTCAGGTTGGCCAAGAAACTCCAAGACAACTTGCTCAAGCAAAAGCAGCAAACGTCTACCGATGGAGTGGCTGAAGCTGTTGACGCAGCCCCAATGGAGACTGATGAGACGGAGGGAACAGCAACCGCTGCTGCCAAGGTCAGCACCACTGGATGGAGAAGCTCCAGAAACAGTGCTTACAAGAGATCCAAGGCTTCCAAAAAGAAGAACAAGAACAAGACCATGAGATTCTAAATGGGTTGAACTTGTTGTTCCAGGTCTGGTTTCAACCAGCTTATTCGATCGATTCTATATATTTACGCTCAATAGATGACTGCACGCATATTCTTTGAATTTGAGGACTAGCAAAGGGCTATTCGAAGGTGGATGGAACACTCTCGCCGGGAAATCATTCCAGCAGTCATGTATAGCCTTCTCGGCCATAAAGGGTACCGTTCACCGTTTCCAGCGCTCCCCGTAAAAGGGCTTGAATAAATTTGCACAGCCTTGAAATATTTCAGAAGTAATATAATCTAGATAAAGTTGATAAAAAGAGGGTTGGTTGGTTTTTGAGGTAATCTTCTTTTCTCTAGACACTTATTTTAATGAATTCATATGAAGACACCCTCAATTAGTCTTGCTTTGTCGCGGCGAATTGTTTCGCAGCAAGATGGTTTTTACGTTCGTAACCGAATTGCAGAAGAGGAGCAAATTAGCTTAGACGGTGGCGCCCACAATAACTTGTCTCATCAATTGACGATCCGCAAAACCCTGACTCTGGCGCTGATTGAGAGCCCGAAGTTTCTCATCAAAGACAGACTCGAAGATTACTCGTGGCTGATAGGCGCGTGGTCGGGCGGTATTTTGGTGGCATTGAATAGCACCGTATTGGTGTTCTCCTCTATAGCTGACGAGCACAGCCTTACTAGGATCATTCAGCTATCCCAGAACAATTTGGAAACAGACATCATCACCCATTTTGAGATTTACGCTCGAGACAACCACGAGTATGTTTATTGTTTGAAGAACTCGAGAACCTTAGTGGTCATTAGTCTCAAGACATGTGATATATTGGACCAGATTGAGCTGAACCATGTGAATCTCAGAAGATTTACCGTGATAAAAATGTCTGATGTGAATTTGTTGATTTTCAGCAGTGATTCATCGATGCTGTTGCTTGTGACACACGATTTCAATAAGCTTTACCAGTCTCCCATGGTTTATCTCAACTTCTGGCCCAAAGGGTTTTTGAACTTGAACCGCTACTACCTGTATATAGTGGGGCCTAATGGTCAGTTTCAAACCTACCGCTATAACATGAGGACACGGACACTGATTGAGGCTGATCGACGGTTGCTGACAACAATAGCAAATAATGGACTTGGAGACCAGCAGTTCTGCAGGATTCTTGACATTCAAAAGATTGACTTCAACAAGTGGGTGGTACTTCAAGAGAAGGGCTGGATCATTTACCAGCTGCTGGACGGCCGGCTGACTGACTTTATTTCTTCGCCGTTGACGTCGAGGTTTGAGAAATTGGTGACAAGTCGCGATCCAACGGCGAAAGATTACAGGTTTGCTGTGCTAATGGCGAGTCGCGATGTGATGCTAGTCTACAACGGTAACGTTCGGCTTATCGAAAGACAGAGCCAGCACTTGTTGGACATTTTTTTCCTGGGAGGAGGGGTGTGGGGAATTTTCAGAGCTGAGCGAAAGAATGAGTGCAAAATTCAGCCTCTTGAAAGAATTAAGGAGTCCAAACAGTTCTCGGAGCTGGTTCTTAAGTTCGGTGACAACAAAACGGAATTCACAAAAAGTTTCAAAGAATTCAATGTGAAGAGCAGTTTAGATGGGGACTTGGTAATTATGGACAGCAGTGAGACCGTTCTCACTACGGTGGATTGTCCCTGCGGAGAGATTCATGACATTATTGAAATACCTCAAACAAGTGACCACCGCAGATGCTTGGTTGTTGTTGGGAAAGCCAAATTCGTTCTGGTGCTACTCATGGATGCGAAGATGGATCAATTGCTGAACAAACTTAGCCTTCAGGGAATTCAACTCCGGTCCTTGAATTACGTGGAGAAGACAAAGTGTTTGGAGATTTGTTCAGAGACGGGGGAGGAGGTTTATATAAGCCTGAATGGGCTGTGCAGAGTGGAGACGACGGATATTGGCCCTGGAAGGGTTCAACTTTACAAGGTGGAGAGTGCTTTCCAAATCGGCGATGTACCAGCGATCATGAGAAATTATTTGCTCGGAGACGATGTTGAATTCATACCTTTTTCTCATGTTCTTTCCGATCCTTACAAAAGAGAAATGCTGCTTGATTGTCTGTTGAGCGGTAACGGAACACCCCGATGGATGGGCCTGAGCGATGAAATTTCCAGTGGAATGACTTTCTACCGCAGTGATTTGAGCTTGAATCAGCTTTCAATGGCCTTTTTGTTATTGCTCAAGGCGCTAACGAGAGAAAACAACAGAATCAACGAACTGTTTTTGTCATACTCAATTGATAATTTCGATAGCACCTGCTTCCTCAAAGAGCTGTGTTCATTCTGCCTGTCGGTACATCCCGCGCTTTCAGAGGTTGCTTTTGGGTTTCTTGACGAGCTGATGGCGACAGGGAGCGGTTTCAAAGAGAATTTCGTCAAGGCTTGGGTCTCCAATCTCAAATCAGTGGGATATTCAAAAAACGAAGAAGAAGATGTTTATGCATTTTTGACTTTTGGGCTCAAAATCAAGCACGACTCTCGAGCGGGAGCATGGGAAAATGGCCAGATTGCTGAGGCCTTTACCGAGAAAGCTTACATTCTGTTAAAGAGCGACGACAAGACGATTGTGCAAGTGACCTTCAGGCTGCTCGGGAGAATGGGGATGAAGCTTTTCAGCAAGAGAATGGTAAACCCGTCCGAGCTATGCGAGACTGTTTTTTCGCTGAGATTCCAAGCGATGAAGTCGAGAAATTTTGCCGTTTTCAACGCCTGCAACGACTATCTGGACTCTCTTCTGAGACGAAATGAGGGCTTTTTGATTATTATTATTGGACTGTTGTTGAGTGAGCCCCCTAATCCAACAAACTCTCAAGTCCCCCTCATAGATTTTATCAACTACATCTTGATTGACTTAGCCGATCGCATTTCACCCAACAATCTGTTTCTTCTCGTCAACTCTATTCTCTCCTACTTCACCGACTTGCAGGACCACAACGCTCGGGCTCAGAAACCGCTTTGGGACTCGCTTGATCTCACCACCAATATTTTGACCACGACCTTCAACGACGCAGTAGGCTCGTACTTTAGTAATGTCGGGCTACAGGAAAGACACTCTGATTTGCTGCATCTTGCGAAACACGGAGCCCGAATATGTGTCATGCTAGACGACGTCCAGTTGAAGTTGGGATACAAAGGTCTTGTTCTCATCAACAGCGCTTCACATTTGAGACACCACGACAAGAACTGGGAGGTTTTGCCTCTGAAAATACAAGGAAAGAAGACTACTGCACCAGATGATCCGAATCTTGTTCTCCTAAAGTCGAAAATGGGGGCTACTGATACGTTGAGCAAACCGAAATTCTCGCAAGACGGAACCAAAGTCTCCTGTTTTGATTTTTCTGACTACTCGATTCGTATCTGGGATCTCGGGAAAAAGCTGAAAGATTCGCTCGAAATCGGGGCGCTTGAGAACCCCGACATTCCCTTGAAAGTTCCAGATTTTCACCTACTCTTCATCCAGGCCTACCTCAACAGCGAGATCTACGAAGTTGGAAACTACACCAATGTCGAGGTTCTCGAAGTCCTGCGCGAGTTCCAGCAACGAGGAGAGTCTAGCGGCGCACGAGACCACGGACTCGGACACGCAGGCCAGGTGGTGGAAACCGGTCCAGAAATGGCGATATCCATTGTTGATCTGATGAGCAAGTATTTCGGCGTCTTTGAGGACATCAATTATTGCGACTTGGACATGGAATGGGTAGTCGGGGACAAAATCTTACTGAAGTTGCGAAACAAGATCGTGTTTATGTACAGTACCTTGGAGAGCAAGTAGATGGCTCGCTAACCCCACATTCGCGAAGTTGCAGATACTCGCATATATTGAGTTTCACACGACCTATCGAAAAACCCGAAATGCTCAGGCAACCAAAAAGGCGATTTTGTGGAGACACTTTATGAGGGAACGTTTATTGCCCTCCGAGGGCGAGAGGATATAAGGAGCTGGGCCGTCGGAACCAAGAGTCGCGGAGCGGATCAAGATATTTAGAGCTATCAGAGAAGTCAAGCAGCAGCTGAGGAGATGACGAAAGTTGTATTGCTGCGGATAAGCGATAGCGGGGAGCCGGTTGTTGGGAATAACAAAGGCGTTTTGACATTTCCAGCAAGCCCTCCCGACCCGAATGCCAGTCCGGACGACCCTTTGTTTGTTTTGAGACTCTACATTGTCGCAGGATCCAAGATCAGCAACAAGGGAACGGTCTGGACAGATGCGCCGCCCCGCGCGGCGAAGGGGTTCAAAAGGGGGAAATTTTACGGTCATGCGATTGATGGATCGTTCTACCAGGACACCGAGATAGACGTTAGAATTTATAGACCGGGGTCATATTGCTATTACGTGGGATACAATCTGCTTGACGACAACGATGAGGAGGCGTTTACAACTACGAGAAAATTCTACTTCAATGTCCCTCCTTCCTTGTTTGTCAACAGGAGCTACTTGCCGCTGAACGCCATCAGCATGCAATCGGTTGTCTCGAAGTGGATGGGCAAGGATCTTAAGAGAGACTGGCAGTCAGGCCTGGCGGAGATCAGCAAAAAGGGGTACAACATGATCCATTTCACGCCGTTGCAAGAGCGAGGCGAGTCGAACTCTCCTTACTCGATCTACGACCAACTGAGTTTTGACCGGGATATTTTTAAGAACGGCAAGGATGACGTTCGCAATCTCGTCAGACAGCTGGAGCAGGAGTACGGGATCTTGTCTATGACCGATGTGGTTCTCAATCACACAGCAAACAATTCGGCTTGGATTAGGGAGCACCCCGACGTTGGATACAACCAGGAAACGGCTCCGCATCTGATAGCTGCCATTGAGCTGGACAGGCTTCTTCTGCACTTCAGCAAGTACATGGGCTGGCATGGATATCCGACGAAACTCCAATCTGTGCAGGATCTGTTGAAGGTGATGGACGGAATCAAGATCCATGTCCTGGGGGAACTCAAGCTGTGGCAGTTCTATGTGGTGAACGTCAACCAGCACTTGGAGCTTCTGGAGAGTTCCTGGGAAGATCTGAAAAACAAGCCAAGCTCAATCAAAGTCCCAAAGGAAATCGGGTCCAATCTCACTCAAATAGCAAAGTTTGTCGCTGAGACTTGTGCGGAAAAGCCCTTTGGGATTTCGTCCCGTTTTGACAACAGGCTCGCAATCGACAAGTTTTCTCAGGTTTTGTATTGCCTTCACGGCGATATATCCTTTGATGAACTGAAACCGCTTGCGCATCGAGTGCTTGACGAGATCAATCTCCCACTGTACAGCACCTACGACGAGGATAATGGTGAAATTTTGGAGCAACTGTACAACAGAATCAACTACCAACGACTGGAGGAGCATGGGCCAAAATTGGGCGAAATTACGGAAGAGAATCCGCTGACAGAACCTTATTTCACTAGATTTGAGGACTCTGAAGGAAAGGAATGGGCTCTAGCGAACAATGGGTGGATTTGGGGCGGTAATCCATTGGTTGATTTTGCCTCGGAAAGCTCAAAGTGCTATTTGAGAAGAGAAGTTATTGTTTGGGGTGATTGTGTCAAGTTGCGGTACGGTGCAGGACCTGATGACTCCCCTCATCTTTGGCAAAGAATGATCGATTATGCCAAGCTGTCGGCGAGCTTGTTCCATGGCTTCAGAATTGACAATTGTCATTCTACCCCACTGCATGTTGGCGAAGCGTTGCTCGACGCTGCTAGAGAAGTGAATCCGAACTTGTACGTGGTCGCCGAATTGTTCACAGGAAGTGAAGAATTGGATACTTTGTTTGTTGAAAGATTGGGAATTTCTTCTCTGATCAGGGAAGCTATGCAAGCCTATTCTGTGGGGGAGCTTTCTCGCTTGGTCCATAGACACGGAGGAAGGCCTATTGGCTCCTTTAAGTGGTTGGCCCTGGACGAACTCGCGTATCCTGTGGATGCTGAGAAGTATGATAAGAAAAATGCAGAGGAGATTCAGAAACGGTCAGAGGTTCCAATTCCAGAAGTGGTTTCATCACAGGCACCGCATGCATTATTCATGGATTGCACACACGACAATGAGACCCCATTTGAGAAAAGAACCGTTGAAGATACTTTGCCCAACGCGGCATTGGTTTCGTTTTGTTCGTGCGCCACTGGAACCACCTTTGGATACGACGAATGCTATCCACATTTACTAAACGTTGTCAGTGAAAAGAGACTGTATACGTTCGGCACCGGCATTGGAGAGGTTAAGAGCAAGCTGAATGCAATTAGAAGTGAGATAGGTAATCAAAGCGTCGAGGACTTGGAAAGCAACGAGATGCACGTTCATCACGAAGGACAATTCATCACAGTTCACAGGACAAACGCAAAGACAGGAAAAGGTTACTTCTTAATTGCAAGAACAAAATTCTATTCTGATGGAGACCAAACCCTGTCACCCATCACTCTCAGCGGAACTCAAGTAGAGAATACCTTTGCTTACTCCTTGTCAAATTCTGGAAAGGTTCCCGAGGAGGATCCAAACGATGAGTTTATCAAGTCGATACCTGTTGAGTTGACTAGCCTTCCGCCTTTCGATATCAAGTTCGATGAGAACCGCAGTACCATCACACTTCCTGAGTATTTCCCACAAGGTTCCATTGCAGTTTTCTCAACCTATTTGAAAGGATGTAACGATGAGCTAGACTCTTTTGTGAGAACAGGGGCAATGGAAGCTGCCAAAGATTTGTCCTTAATTGACATCAATGCTGTGATGTACAGGTGTGAGTCTGAGGAGAGGGATGCCAGCGCTGGAACAGACGGAGTCTACAATGTCCCGAACTATGGTCACTTGACTTACGCTGGCCTTCAAGGTTGGATTTCTCCTTTGAAAAGTATCATCAAAAACAACGATCTTGCGCATCCATTGGCAGAACATTTGAGACAAGGGACGTGGGCTTTGGATTTTATTCCAAACAGATTGACCAAATACGAAGCCAGCGGCCCTGCCATAACTGCATTGAAAGACTGGCTGGAATCTCGATTTGCAAAGGTAAAAGACGTTCCTTACTTTCTGGTTCCGAGATACTTTGCTTTGGTGGTTGGAGTTGCTTACGAAGCGCTTAGATTCAAGGCTCTTTCGCTGATGAGTCGCAAGATTCAAATGAGCACCCAATTTGTTCAAAGTCTGGCGATGTGTTCAATTCAAATGATGGGTTTAATGAGAAGTGCCTCCATCAATCCCTTCACTCTGGTTCCGTCCATGTCTGCTGGCCTGCCTCATTTCAGTTATGATTATATGAGGTGCTGGGGTAGAGATGTGTTTATTTCGGTCCGCGGGTTGCTGATAGCAACAGAACGGTACGAAGAAGCTAAACAGCATATTTTGAATTTTGCAATGACTTTGAAACATGGCTTAATTCCCAATCTATTAGGCTCTGGGAAAGATCCTCGTTACAATGCTAGAGACGCCGCTTGGTTTTTTATGGAGTGCATACAGCAGTATATAAAGAGTGCTCCCGATGGAAAGGATATTCTGGATTGCAAAGTGAAAAGAAGGTTTCCTTTGGACGACACTTACGTCTCGTTCGACGATCCTCGTGCGTTCAGTTATGAATCTTCAATCCGAGATGTCATCTTTGAGATTCTTGCAAGACACGCAGCTGGTGTCAGCTACAGAGAGGCGAATGCTGGACCAGCCATTGATTCTCAAATGAAAAACGAGGGATTCAATGTCAATATTCACGTTGATTGGTCAACAGGTTTGATCCACGGAGGAAATCAGTTTAACTGTGGTACGTGGATGGACAAGATGGGCGAAAGCACGCGCTCGGGGAATAAAGGGTTCCCTGGCACCCCACGTGACGGAGCTGCAGTTGAGATCAACGGTCTTTTGAAAAGTGCCTTAAGATTTGTTATTGAGTTGAACGAACAAGGGCTTTTCCCCCAAGAGTTTGTGAAGAAACAGGACGGCACGGAAATCAGTTTCAAAGATTGGGATCAACTGCTAATGGACAACTTTGAGCGCTGTTATTACATACCAGAAGATCCTGCGGAAGATTCCAGCTTTCAAGTGAACCCATCCATTGTCAACAGAAGAGGCATTTATAAAGATTTGTTCAAATCGGGCAAAGAATATGAGGATTATCAGCTTCGGGGAAACTTCCCTATTGCAATCTGTGTGGCGCCAGAGCTTTTTACCCCGTCTAGAGTCTTACCTGCAATCCAATTGGCAGACAAGGTTTTGAGGGGACCAATTGGACTGGCAACTCTGGATCCTTCTGACTTCAACTATAGGCCTTATTACCGCAACAGCGAAGACTCGGAAGATTTTGCTACTGCAAAAGGACGCAACTACCATCAAGGTCCGGAGTGGTGTTGGATTCTGGGATACTTCCTAAGAGCTTATAGACTGACGCATGTGAACACTCATCCTGATTGCTCCGACAAAGACGGATCACCGACTGACCATTTGCATCAACTCTTAGCACGAAGACTCTCTGGTCACAAAAAGTGGATCGACGAAAGTGCATGGGCCGGGTTGACCGAGCTGACCAACAAAAACGGTGATCTTTGTTACGACTCGAGCCCGACACAGGCGTGGAGTGCATCATGTTTGCTTGACTTGTACTTGGACAGTTGGAGGGATGAGGGGTTCCCTGAAAAGTAGTCACGAGGTTGAAAAAAGGCCGATTTTGTTTGGAAGTCTTTGGTTTGTATGGCTGCCAAAAGACGCCATCAATTGACCTTTTTGAGCTCAAATTTGATTTTTTTCATTTAAAAATGGTACATAACAAAAATTACTTAGTTTTCGTCGTCGAGAGGGTACGAAGTTGGGTCCCAACCGGTGATGAAATAAGATTCCTTCTTCTCCAGCCCATCTAGATCGTTCTGGTTGAGTTGGATATCGAAAACACTCAAGTTCGGAACCAATCTGGAAACGGTCACCGTTTTAGGAAGAACAATGTAGCCTTTCTGTAAAGACCAAGCAATGAGAATTTGACCCGGGGTTTTCCCGTGTCTCTGGGCCACTCGAATCAAATCCGGGTCATCGAATTTCCGGCCCTTGACCAGTGGAGAATAAGCTTCGACAAGAACTCCTTTCTTACGGCAGTACTCACACAATTCGGTGCGCATCAACCAAGGATGGACCTCAATTTGGTTGACGGCCGGAGGAATTTTCAAGTCTGGATAAGAGAACAATTCTTCCAGATGCTTGATACCGTAATTGGAAACACCAATATTTTTGACTTTACCAGACTCAACTGCTTCCTGGAAAGCCATCCACGTGCCGTGTCGTTTATTGTAGTCAGTTCTAGGAGAGTGAAGCAAAATCAGGTCGATATAGCTGATTTTTTTGACCTTTTCCAAAGCCCGATTCAAAGCAGATTTACTTTGTTCATAGCCAAACTCGGTTTCCCAGACTTTGGTGGTGTAAAAGATATCTTCCCGTTTATTCGTTTCTGGGTTGTCTTCAATCCATTTGAAAATACCTTCCGCGACCTCTTCCTCATTTTGATAGTAGGCAGCACAGTCGAAATGACGATAGCCTCTTATCAATGCCTCATATACAATTGTGGAAGCAACATCTTGAGGGACTTTAAAAACGCCCAATCCAACTTTAGGAATCAAGTTCCCAGAATTGAGCTTGTACGCTGGCTGACCTGCAAAAAACATCGTACAATAACCGACGTTGTCCAAATATATATTCTTGCCAGTTTCGAGAAAATCAACTCTATTTATACGAATTTTTTTTCTTATCATTTTAGGGCTCGGGTTGCGCGTTTTTCTGAATCGGGTATTTAGATAAGAAAAAAACCACAGATGTTATTCTACTCTAAATAAATGTTCTCGTCACATACGCACTTTTTTACAGTTTCCGTTGTAAAAAAGGTACTAAGGCTACCACAGGTAGTCAAACTCACCATGCGAAGGCTCGTTCCCGTGATCGAATAACAGCTCGCCCGTCTCTTGCAACGGCATACCTCTTTCGACAGAACTCAAAAATGGATCACTATCGTTGAAAGGAGTGAGCATGTCGAAGTTTTTGTGGTCTCCTGGACCAATTGATTTGGAAAGAGGGGTTTGAAAGCTGTTGTGGACATTCTCAAAATCTTGGAACGATGGCTCATCCAAGTGACCGCTTATTGTTTGGCTTGGAATCGCAACCGTGGAGGGAGTTGGGAACATGTCCGACTGTGTGACGTCAAAACCCGAGGTTCCACTGCTGAGGGTGGACGATTGTCGAAGAAGTGAAAGCGTCGGGTGTTCCACAGTGACTTCATGAGACTCGGAGATGTGTGGGAGATGCGCCACGTGCGAAAGATGGGATTGGGGGGAAAGATGAGCACCCTGTGCGGCGTTGACGTTTTCAACTGGTGGAGAACAGATCGAGTCCGAAGGCTCTAGTTTTACTTGAGCCTCGGGAATCTCTGGGCTTTCCGGAGGATCTGAGCCTTCTGAGACTTCAGGGACGTTAGAGAGGCCTGACAGTGTAGGCGGAGCTTCCTTTCTAAGACTTCTGGTTGAGTCGCCAACAGGCAAATGAATGCGTCTGACCGTGGTTTCTGCCTGATCTGGGTTCTCCACTCTCAAGAATTCCCATAGTAATATAGCACGAATGTCGGTTTTCTGGATTTCGTCCAAGGACAGACGGGGTTTGAAATTGCTGGCCTGGTCCTCGCCGGACGACACGTTGAAAACCACCTGTTGCATGGTGATTCCTTTGATGGCTCTTGAAAAGGTGGTTGACTCATCGATTTGGTTATCCGGCGATTTGATCAACTTGGAGATTCCGTTGAAAAAATCAAACCAATACTTAGTACCGACTCGGATATCCAGTGAAACCTCTTTTTTGTTGTTGAATTTCCTGACAAATTTCGTTTCCAGTCTTTCGAGAGTGGTGACTATGGATCTCCCGAATGAGTAGATTGAAGTCAGGCAGAAGTAGTTTTCGTCTGTCAACGGCAGACTGCACAAGCTCAAGTTGCAGTTGACATTGTATTGGCCAGAAATCAGATCTCTGTCAACGGAAGGAGTGGTCATTTTGACCATCCCATGTAGTATGGGAACCGGGGGTATTGTAGGGGAGATTCTGAGCATCGGCGTTGGGAGCGCAAGAACCTTCTCAATGCTATCCACCAGATCAAATAGCAGAGGGAACCGGTGGCTCAGGTTCGCGTTGGGCCTGATCCTGAGAGGCGGCTGGTGAAAATTGGGAGGCAGACTCGTGTAATTGTGGGAGTCCGGAGGATTATTGAAATTGATGTAGTTCATCGTAAACTTTTTCAGTCTGATGTCAATGGACTGCAATTCTGTCAGCACCATATGTTCGCCTGGCTTCTTTACTTTAGCGCTTGGCTTTCTCACTGGGGTCACTGGCGAATAAGAAAAATGCTGTTTAGCGCAATCTGAGTGATAGATCTCACCAGAGTCCTGCGGATCTCTTGAAACAGAGTCAAACAGCTTGGCCATCGAGATCTTGCCGAATTCCGCATCAAATTGTCTCTTCACGCGCTCGTCTTTTGGAGGTCCCTCCACAATGAGCTTGACTAATTCGGGGTCGGTTTTCACGTTCTTGACGACCTGGATGTGAGAGGAAACCTGTTTTCTGGACCGGAATTTGCCTGTTTTGGCCAAGATGTAATCCGAGATCAACTCGTTTCTTCCACAAGCTTTTCCGCTGATTTTAATCTTGTTGAGCCCCTGTTTGGGTATTATGGCCAATGCTTGTCTGAAGGCCTCCTGGACGTCACCCGACCACTTCTCGCAATCTTCGTTGGCACCGCGGGCTAGTTTTTGTGGCGTTGAAGACGGAGGGGGAGTGCTTTGGATGTTGATGTGTTTAGACCTTTTGAGGGGTTCGAGCTCGTACTTTTCGGAGCCTCTTTTTCTCCTTGCAGTGGGAGAGTTTTGCAGCATGCTGTTCTCATCGCCGATATTCTGCGAATGCTCGTTTTCGGACTCGGACACCGTGTCGGAGCTACTTTTCTTGTGATTTGAACGCTGGCACGACTGCGGATGCGACCGGTACGACTGCTTGTTTGCCTTGTCCAGCGTCACGTCCACAATCATCGGTGCTCCCGATCCCAGCACGGATCGCCCCGTAGAACGGCCCCGCGTGCTCGGAGGCGTGGGGATGGCCGTTTGTTTTCCACTGAGGGGGGTCTGATTGAGGGACGGCATTTCAAACTCGGAGTTTTTCAGGGGTATCGTCTGGCTTTATAGGACACTGTCACTGTGTGCCTCTCGTACTTTTATCCCTTCTGCGGACCTCCAACTAGCGATCTCAAGCGAATCTCGCCGTAGTTGGTCTGTTTCTGCTCAACAGAACGTGAATTGCAGTTCAAGACACTGGCTCGTGGTTCCAAACGCTAAAAATAGTGAGCAAGTTGCTGATGTAGCCCTCTTGAAAGAGCAACAAAAGTTTTTACTAAACAAAACAATCACTCGTGAAAAAGCGAGAGTAAACAAAAAGAGCGTGTATATCGCGGCTGCGCGGCGATCTGTTATTTGTGGCTGGAGACGCGCGGAGACGCCTGGGAAACAAACGGGTGGTACGGCAGCGCGGAGTAACGAGGCCTCGGGGCCTTGGAGACACGGGCGAGACACTGAGACGGTGTTGGGTACCACGTGGAAGCGTGCAAAAGAGTACAAAGCGGGCAAGTGTGCACCACCCTCGCACATCCTACCCTTTCTGACCCGATACGCTGCCCACTTCTGCTGCCCACTTCCGCGTCCGCGTCCGCGTCCCGTTCCCGCGGTCACAGATGGCCTCATTCCGTGCCGCGACACTTGCCGTTCTCGAGCCTAGACACCGGGCCGAGCTCCCCCCGATCAGCCAGTCAGCTCATGTCGCGCAGTCGCCAGTTCTCCCCAGCCCCTTGACGCGGTGCGACTTCCTGATCGGGAAATTCTTCCGTGTCTCGTGCCTCGCTTAGCAGGGCTGGTGTGGCGCAGCACACTCGCGGGTCTAGACTTTTACTGCATCGGCTCCCAGTTTAGATACTCAACATACTTCGATTCACAAACTATCCAGTCTACAAACGTTCCCAAGCCCGGCGGGAGGCAAGAGCCTCCAACAGCGCCGTGGGCCGTCCGTCTACTCGTCGTCGGACGAGTCCAGGTACGAGGCATAGTCCTCTGCCGAGGCAAACGTAGGAAGTCTTGGCTTCTTGGCCTTGGTTTGGGTCTTGGACTCCGACTCGTCGGACCGCCGGGCCCGTTTTCTGTTGGCTGAGGCGTCTTCGGCAGACTCTTCCGCGGAACTTCCCTCTGTAGCGTCCTCAAATGCCTCGATTTCCAGCTCTTCGCTGTCGTATTCGTCGTCGTCTCCGTCTTGGATGAGCTGCTTGACGTCTTCTCCGTCCGAGGAAAGGTCGTCGTCGGAGGCCGGCACGTCTGAGTCGGCTTCCTGGTCGTCCTGGTCGTCCTCGTCGGCACCAAATTCCTCTTCGATAGTCTTGATTCTGACCAGTCCCTCTTCCTCGTCGTCCTCGTCGTCCCCCTCGCCTGCTTCACCCTCGCCTTCTTCGACGTCGTCCTCGTCGTCAAAGTCCGAGAAGTCCTCCGAATCAAAGTCCGACACGTCCTCGTCTAGATCCTTCTCGTCGCCTTCGACCTCGGGGTTCGACTTCACCAGGGCGTTCCAAACAGCGTCCTCGTCCAGATCTGAGCCGGCCTCGTCAAAGTCGTCGTCGTTGGCCTTCTGGTTAATCTCCTTGTCCATTTTCGAAGCCAACAGCTTCTCCTGCTTAGTGCTGAAGTACTGGTAGAAAAACTTGTCCTGCGGGTTGATTTCTCCAACCTTCTTGTTGATCCAGTCCTGGGTGTTGGCCGGCAGTTCCGGGCCACCGTTTCCACTCACCTTCACCAGCAAAGAACCGGTCTGCGAGCCTCCCAAGGGCTGCATAATCGACCCTCCTCTCGTGGCAGGCTTGCTCTTCGCGTTCTTGTACACAAATCTGTCCAAAAAGTGCGACAGCGTGAACAGGCCAAGATCGGGCTTGATCACTTCGTTCTCCCTCGAGCCTTTTCCAGCAAGGAAGGCGTTGGCGTAGTGCATCACCGTTGGGTGGTAGTGGTTCAGGAACGAGTTCAGCTCCCACAAAGACGAGCTGGCCGCGTTCGAGAACTTGGGGTCTCTTTTTCTCGGGTCATAAGCACCGGGAGCCTCGCCGGACGCAACAGAAACGTCCTTCTTTTCTTCTGGCTCTTCTGGCTCTTCTGGATCTTCTTCGTTCTCCTGCTCCCCGTCCATCGGAGTGTTGAAGAACAGGTTTCTGATCTCCGGAGTTGTTCTCTCCAGCTCAATCAGCAGGTAAACCATACCACTGACGGTACCGATATTGACCCAACTCAGGCAGACCTGGCAGATTCTCTTGACGAATGACATCACTCTCTCCTTGTTGGCGTCCTCCTGCAACGACTTGAACAGCAGGTTCAAGTAAATACCCTGCTTCGAAGAGGACAGAAGTCTCTCGTCTAGCAGTGACTCGTACAACGTTCTGTAGTACCGGTCTTGCGTGCTGGTTCCCAAGTTCTTCTGCGCAGAAGTGATCTTCTGAATGAGCAAAAGAGCCTGCACCGAGGTGTTGAAGTTGGTGGAGTGGGTGATCTTGTACAACGTGTCCAGGTGAGATTCAAACACTTTCGAAGGCAGGTTTGAAAATGGGAACGCACGGTTCAATCCCGTCAGAATGGCAGCAAACATCTTGGAATTCTTCTCTTCCGTCACCTCGGCCTCGGTCTTTTCATTCTTAACCGACTTTCCTCCCTTCTTACCCTTCTTGAAGTTACGTTTTCTGCGCCCGTCCTTCTGGTACTCTGACGCCTGCAGCTTGGAGTTGTTGGTGCCGTCGGTTTCAACCAGCATTTTTTCAAAAAGCGCAAAGTAAGCGTCCACCAGCTTGTTCGCAAGCGGCTCCTCCTTTCTGGTGATGATTGTCTGGTTCAACGTCAGGGTGGAGTAGTAAATCGCGTGGTGGTCGTTGTTCTTTCTGAACAAAACGTCAATAATGGCATCGACAACAATGTCCTTCATCGCTGGATGCTGTTGTTCCAACAACAGTATGCTGTACGACGCTTTCGAAGCAACCTTGTTGTCCATGTCACCCAGCTTGTTCACGCCGATTCTCAGCAGATTGGCCTCTTGCTCGGGCTTGGCCTTCAGCAGCTCAAACACATAGCCAACCACCTTGGATCTGACGTGGGTGATGGAGTCTTGCAGCAGTTTCTCGAGAATTCCAATAAAGCTGAAGTACTTCTTCTTGATGTAGTCCTCAAAGTAGAACAGCGCCAACTGTTTCTTGGAAAGTCTCATGTTGAGAGTCTGTTTGTTGAAGTACTTGAGCTTTCTATCGGCCGGAAGAATACCGTTCACAAACAAATCAGACAGAGCTTCGATACACTGCAGCGCAGCTGTTCTCGACTTTTTCTCGCACATGCCAAACATGTTGTCCAACGCCTTGATGTTGTGCAACGGTGCCTCCTGGATCAACAGGGTCAACGCGGAAATCTTATCGTTCAAAGTACCTCCCGTGAGAATCTGGGACAAGAATCTTTTTTGCGAGGACGACTTGTTGAACTCTTCCGAGTAGACGGTGTTTTCTTGCTCCACGATCTCTCTCGCCTCGTCATAAAGTTCAGCGATCTGGTCCTGAGAAAGCCTGTCCGGTTTCTCTTGCGGTATTCCGTCTGCAATTCTGTACCAATCGTTTCTGGCCGGAATGAGCAATCTGTTGGAGGTGACAGATTGGAGGTTGTTGACTTTGTCGGATGGAGCGGTAGACGAAACAGGGGTTTCGATTTCGGGTTTGGCCTTGGTTTTCTCCTCCTCTGAAGCTTCAAAAATTTCCTCTTCTTCCTCTTCTTTTTCTTCTTCTTCTTCTTCTTCTTCCTCTGAAGCTTCCTCCTCTTCCTCCTCTTCCTCCTCCTCTTCCTCCTCGACCACTGGAATCACACCTTCAAAACCAATGCTTTTCATTAGACTAGACAACTCGTCGGAAAGTTTGGGATCAACAGCTTTGTCGTCGCCGAATTCCTGTTCGCTCTGCTCGCCGTCATCCACATCATTCAAAAGCTTCAGATCTTCTTCTGTGGCTCCCAGTTCAAGAGCCTCGCGTCTCATGGCCTCGAGCTCAGATTCCTCAGGTTCATCGTCACGAATATTTGGTTTGGGGTTGGAGCTTCTGTGATCTCTTGATTCTTGAGTGCCTCTGAAATTGTTTCCCTTAGAGTTATTTCCGTTGAAATCTTTAGAGTCTCTTTCACGGGGCTTGAAATCTCTAGAATCTCTTTCACGGGGCTTGAAATCTCTAGAATCTCTGGAGTCTCTAGGTTTGAAATCTCTAGGGCCTTTCGAGTCTCTGGAGTCTCTAGAGTCCCTTTGACTTCTTGGACCGTTGAAATCTCTGCCTCCCTTAAAATCTCTGGAGCCTTTATTGTCTCTGTCGTCTCTTCTTTGAAAGTTTCCGTGTTCTCTTCCTTGGAATCCTTTGTTATCTCTTCCTTGAAAACCTCTGTTATCTCTACCTTTAAAATCTCTGGAATCCCTTCCTCGGTTGTTAAAGTCTCTTCCTCTGTTGTCTCCTCTGTTGTCTCTTCCTCTGTTATCTCCTCTGTTATCTCTTCCTCTATTATCTCCTCTGTTGTCTCTTCCTCTATTATCTCCCCCTCGGTTATCCCTTCCCCTGCTATCGCCTCCTCTGTTTTCTCTTGCTTGATTGTTTCCATTATCTCTTCTGGGTCCACTGCCCTGCTTGCGCTCATTGCCTGAGTTTCGGTTATTACTCTGCTTTTTATTCTTGTCTGCTTCAGATTTGTTTTTCTGGTTTGCCAAAGAGCTCGTAACCTTCTCCTTCAGAGAGGCCAGATTCAGCTTTGGAATTTCCATCCTTGTGCTCTTGTACTCAACGGTTGTCTTGACAATGTGCGATCAAAGACTCCAGCTTGTCCGACTTCGATCAGTCTAGTTTTCTTGTCCTGAAAATCTATTTGCATAATGTGAAAAAAAAATTTAGCAAAAATTTTTTTAACAATAGCTGATTATGTCATTGCGACGCGACGAAATGAATCACGGAATCGACGCGGTAGCTACGATCACTAAACAGCACAATCGCAAGCACACCTTTCGAGCCTAGATTCAAGCTTGAACATTAGGACCACAAGAATTGATCAATACTCATCAGTTACTCGGGAAAAGTTTTAACCCTGCCCGGGCGGGATAAACCTGGACTCTTCACTGGCTATCTTCTTCAGTCGACTTCACGACTCGCGTCAGACCCCTCAGCCGCTAATCGTCGGATCGAGCACCGACTAAACACTTCACAATTCTGCTTTCAAGTCCGAAATGCCAGAGTCATTGAGGAAATCTATGCTCTTCAGCCAAGTCACCGCAGTCATCTCTGTCTCCCCGCTCTACCCTCGGAATCTCTTTTCTCAGCCAAAAATATCTGTTCTCGGTTATTGAAGGCCCCGCGAAGAAAAGCGCAGAAACCTTTTCTAACCGAAGCCCAAGGCCGGTGTTCGGGAAAAGACTGATTCTGGTGGACTCCTCGGATAGAACAGCGCTACCGCAGCATCAATTGTGATCGACAATAGTTGTTTGACTATAAACACGTTTTTTGTTGGGAGAAAAACAAAAGAGTTTTGCCAGAAACGCAAATTAAATCCCATTTCAGCAGTATATGCAGCTTCATGCAAGATGGGAGCAGGAATTGAGAGCTGGTGGATACCAGGTAATTTTCTGTCTGGAGTCTTGTCTTATAAAGCGGTTAAGCACCCAGTGTGTAGTGAAAGTTTCTTGCTTTAGATTCCCATCGAAACAAACGCTCAACATTCACAATGGCTCCCGTGGAACTTACAAAATTTTCTTCGTCTTGTACGCAACTCCCTTTAGGAGAGTATCTGTTCCGGCGAGTTGAGTCTCTCGGAGTCAAGTCGGTATTTGGGGTCCCGGGTGATTTTAACCTGGCTCTCTTGGAACACCTTTACTCCACTTCTGTGAAATGGTATTCCGGTTGTAATGAACTCAACGTGGGGTACTCGGCAGACGGATACGCTCGTGCTAGCGGAAAATTCGGAGTGATGGTGACCACATTCGGAGTGGGTGCCCTCTCAGCCATGAACGCCAACGCAGGCTCATGGGCAGAATATGTTCCTGTTCTTCACATCATTGGATCCACTCCAGTCAATAACAAAAGAATGGGAGACCCCATTCACCACACTGCTCCGCCGAAATCAATAGATCAGCCGACCGACCACTTCGTCTACGACCAAATGGTGAAAAAGATTGGCTGCAAAGTTGAGAGTTTGACCTCTGTCAACGATGCGGCAGAGAGAATTGATTTCCTGATCAAAGATATTCTTGAAACCAAGAAACCTGGCTACTTGATTCTTCCTTGCGACCTAGTGGATCAAATGGTGGATGCGTCATCTCTGGAAGAACTCCCTAGCGAAAATTTCTACGAAAGTTCCTCCGAGCTGTATGACGAGGTCGCAAAAGCCATTTTGCACAAGATCTACTTGTCTAGGAAACCTTGTCTTTTGGGTGATATTTTGACTGACAGGTTCGGTCAGACGGCCGAACTGCGCAAATTTGTGACACAAACTGGTTTACCAAACCTGAGTACGTTTATGGGGAAGTCTATCTTGGACGAGACAGATGAATCTTACGTCGGAGACTACAATGGTGATGAGTCGAGCGAACAAATCCAAACCTTTGTCCGTTCCCGCGATCTTTTGATTCATTTTGGAGATTTCTACAACGAAATGAATTCTGGTCACAACACCATCTACAAGGGAATCGACGAAAATAACGTCATCCGTCTCAATCACGAAAGAATCAAGGTTGGGGCCAAGACATTCCAGGCCAACTTCATTCATGTCATGCCAAGATTGAACAAACTCCTTCTCAAGGCGATGCTTCCTCAAATTCATCTCCCAGCCATCTCAAATGAAATCATTGAGGTCCCTTCAGATGCTCCAATCTCGCAAACCACCCTCTTGAAATCACTGCAAAATTTTCTGAGGCCGAACGATACGATCGTCGTCGATACTGGTTCTATTATGTTTGGCTTGGCAGATCTCAAACTTCCACAAAGATGTCGCATTCTAGGACAGCACTTTTACTTATCCATTGGAATGGCTTTGCCGGCTTCTTTCGGAGCCTCAATAGCTCTCCGGGAAAACCAAAACGACTCTAGGGTGATTTTGTTAGAAGGAGATGGTGCGGCTCAAATGACCATACAAGAACTGGCCACCTTCAATAGATACAACCTCAACCCGTTGATTCTCCTGCTCAACAACGAAGGTTACACGGTTGAACGAGCTATATTGGGACCAACTAGAGCATACAATGATATTATGCCCGACTGGAAATGGACGGATTTGCTTCGAGTTTTTGGACACAAGAACTCAAAGTCGGCAAGAGTGGAACAAGTCGAAGAGTTGGATAAACAGCTTGAAGCTTTTGCAGACGGCGAGGAAACAAGACTTCTGGAGGTGAAATTGGGGAAACTCGACGTTCCTTGGAGGTTCAAGTACATGTGTCTAAAGAAAGCTTAAGTAATTGCGAAATAATACACCGACTCAAATACAAAGTTACATATGGTAATCTATAAAGTCGTTAACATTGAGCTTGACGAGGTCATTCAAATGGGACAATAAATAACTGTTGAAAGTCTCATGGTTCAACACCAAACTCAAAAACCGTTTGAACTCGACAATCAGCTCGTCCTCGCATTTGCCATCGTTTCCTTCCCCATCGTAGCGGTAGTAAAGGGAAGAAGCTATCAGCATTTTTTCAAGACATTTCAAATCTCCACTTTTCACATACAACGCAGACAAAAGCATCTCAAACGCTCCTGAAATCCCAGACTTCAGGAATTGGTTCACAGCCTTGTAAAGCTGCAACAGTTGGCTTTTTGCCAATCTACAATCACTTCCCCGCTCAAACAATTTCGAAACTAGAGAAGCAATGTAGTTCAAATCAAGTTTGAAACAGGAGTCATTCAGCCAAAAGTATGCGCCACTTTCAGGACCGACAACTGGATTCGCTTCAGAATACCTCTTGTAAACTCGGGAGAGTTGTTGGTTCTGTGCAATCAGTTGGTTGTAATGCTCATTGATCGAGAAGTCAGAGTATATTGTGGAGTCAGACTCGTAGTTGTAGCCAATTAGTAGCGGTTGCGTGATTCGTTGATTTTTGATGTAGTTTCGAAGCTCTGCAGTCATCGAGTAATCGGCATATTCTTCTTCTTCTAGTTTCAAACTAACAAAGTTTCGGTAGCTTTTCAGACACATTGTTTGCAGTTGATTAGAAAAAGATTCAAAAACAACGCTCTTCAGTTCGTAAATGTATTTGGAAATCGCGCGGAATATCGAAAAGTCATCGTGATGACCACTGATCAGCACAGCAAGCTCTTGGGTCAATGAGGCGTCAACTAGTGGAACCTCGTTTTGACGATTAGGAGACATACTTTGCTTGAATTGAAATCCAATTTGAAAGAAATTGGGGGTAGGGCTGGAGTTGAAAAAATTCTGTGTCTTGATGTTATCCATGGTAGGAAATCGGGTTGAATTAAACAAAGAAGAAGTTGATTTCGGTAAATTCTCAGTCTCATAACTTTCTTCGGTCGACTGTGTGAAGTTTGTAGGAATTTGGCTCAACGACGAAGAGCCTCTTTTAAACAGTTGGCGCAACTTTGACTCCGCATTGCTGATCATGCTGGATCTTCTGTCCCCAGAATGGTTGGACTTTCTATCGCCAAACGGATCCTCGTCAGTTTCTCCACTCAGTGAGTCCCCTCTTAACGTGAGCTCATTGGTGTCCAAATCTAGTAGAAGATCCCACTCCACCTTTTCCTTGAACAGAATGTTGGATGTTCCAATCAGGTAGTGGTCCAGCGGGTCGAGTACAGGCAGAGCACCGAGATCCAAAATTGGATAACATGGGGTTTTTTCGTCTGTAGTCAGCAATAAGGCCTCGATAATCTCCATCAACTTGTTGTAACAAGAGTCGTGGCAGTAAACTATCACCTTTCTTTTCGACAACAGAGCGTACAGCATCAAGTGCAATGGTTTGACATTGTTGTACGGCAACTCGTGATTTGATATTATACTGACCGATTCCATGAATACCACGAAACTGCGCAAGATTTTGTCCCTCTGCAAGTTCAATCCGAACATGCAGTTTTCAGAGCTGATCAGGGATAAAACTGACAACTGGATAGGGAAATCCACCTTCCCCACCTCGACAAAGGTTCGTATCAAGTTGCCCGATTGCGTGAATTGCGTTAATTCTGGAGGCAAAGGTATATTGACATCATCTAGTCTCGAAAGCACAAACCTCTTTGGCTTGCTGAAATTGTAATGCAGTATCAAGTCTGCCAGTCGGAGTCGTCTCAAGCCGTTAAAAACCTGTTCAACAACGTCGAAGCGCTCCTGTTGAGTCTTCGTTGCAAACAACTCGTGCAACAAATACGTCATGAGCGGTTTGAGAGCCTCAAACAGAGGCAGTCTTGAAACCATGGATATCGACTTTGCGGTACCATTTCTGTAGCTGTCATTTTCCTCAAAATAACTAATGGTGAAGAGGTAGCAGGGCTCAAATCCAGCAGAGTCCTCCTCCCAGCTCAATAATCCCGTCTGGCTATCAATGTACAATGGCACCAAAGTGTAGTTTTCCGTGTTGAGAAAATTGTGCAAGTTCAACGGCATGATTAAATCGATCAGGTATTCCAATTGGTTTGAAATCAGGGGCAAATTGGAGGGAAACTGTTTCTTCACCACAACCCCTTTGAACTTGTCAAACTCAGACAACACAATGTAGTCGACCGCATCACAACCATTTTGGACCATGTTCAGACGGCAGACAAAAGAGTGATTCTCTGGTGATTGCAGGCCCAATTGGTATTCAAGCGATGTGTTTCCCACCAGATTCGGAGTTGAAACAGAACAATGTTTAGCTAGTTATCTATCAAGCAGGCGCCGGGCCTACTCTGTCTGGTCAACCTCCAGAAAAGCTCGCTTGGATTTGTATGACAAGACAGCTTGTCGAAACACGTCTTTCACAAGCGTCGATTTTAATGAGTTCGATTTGGAAAGAGGGTCGTTTTCAATAACATCTTGTATCGAAAATAAAAATTAACCCTCTTGGGAAAGCTTATTTCGAGGTACAGATAAATTGGCGCGTCGATCGACCTTGTACCTTTTTTAGGCTGGGGTTACCCTCTTATTGTAACTTTGTCCGTTTTTTTGCCTGGAACTCCTGTGGCTGGCACGAAAAGTTGGCCGTTTGGCCATTAATTCAAAGAGGGCAATATTTAATCAGTCTCTATTTGTTTCTTCTTGCTGACTTTATTCGTTGCGCTAATAAACCTCACAAAAAATCACTACACCACTACGAAATGTCGTCGTTAGAACAATCTTTGGATGCGATCATCGCTCTCAACAAGAAGCCAGCTCCAAAAAAGACTGTCAAGCCTGTTAACAAGGCTGCCAAGGTTGCTGGAAAGCCAGCCAGAGTTGGAAAGGCTGTCAGCCTTAAGAAGGACAAGAAGGTCAACGTTGCGCCTGCAAGACCTGCTGCTCCTGCAAGTGCTGTGGACTTTGCCTCTAAAGTTGTTGTCCACGGACTTCCAAAAGATATCAAGAATGACGCTGTCAAGGTATGTTTTCTCATAGTTTAGGATGGGACAGTTTATGCGTTCGGCCGGAAAACACAGAAACGGCTTGAACGAGTGTTTATATATGTTGGACTACGGCGAAACGGGGCTGCTGAACGTTTGCGAAGACGTATGTCGGCTGAAAAGAACAGTTTCGAGGTGAACAGATAGGTCTGTTCAAATGCAAAGAATGCACGCTGGATTCTTTGTCTGGTCGTTGTGATCCTGTCGCACGACGACTGGGAATGCGCGCAAGATTTCCGTTTCTTGTTCAATCCCTGCTGCTCCCTACAATCAAAACAAAAAAACGAAGGTTTTGTTCCGGGGGAATACTATCCAGCTTTTGCTTGCCGAAAGGTTTGGAATTAGGTTTTGGATATTCATTAGTTTGCCGACACAGAGATTGTTCTGGAACACGTTTCTGAAGTCGACGACGACAACGGTCGGTTTGGTGAGCCGACCAAAACAAGCTGACCGATTTTATCGGTCAAGTTTGACTTCTTTGCTGAAGTTGAACGCGAGATGATTGCAAGGCAAACTAATGATATCTTTGGGGAACTCGGACTGCAGGTTTTTCTGCGCCATGGTTGCGATTGGGCCAAGGGAGAGCTGGGAGAAGGGAGAAGAGCAAGGAGTCCATCAGTAGAAACTACTACTGTCGCCATCCTGGAACTACGTGTTTCAGCTACTAACAACATTATAGGAGTTTTTCCAATCGCAAGTCGGCGGTGTCAAGACCGTTTCGTTATCCTACAACGAAAAGGGACAATCCAAGGGAATTGCCACTGTGATTTTCCAAAAATCGAAGCAGGCCCAAAAGGCCGTTGAGGTGTACAACGGTGCTCCTATTGACGGAGGAAAGAGCACGTTGAGACTCGAGCTCATTGTGGATCCGTCGATGAAGCCTCTAGCGTCGAGAATCATGCCAAACATTCCATCTGTGTCCAGGGCCAGCAAGCTCAAGATCAGAGAAGCGGTCAGACCTAAGAAGGCCGCTGGTGCTCAAAAGCAGGCCCCACGGACGGCCAAGCCAGCTAAGATTGCTGCCAAGACCCCCAAGGCCCGCAAGGAAGCTCCAAAGAAGAAGAAGACTGTGGAGGAGCTTGATCAGGAGATGGCTGATTACTTTTCTACTAACGACGGCAAATAATGCTTGAGTGTGACCACTTTTGTATTTTTGCTTGAATGTGTATAACTTTTTATTTTGTCGAAAATAAAAGAACATGACGGTTTTGTATTATTTAACTATTGCGCTCGCTGTCTTGTTCTTCAATCCTTGAACCACAGGTTAAACTTGTCTCCGTGTTTCCGGCTCATGTAGCTGTTTCCCGCGCCCTCGTACTCGCTCTTGCGCTGGTACTTCTCTTCTCCGTCTGGCGATTTCTCGGGAAATCCCGGCCGCACGTCTGCGATTTGCTTTTTCTGTGTAGAGTCGAACGAAGAAGTTTCTTTGATGTACTGGGTCTTTCTTCTGATGGAGACCTTGGACTTGACGAAGACGGCAGTTCCGACGGCCAGGACCGAGAGGAACGCCGTCTGTTTCCAGAACTGTCTGAGTGATGGCAGCGACGTCGACATGCCGTAGTTGTTATGTATGCTATGTATGCTGTCTCTGCTGGTGTAGCGAACCAAGTGTGTGCACCTATTTTTCCCACGTATGGAGAAAAAAGTTGAGATTTTGAGCCCGGGCCCAGCTGACAACTTTCAATTTCTCCCCAGACGGGAAAATTTGGACCAGTTTCGCGCAGCTTCTGATCCCAAGCTGCCTTCCCGATACGGACGTGCTCGCTGGGTGGCCCGTTTTGGAAGTGGTATGCGGGTCAAGAACGCTATTTGATTTAGGCTATCGGAAACAGCAACGGTAGGCAGACAGAAGAGGAGAAAAGGAAAGGGTAAACTGTGTTTTTTTCTTATAAAGAATCAGGGTGTTTCTCGAAACCTGGAGTTTTCAAGTCGCGAGACTTTGATGATCTGATAGCCTTCAATTAAACCATGTCGAAAGAGAACGTTGACTCGCTGGCCCACGGGATCGCAGGAGGTCTGGGAGGCCTGATCTCCATGACACTCACGTATCCGCTGGTGACGCTGTCTACCAAAGCGCAGGCCGCTAAACGCAAGAAGAGAGTCTCGAATGACAGGGTGACGGTGGAGGCGGTTCGCAACCTCTACAACGGACTGGAAAGTGCTCTTGTGGGGATCACCGCCACCAATTTTGTCTACTACTACTTCTACGAGCTGACGGGGTCAAAGCTGAGGAACGGGAGCGCGGGCCGGGGCTCGGAAAGCTCCAGAGCGCTGAAGAGAGGGTTGACGGCTTCCCAGAGCATTGTGGCTGGACTGGTGGCCGGCGTGGTGTCGAGGGTGGTGACTAACCCGATTTGGATCGCCAACACGAGACTGACGGTTCTGAAGAAGTCGTCGAAAAAGAGCACCTCGTTCTCCACGGCTCGCGTCATCTACTCCATCATCAAAGAGGAAGGGTGGAAGAGACTGTTTGCCGGGCTGTTGCCGGCACTGGTTCTGGTGCTGAATCCGATCATTCAGTACACGATATTCGAGCAGCTCAAGACGCTGATCGTGACCCGACGCAACAGGAAACTGACGGCCTTGGACGCGCTGTTTCTGGGTGCATTTGGCAAGCTGATCGCTACTATCGCAACGTATCCGTACATCACAGTCAGGTCGAGAATGCACCTCCAGAACATCAAAGACGCGCAGTCGGCCCCGGCGTCATCTGAAAGCCCCGAGTCGGTTTCGTCAGCAGCGGACTCGGTCCAGTCGCTGCCCGAGGACATCGAGAACTCGGAGCAGCTGGCCGACCTGGAGAAAGCCAAACCGGCCCCATCTGCCGCACCCTCGGGAATGCTCAGCACTATGGTGGACATCGCCAGGAACGAGGGGGTTATGAATTTTTACAACGGGTTGAGTCTGAAACTGCTTCAGAGCATCCTGAGCGCTGCCTTTCTATTCTACTTCAAAGAAGAGCTGGTGCAGAAAACAGACTCGCTGATCAAGCGTGCGATAATAGTGCCCTCTCCGAAATCTACAGTCCAGTCTCGGCAGACATCGTTCGATAGCTGAGGCGCTCTTCTATGTGTACAAACCCTGAAAAGAAACGTATTCACTTTATCATTCACCACATTCTCTTGAGCTGCTCGTAAGCGTAAAAGGTGACTCCGCTGGCCGGAATGGTCTTCCAGAGAGTGACTCCCAGCCCAGAATAAAATCCCCTCAACCCCTTGGATCTATAAATATTTTTCACAACCGACGAAATGGAAGCCGATCTATTTTCGCTGGTCTGCAGCACGTTCTTCACCATGTCGACGGGAAAAAACGACGCATTGTATCCGACACCGGCCATTGCACCAGCGATAAGCAATTCGTGTGCCTTGTGTTTGTACTCAGGGCCCCGGTCGCCTCGGAAAAAGTCTAGCGTGTACTCGTAGCTGCCGAACCAAACAGTGGTACCCCCGGCCTCTCGTGTCAGCGTGGTCACCTGGCCCTTCCACAGTCCCTTGATGCCGTGTTCCTTGTAAATCGTCTTGACGACCTCAGAAATAGAGGAAGATTTGTTTTTGGCAGTCTTGAGGTTATCTACCTGCATCTGACACTTGACCAGCTCGATCGGAGTGAGCGCAAAACTGGCCATCACCCCGCTGAAACACCCGCATCCGAGCTTCTGCCCAAAAGAAACTTCCGCATCAATGTTGGTCCCTTGAGCCAGGTTTACAAGGTTCTGTGCCAAACGATAGCTGAAAAATAACAAACTCATCTCGACCGCTGCCCCAATGACCGGCGATAGCAGTCCCTTGTAAAACCCATTGTACAGCCCCTCGCTCCGATACATCTTCGCCATGCAATCGAAAGTCGAGGTGTATAGCGGTTCAGGCAAGGACTGCGAGTACTGCAGTCTCACCTTGACCGTGTCGAACGGATAGTCAAAGACTTTTCCTATGCCTCCTGCCACCGACCCGACCACGATCTCTCGAAGAGCCTCTTGAAGAATCGCATTTTCGGTCTCCCGTATCGAGGGCGTGGACTTCACGTCAGCGCTGTCGCTGTCGACATTTCCCATCTCCTGATCGTGCTGCTCTCCGGTCAATAGGCCGTCCATACCGCAGTCATTATCGCTGCACTCTTCGCTATCAACCCCGGCTATGACCTTGTTATCAGTGAAAAATTTAGATAATTACCTGATTGAGAACTCCGATCTACGGCGTCGATCGACTCATGAGAGACTGGAAAAGCCTTTTAGTAATGTCACGTGCACAAGCTCCGGTCTCCTAACCCTTCCCTCCCGCTGGACAGAGGCCCCCCTGAAAAATCAGTGGCGCCCGGGGCCCTTGGCGGGAAGCCCCGCGAAAAAGTTTTTCCCTCGGCCGGCCTTACCCCCGTGCACCGGCTGGCTCTTGACGAAATACTGATAGTACAAAAATTTTTCACTGGAAGTTTCAAAGAAATATCAAGCTCATGTTCTTCTATAGAGGTCAAAGGATAGTCTGCTAATTAACGGCTTAAAAGTGATTATTCTAGAGTTGGAATCAAACATCAGAAAATGAAGTATCTAGCTGCTTACCTTTTGTTGCAACAAGGTGGAAACGAGTCTCCATCGGCTGCTGACATCAAGACCCTTTTGGAGTCTGTCGGTGTTGAAGTCGAACAAGAGAAGCTTGACTTGTTGCTTGCCTCTTTGGATGGTAAGACCACTGCTGACTTGATCGCCGAGGGTGCTACCAAGCTCGCTTCTATCCCAGCTGGTGGTGCTGCCCCAGCTGCTTCTTCTGGTGCTGCTGCTGCCGGTGGTGCTGCCCCAGCTGCTGAGGAAGAGAAGGAAGAGGAGGCTGAAGAAGAAGAGGACGATGACATGGGATTCGGTCTGTTCGACTAAGCTAATCAACTGCATTAGAATGTGTACCTTCCTGGGAAGTTCAGTTTTCGTTCAATAGACGGGGTCCGACCTACGATGCCCCTCCCCAACGTCTACAACGGATGTCATTTGGATACACCAGACGGAATATAGCGGATTAATGTAATTCTTATTTCAAATGAAGTTACATCTGGTAGCGATATTGTACATTTATAGTTCCTTCACACGCTGGGCAAGAACGTTTTGGAGGGCCGACATCTGCTCGCTGCTGTCCGCCCCCAGCCGTTCCCGAATCATCGCCAGCAGAATCCTCGTTCTCGAGACCTCATTCACCAACTGGTCATTCGAGCTAAGTATCAGGTTCCTTTGTAACGTGTTGTCCGGGTCCTCTTCGCTCGAAACCACGAGCTCGCTCACCTTGCTCTTCATGTCTTTGTAGTGCCTCAGTTTCTCATGCAACTCGACAAGTCGCTTTCTGCTTGCAAATAAGTGCTCTTTCTTTTGCTGGTATTGCTCAAGCAGTTCGGGTTTTGAAGAGCTTAATCCATCGTAGTCTGGAAGCTCGTTAATCATGTTCAGAATCTCCGATTTCTTGATTTCAATGACCCCGTTCAAGTTGTGGTTGTCTAACCCGTCCTCATTGTCCTCAACGTAACTTCCATTCAGGTCAGGGATCCGGCTGGTGTCGAAACTCATTAGAATCTCGTTCAATCTCAGCAGACTCTCTTTCTTTTCGGACCGCAGTCTAGACTCATTCTTCAGGACCTGCTGCAATATCTGCAGCAGCGATTGCCGGTGGAAGAACAAATTGTATCTCTTGGCTATGAACTTGTTTGTGTGTGACACAATTTTCCGCACATCGGCCTCTGAAACGTTGTTGTCCCCGTCCAAACCTCGATCTTCGAATTCTCTCACCAAATCACGTACTGAGCCATCCACGGTCAGCGGTCTTCTAATCACCCTGATCTGGTGCTCCACAAACGCTTTAAGCTCATCGTACGCAATGATCTCCTCCTCGTGTGCCGTCATGTCTGGCAGACAGTCAATAAGTGCTCAACGCGTAATACAATTAAGAGATAAGTAAATCAAAATAAAACCTTCAAAAAATAAAAAATAAAAGGTCACGTGATATGAGTTGCGTGACCGCAACACCAGAATTTGTCGCGATCAAGGGGCCTCTCAACCTCGCCCTAAAGACACATCTTCCGACCCCATCCATCCAGTCCTTCCTGTCACGATAGCCTTATCATATTTGCCCCTTTCTCACTGCTCTCATTGCCTTCAAAATACATATCGATCCGAGTCGTACGAACAATCATTAAATATTCCACCAATTTCTCTTTTTTGAAGTCCTCCGAAAACGTCATCTGGTCTACGGTCAACGTAGTATTCGAAAGCGAACAAACCAAAGATTCTACTCAAAAGCCGCTGAATAGCCCCCTTCCTGGGCAATTCCTCGCAAACTTCAAACACATTGACATTTCCTAGATCATCCTCGGTAACAAAACTGGCTTTTGCTCTTATCGACCGTTTGGCCAGCAGCTTTTGGATCTCACGGTCATTCTCCTCCAACAGCCTGAACGTGTCGTCCACGGTGTTGACAGTGTTTATCGAGCAAACGCTCTTTTTCTTGAACATAGTCGTTGAGCGAGCAAAAAAGATACCAAAAGAGCCTGCTCCAAATGGTAGCCAGGAGAATTAGCTACTTATATAAAAAACCGTGTAACCGGTCAACATTATTTTACCAAATCTTCTAATGCTTGTTTTTGTTTTTCCTTTAATTATTACACATCACAGTTAAAGAAAGCCCTCTATTTGAAAGGAGCTTTGAGAGGATCAACAACACTGCCGTGCTTAACAACAACACGGGGCATCGTAAGCTTTTGGTGCACTTCCCTGGATGTCCATTCCTGTCCAATTGGAAGACGCAGCGATCTCTCGTACTGCTCCATAGTTTCGAACGGATACGGAACAGACCCGGCCATGTACTTGGAGTTCTTCTTGTTGACCCTTTCATTGACAATCACATTTTTCTTGCCCTTATCTTTCCTCTTGTCCTTCGGAGTAACCCCGTTCACGGTTTTCGTGATCTTCTTTCTCTTTGTGGTTTTCGAACCTCCGGCCCAATCTCCCCATCCCGGGAGTGTCAAATCGACAACTTTGTCTCCCTCTTGCTCCTCAACATCCTGTTTTTCCTGCTCAAACTCTTCCAAGATGACATCGTCTCCGGCAAACGCTTGTTTGATCAGATCTTTCTGCTTGAACATATGAACATCATCTTCTCCCTCAGCTTCTCCCTCGTATTCGTTATCGGAGTTATCCCGAGCAACATTCAACGTATCCGAGGTCTCAATCCTAACACCTTCGTCTAGGTCGGCGTTCGTGCTGCTTCTCTTCTTGGACTTAGTCTTCTTAGCAATCTTGGCAGCAGCTTTGTCAAACTGTGACGACGTTTCGTCCACAACCTTGACTTTTTTCGACCGACGCGACGATTCCTCCTCGTCCTCCTCATCTTGCAACCATGGATTCACCTCATTCGCCTCGTTCGACTGCTTCTTGGGCTGTGTTCTCTCCTTTTGCTGGTCGCCACTTTGCTGCTTCTGCTGCTTCTTTTCTTTAGTCAGGCGGTTGGTCAAACTCTTGGCCTCGTCCAGCTCCAGCTCCTCCAAAACCTCCCTGTTCGCACTCTTCGCAGACTCCGCCGCAACAGCAGCGCTCGGGGTATACACCCTTCTTCCGCTGTTCAGAACAACGCTGGCGCTCGTAACAGCCTCATCCGCGAACTCATCACGGTCTGAATATCCCTCCTGGTACTTACGCAGCTCCTCCAGTTCGGCCTGATTACGTAATCTCTCTTGTTTTTCAGCGTTTTTCATGAAGTCCATCGCCATGATACCCTTTCCGGCCTTGGCTCTTTTGGAGTCGTCCACTTCCTCCTCCACGTCTCTCTCAACGTCTGACAGTCCTCGCTCGTCGTACTCGCCGTCCTCGTCGGCCCCGAGTTGCTTCATTCTCAGTCTTTCTCCTTGTCTCAGCATCTCCTCCATATCGTCCCTGGTCTCCTTGTCCTTAGACATTCCGCTTTTGATCAAAGACTTAGCCCACTGAGAGGTGTTCTTGTGCTTCAAATTCATTCTCTCCTGAGCGCGCTTGTAGTCGGCGTCCTCTTCGTCAACGTCAGAGCCTTCCACAAGCTCCTTGTTCCTAACTCTTTCCTTTCTCAGTTTCTGCCTGTAAGTCTTGGATTTGATCTTTTTGAGTCTCTTGGAGTCACGCTGACCTCGATACATCAGCTCACGCATCATACGCAGTTCGTTCGTTCTCTTGATCATCTCTGTTTTAGACATTGCGGCCGTCTCAATGTTCTCAAACAGATCCTGAGTCAGCTTGCTTTCGATGTTGGACGCTTCCAGTAACGAGTCCAGCTTGGAATCCAGCGCCGTTAAGGCCTTCTCGGCCGGCTGGAACGACGACGTGGAATTATGAGCAACCGCTGTCTTCGAAGGGAATTTCAGAACCTCTGCTTGTCTGTTGGCCTGAATCGTATCTTTCCACTTTTCAACCTCCTCTTTCTGGATTTCGTAAGCGGCTTTTCTTTCGTGTTTTTGCTGGATTCTTTGTGGAAGAGGGACAGACAAAGGCTTTGAGTCTGAATCTTCTTGCGGATCCGAGTCTTTGCTTAAAAATGCAGCCTCGTCGGCCTCCAGTCCGCCCATCATCTCGGCGATGGACAGCTTCTTTCCCGTGGTAGGAAGTCTGAATTCGTTTTCCTCGGAACGATCGTTCACAAATAGCTTCTTGGCTCTTTTTCCCTTGGAATCTGCTGATTTCAGACTATTAACAACAGTGGACAGATCGTTTTCCTCGTCCTCAGACAACTCATCAAATGGATCCTCTTCATCGTCATCTTCATCGTCGTCATCGCTGTCATCATCATCATCACCATCGTCGTCCTCAGAACTTTCTTCATCAAAAACAATGTCCTTGTCTGAAGCCTTCTGTCCCTGATTGAGTGTCTTCTTTATGTCGGCATCGTCTCGGGCCCAAACTTCAGAAAGCGGAATCAGCTCCGACTCATCTATACTGTCATAACCCAAATCTTCAGCCTCACCGTCGTTTTGTCTGTCTCTGATAGTTTGCGAGAACTTGGAATTCAGGATATCATACTCGTCTTCAGATCCAAGGGCCTCGTCCGAGTCGAGCTCTTCGTCCTCAATTTTACCGCCAGAGCTCTTTCCAAACTGTTCACTCACATCCATAATGGCCCCAGATCCTTGACCATCATCGTTATCGCTATCTGACAGTCCGTCGGCATCACGGTTCCCCTTTCGTCTGCCTTGACCCTTTCCTGCAGCTTCGATTTTTCCTGCGATCTGATAAGCATCTTGGACCCTACTGCGCGACTTTTTCGCCGAAACTTTGCCAGAGTCCTTCCGGCTTCCTCGACTCTTCTTAGCCATATCCAAAAGCTATTAATCGGTATACTTGGAGCGTGAAGAAGAGATCCAACTCGGGACCCTTCTCTCTATCTAATCTGCAATAATTTTTTTTACCTTACCAAAAATTTTTCAGATTTGCTTCTGCACGAAAACAGTAAAAAGTCAAATATTAAAATAGACACCCGTGCACCGTAAAAATAGACTGCAACCTGCAACAACGCTAGTTACTGCAGAACAGGACAATAGCGGAACAGGAATTATCGCTCACGCGTTTTTCACCAGACTTGCAAGACCAAGCGATCGAATTGGCCTCTGTGGCTTTTCTGTTCCTCTCCGTCAGTCAATTGTCCATTTCCCTCGTCCGCTACTTGGATCCATCATACCAGCCGCTTTTACTGCATCCGTTCCGGAAACTACAATCGCTTCGTATCAACAAGCTCCACGGCCCCTCACGCTTGGAACAGCACTCAGCTAAAGTCCACGGCCTGTTTTTCTCGTCTCAATCTCTCTTCCTTCCTCCTGATCTCCCCACATGGCCCCTCACATCAAGTCACGTGACTTGAGATCAGGGACGGCGTTGCAGATTTCGTGGGGCACAAAAGTTTGTTCTGTGTATTTTTAATAGAAAAGGGGCAGCATTTCCCTCGGGGAGTTTGTCATTTCTTGTTCTTTTCTTCCCGTCGACTATCACCCAAAATGACTGGATTCTCTACCAAACTGGTTCACGGAGACGACGATGTTTTCAAGAGAGTGACTGATGTGGTTCAGCCTATCAATGTCACTACCACCTTCCGATACGGCGAGGATCCTGATGAGTTGGTGACAGCTGCCAATAGCCAGACACAGATCTCCAGCGCCCCCCCGGTCTACTCTAGAATCTCTCACCCAAACTCCAGTAAGGCCGAGGCGGTCTTGGGAGAGATTCTGAACGGAGAAACGGTGATTTACAACTCCGGTCTGTCGGCGTTCTATGCCGCGTTGACTTACTTCAACCCAAAGGTCCTGGCAATCGGTAACGGATACCACGGGTGTCACGGGGTTGCCAATTTGGTCACCAGACTGAACGGTCTGAAGCAAGTTGGTTTGGACGATTATGAGCAACTGGGACCCGGAGACGTGTTGCACGTGGAAACTCCGGAGAATCCGTTTTCGACGACCCACGATCTGGCATTCTACGTGGCCGAGGCTCACAAGCGGGGTGCCATTGTGATCGCCGACGCCACGTTTGCTCCTCCTCCGCTTCAGGACCCGTTCGACTTCGGAGTGGACCTCGTTCTGCACTCGGCGACCAAGTATTTTGGAGGCCACTCGGACCTTCTGGCCGGCTGTCTGGCCACCAAAGACCCCGCCGTGAAGGCTCAGCTTTTGCAGGACAGAGCCTTCCTCGGAACCAACATCGGAAACCTCGAGAGTTACTTGCTGCTGAGGTCATTGAGATCGTACGAGCTGAGAATCAAGAAGCAGAGCAGAAACGCTGAAAAACTGGTTGCCTACTTGGCTGAAAACAAGAGCAAGTATCCTGTTCTGGCGCAGATTTTCCACTCATCTCTCCAAAAGGAGGAGTATATCCAGAAACAGATGAAAGGAGGCCATTCGCCTGTTTTCTCAATCGAGGTGACCACCGAAAACGTTGCGAGACACCTTCCTTCGAGGCTTAAATACTTTCACCATGCCACGTCTTTGGGGGGCGTTGAGTCGCTCATTGAGTGGAGAGCCATGACTGACAAGTCTGTCAAAACTACCATCTTGAGGGTCAGTATCGGAGTGGAGGACGTCGAAGATCTGATCGCTGATTTCGATCAGGCTCTGCGCAGTTTGAAATAGATAGAATCTCGTAAGGCTGATCACGTGATACACAAAATAAATATAAAAAATAAAATAAATAAATAATAAGTAAATAAATAATAAAAAATAAGTCCATCGCTGCTATCGATTTGTTTTCCCTTCCATCGAAAAGGTCTTTTTTCTGGTAGATTTTGGTCATTGGAGAGCTCAATTGGGACGACAAACTCTCTCTTCACGACAGCCCACGCGTAATGCCAAAAAAAACTGCGAGAGACGATCTTCTCGAGGAGCCCGGATCAGCAACGGCTACCCCTGAACCTGAAGCGACTTCCACAGCGAAGCCTTCCCCCAAAAAGAGAGGAAGACCCAGACTCTCGAAGCTATCCAGTGCGGAACTAAGCGAAATCGGCAACGATCGCATAGAGATAGACGATACAGAGCTGGTTGTCCCGAAAAAAAAAGACAACAGAGGCAGAAAACCCAAAGGATGGATCCCTCCTCCTGATTACGCCCCGAAAACAAAGCCGAAAGCAGACAGTCCAGTTCCTACCGGTCCCGAACTTTATCAAGAAGTGGATAAGGAGTACTATTTGCAAAATGTCCCGTTGGTTGCTACACCGTGGAAGCAGAAGTCGGGAGTCAGACTACCGCACCAAGCTGAGACTAGGGCCCTTCACTTCCATCCTTTGAACTCTGTCTATGCCGAGAAGTTTATCCTTGCGAGAGACCGAATGGATGCGGACATGTTCCACTTTGACGATAAGTTGATTCAAACTTACAACTATCTCCCATTGGACGCGATCCCTGACTCAATAGCGGACGTTGTCGAAACGTCCATCTCGCGAGATCAGTTTCTCAACAGAGTCCCCTTGTCGGAGTCCTTCAAGTTTGGCTACAACGGGGAGCCCCGTAAAACGCTCCTGCCGGGCAACACCAGACAATTTCCTACCAACCAGAGCTACAGAATCGGATTCACAACCAACACAGGGGGGCTTCCGCTGGCCAGTACCTGGTTCGATAAGACTATAGACGGGAAGCAGTTTCTGTTTGTTTCTGTTTGGGCCAGATATGGCTCAGACGCGTCCATCAACAAGAACCTGTCTCTCTCGACGAGCTCGAGCTACGACTCGGCGCTGGTGGTGTACGAGGTGGATTTGCTGTCACGGAAGGTCACCCAGTGCAAGAGTGTCGTGGTTCCGTACGGTGCGATCACCGCAATGAAATGGTTGATGTCCGCCGACGAAGAAGAGAGCCTGCTGGCGTGTGTTTTCAAAGACGGCAGCGCCAAAGTTCTAAAGGTCAATCGCTCGTTTCTGCAATCAACGAGATACAGTGTGCTCGAAGCCGCTTCGGTGACTATCACGATACCAGGCTTTGAGATTTTGTCGTGCGACTGGACCTCGAGCTCAACGGTGGCTCTGGGACTGACTGAGGGGTTCATCTCGGAAGTGGACATACGCCGTCCGGACAAGCCCAACTACATTTATCCGTTGGAAGTTCCTAGTATCATCGGCATCACCTCCACTTTGTCCGACCGTCTTTTTTCTCCCGTTACGTCAAAAATCGTTCTCATCTCGACCACCAGTGGATACAACTACCTTGTTGACCTGGAGGACATGGGTGTCGTTGCCGAGTCCCAGAAGTTCCGGATTCCTGTGTGCCAGGTGCAGTACTCGGCCCTGATGGACGGGTTTCTTTTGGCCGATTCGACAAAGACCCCCAAGTTTGTGAGCAAAAGAGACGTCCAAGGCCACATTCAGATGATTCTTTGGGACGAGACTCCTGTTTTCTCGGTGGGACTATCGAATTTCAGCCCCGTCTTTCTAGCCGGATACTCGAACGGCGGTGTTCGGCTGTACAATCAAAGCAAGAAGATGCACAGCTCTCTGAAACTCAAAACGCCCCAGCCGTCGTTGCGAATCATGAAATTGGACTGCCAAGACAATGAGTTCAGACTGGACCTGAACTACCGGCTGGACAGTGACCAGAAAGACGGCGAGAACAACGTCATTTACGACAACAGGCTGAACGTCACGGGCTGCGACTTCTTCAACTCGGCCAGCTGCGCCAGTCTGGCCTGCTGTTCGTTTGCGAACGGACTGGTGGTGATCGAGAAACTGGCCAGCGCGAGCCACGAATGAATGATTGTATTAATAGGTGGGGAGGTTGGTATCTATTTTGCGGGACCATTGGTCGAGACCGCCTACGACGTCTTTCACGTTGGGCAATCCCAACTCTCTTTTCAAGTGCTGGACGGCCAACTGCGAGTCGTTACCAAACCGACACAGCACCAAAAGCGGTTTTCCGGGCTGGTAGCCGGGGACGACCTGGTCAACAGTGTTGAGTTTCTTCAAGTCTGAGTAGGGAACGTTGGTTGTGTTCGGGAGACTCACGATCTCAAACTGCTCCTTCGGTCTGACGTCCAAGACTGCGCAAGAGCCAGAGGAGAGGGACTGTTGAAGCTCCTCAACGGACACTCTCTCGTCGCTCCGCAACACGTTGTATTCGATATTGCCGCACCAGACAGCGTAGTCAAGCTCGTTCTCAACAACGTCCCGAGTGATTTCTCTCGAGTCCGGGTTGCACACCCGACATTTGGAAGACCTACCCCTCATTTTGAACGTCCGAATCGACTGCAACGGATTGCAGCCTGAATACAGACTCAGAAACGGCTTGAACTCCGCTCCGTCCCGGGTGTAGAAGTTGGTGATCACCTTGATGGCCTCCAGCGCCATCAGAACGCCCACGGTGCCGATAACCGGGCCCAGAACACCCCCGTCCGAGCACGAGGTGATGGTGTTGGCAGGCGGAGGAGTTGGATAGAAACATCTGTAGCACGGCCCCTTATTATCGAAATTTAGTATAGATAGCTGTCCCTCTGTCTTCAGTCCGGAACCAGAAACAACAGTCTTGCCAAGCAAAACCGACGCGTCGTTGATCAGGTACCGGGTGGCAGGCGTATCAGTGCAGTCCAGAACCAGGTCGTACGGCTCAATAAGCTGGAAACAGTTCAAAGTGGAAATGGGCTCGGGAAACGTCTCAATGTTCACGTTTGGATTCAATTGAATTAGCCGCCGTCTCGCGGACTCGCATTTCAACATCCCCACGGTGTCAGTCGCGTGCAGTATCTGTCTGTGAAGATTAGATATATCAACTCGGTCGGGGTCAACTATTCCTATGGTTCCAATACCTGCGCCCGCCAAATAAATCAGCGCAGGACAGCCTAGTCCGCCTGCACCGATCACAAGCACCTTGGACCGCTTGAGCAGTAACTGCGACCCAAACCCAAGCTCGGGGACAATCATCTGACGCCCATATCGACGATACTCCTCTAAACTCAAGGGAAGCGAGTTTGACTGCGGACATGGCTGTGCAGCTTCAGTGGACTGCAAGCCCGCCACATTCGCACGAAGCTGCCGATTCTCGAGTTCCAGACTCTCCACTTGCGCCAGCAGCTGCTCTCTGGTGAGGTCCATTTGTCGGTTCTATGGCTGGAAAGCTGGTACTACCTGGTTAAAAGTTTATTTTTCGTGATAAATTTTTTTTGCTACTTTTTATACAATATGCAAAATTTAGACCATTAGACAACCTTCTGCTTGACGAAAAAGCTCTTGAGATAGGTGAGCTGCCAGACACAGGTGGCCACCAAAACAAACACCTGGATGACAGTCCACTTGACAGAACGGTAGTTGACCGACTCGGACACGTCTCTAAACAAGGCCTCTCTTTCACGGAACAAAGACTGCTCTCTTCTGATCTCCTGCAGCTTTCTAACAAGCTCGTTGGTCTTGGTGGTGAGGAAGTTGATATCGCCGGTTCTTCTGGAGTCAACCAGAGGCTTGGCATCTCCGATGACAAGGTCGAAAAAGACACGGTGCTTAGCACGCTTGGCCCAGTTGGTGTGGCGTGGGGTCAGACAGAACTTGTGCTCACCCGAGTCGTAGGAGGTGAACGAAAACTGCCCCGTAGGCTGACTCTTCTGCGAAACAACTCTGTGGTCGTTGTCGAAGGTCTCGTCAACAGTAATCTCCATTCTCAAATTGTCTGCCGGCAGGTAATCGTTGTCCTTTGCACTGAATTCGTACAACTCGTACTTACCCACGGCGATTGTGTCTGCTGGAAGCTCCTCAAAGAAACATTTGGTTTCGTCCGTCTCCAGGTAGAAATGCAGCGCCTCGCACGTCCATGCAAGCGCCAGAGCAGCTGTGAGTCCGTTCAACAACTTCATAATGTGTGGATGGGTGATGCTCAGTCTCGATTGTGTTGTTACAAACTATAAATAACATTGATTTAGTTAAATCATTTTCGTCCGACGCGTTGGTGGAAACTCAAAATTATCTGTCATAATATCAAACGGTCTACTAACAGAAAATAGTGAAATTGAGGCTGTGCAAAAATAGCACTGCCTCGTGCTACCAATCTAGCGGCCCTCCTCTATTTCTTGCCCTTGCGACGTTTGATCTTCTCCACCAGCTGCGAAACAGCCTTTTGAGGCGCTCCAGATTCGTCTCGTTTAGTCTCCTTGTGGGAGCGTTTCTTACCTTGCTTGAGAAGGCCTTCCATGACGGCCGTACGTTTGAACTCGGTGTTGGTTGGGTCAATGGCGAACCGGTGATCCTCGAAAACCTCGTTGAAACGGTCGTCGTCTTCTGCCAGCTTGATGTCAGCAGAAGCAGAATCCTCTGGTTCCTTCTTTCCACCCTTGCTCTTCTTTTTCTTTTGTTTTTCCGCCTTGATGATCTCCTTCATGTCAAAATGCTGGTCCTCCTTCTGTGTCTCATCCATCATTAGCAGTTCAAGCTCAGCTGTCGACTTAGAATCAGAAGCAGAAACGGGTTGCTTCGATTTCGATTTGGATCTCTCCTTTCTGGCCTGTTCTTTCTTTTGCAGTTTTTCCTGCTCAGCTTTCCGCTTCAGCTCCTTCAACTTATCCTTCCTCTTCTTGCGTCTCTCCTTCTCTTTCTTTTGGAGAGTACTAATTGTAGACTCGTCCTCCTCGTCTTGGTCTTGGCTCTTCTCGCTCAGTCCCGGCGTGAACGTGATCTCCATGTCCACCTCCCCGTCATCGTCGTCCTTGGCAGGGCCGGCAGTAAGCTTCGTAACACCCGCAGCCAGACTCTTGTATTTGTTCTTCATGTCCTCACCATCACTGTCCTCCGAATCCGACGCCAAGTACGCCTTGAAATCCATATCGTCGATTTCCTTTTGTGAGAAAGCTTTGGTGGAGATGGCCTGTCTCTCTGCTGGGGTCTCGTCCCAAGTGAGCTTCACCTTGGAACTCTGCAAAGCATCCGTGGTAAACACGCTGGGCCGGTAACTGGCTGGAACCTTTGAACAGGAGTCCCGCGGCTCGTCGTCAAACTCCATTTCGTCAGGAACATATCTCAGGTCAAAAGAGTTGGCAGTGGATTCGTACTCCGTTCCATCACAGCTCTCGTAGATAGCCTTGGCGGTGGAAACAGAGTCACATCGCACCACCGCATAGTAATATCTCAGCCTTTGCAGTTGATACGCTCTCAACGCTTTGGAGTTGTAATCGACGTCGTCCTCTTCCTGATACAGTTTTTTTGCGGCTTTGGCGATATCCAGGTCCTCGTCATCAGACTCCTCCGAATCAGAATCGATTTTCTTCTGTTTGAAAAGCTCTTTTGGGGGGCCTTCGAGCTCTTCTTTTTGCATTCTCTCCTTTCCGAATTCAGAGGGAAACACGGAAACCGACTCAATCCTGCCCCCCTTTGGGACAAAACTCGAAAACGTGGCCAGAAGATCTGTAGCAGTAATGTGGTCCCAGTCCATGTTGACAGCAGCAAATACAGAGGTTGGGTCACTCTCAGCTGGTGCTTCCTCCTCCAGTTCAATCTCCGAATCTGTCTCGACTACCTCTTCAGACTCCTCCTCCGACGACGATTCAGCTTCGGAATCGTCTGAAACGAGTCCCCTGGCTCTGTCAAGAGCAGAAACACCTGCTGCCACTTCCTCGGAGTCAGACTCAGAGTCAGACTCGGAGTCAGATTTGGATTCCTCTTCTTTCTTGTAGTACTTCTCAAAAACACCATCGTCCTTCTTTTTCTGCAACTTGCGTCCGTACCTGTCAACCTTAGCCGTGGACTTTGACATTACCAATTCATCTTTACTGAACCGGTCATCAATAGCCACCTTCACGTCCTGCTTTTTGGGAGCCTTGAACCGGGGATCGCTGTAAACCTTCGAGAATCTGGCATCGGTCGTGACAGGCTCCTGAGGCCGTTCGGGGCGACTTCCTTTCACAGTTTTTTTGGCCATATCGTTTCTTATCGTGGATAGTTTGATATTTCACCTCAGAATCTTCAAAGCTGGATCTCTAATACCGAAAACAAACCCCTAGGCATCTTTTTAACTTCTAAGCTAGCGAAAAATTTACGAAAAGTTTGAAAAATATTTTTTTTAGATAATTTTTTTCTGTCCTAAAACGGAACTCTGCCAATAATATATTTATCTGATAAGCCAAACAGACTCCACAATTCGAGGGCAAACTATCGTTTTTCTTCTGCTGTCAGCCGATGCTTATCGACAATGGGCCAAACAACAAGTACGGAAAGTGATGAAAAACAGCCCATCAAATATGTCAACAGCAGGGTCCCCAGGAAAGTGTTGGAACAGACGTTCGTAAAGGACGCAACGAAACTGTTCCGCGCCATTGAATTGTACTCCTTGAAGAGCAATCTGGGTCTAACTGATCTTGTGGCTGACAAGTCAATCACACGAGCTCAATTATTCTCGCTGGTTGGAATTAGCGAAGACTTACCAGCTGCAGATCTGCTATACAAATCCCTCAGATTCATGTCCTATTTCCCCAACTTTCGATGCATAAGGGCCTGCGACACTTCTAGCGATGTGATTGATGTGGCTGGGCTCTTGAAAAATCTGGTGTTACTGAACGAGGACAGGTTTTCTGACCTTTTTGGCAACAACACTCGGTTTCAGCTGATGTTGCAGTTCCTGTCCTTCAGTTATCGCTTCCCAGTTTCGGAAAAGGAATCGAAATCTGTTACCTACGACCCGGACGAACTGGTGGACGTTGTTTCCATCTCAGAGAAAATTCAATGGATCCTGGTCCCCATGATCCAATCTTTTGACGGGATTGAAATAACCCAGTATCCTCTCGCGGCCACTGACCTGCTTCAAATAATCACCTTCTCCCTGCTGGTGGCAGAGATCACCATCGACATTAACTCCACCATACCATTGTCCAAACAGTTTCATTCCAGCGTGGCCGACTGGAAGCGCTACGAGACTAAAGCTTGGAATCTGTTGAGGTCGTTTGACCTTGACTTGAGCCCAGAAAATCTGTCCTCGAGACGCATCGCCTTTTCAACATTCGAGAGAATTGTGGGAACCTCGCTGTCAAACGGAACGATGCCCAATCTACTGAAGCCGTTGCACGTCTATCTTAATTCCATTCTCTATGCCAAAACTGCCAACACCGAGCCATTTCGTCCCGAGTTCTCAGAATCTCGAATTCTCACCAAACCAATGCTCGCGCAGATGTCAACAGTTCTGCCAGGAGATCTTGTATTCACGCGGCTGCGGAAGCTGTTTGTGGGCTCCGAGTCAGGCTTTTCAATGAGATCGATGGAGTCCAAGATTTTCAAGTGGAACGCTCCAACAATCCTGCTGGTTTCAGGAAAACCGCTCAGCTCGGCAGAAATGTCGAGCAAAAGATACGCAGCTTTCACCTCTGAGTTTCCTCGTTTCCATCCTTCCAGCCCCAGCTCGCCAAAACTGCCCAAAAGTATAAACGAGTCCAATATGTCCATCGCGTTCATGGTCTTCGTGGCTAAGCCGTGGAAAATATCCAACTCTGAATGTTTTGGAGATGACCAAACGCTTATTGTTCAACTAACTCCACGCCAAACAGTGTACAGGGCTTCTGGTTTTTCTTCCAATTACGCATACTTCAACACTCTCGGCGGCGGGTTTGGGTTTGGCAGTAAACCCCCCTTGGTGAAGAATAACGTCAAGCTATACAGACCGGGAGAAGTCTCACTCACCGTCGACTCGAGCATGGAAATCGCTAGTTTCCGACAATTGGCCGTCCCAGGAACCTTCAAAACAGGCTCGATCTTCTCTGAAGACGACAAGGTGCCCGAGTTTGAGACCAACTTTCAAATCACAAACCTCGAAGTCTGGGGTTGTGGTTCTGAAAAGGAGGTGGAGGAGCAGAAGAAGCAGTGGGAATGGGAAAACAGAGAGGCAGAAGCCAGGAAAAAGTTGAATGTGATGAATTGGGAAGACGGTAAAGCTTTACTGGAAATGGCTGGCATGGTTGGCGGCCACAACAATTCCGGAGGAAGTGTTTGAATCGAACAAGGGCTGAGTATTATTATTAGGTTATACAATGCGAACAGAACTCAACAGCCTTATTTGTGATTTCCTTTTTTCAAAAGCTTCTTTTTGACATGCTTTTTCAACTTTGTTTTTCTCTTTTCCTTGGCAGCTTCCTTGGTCTGTTTCTTTCTCTCCTTCTTGGCGTCTTTGTCCTCGTGTTTCTTTCCCTTCAGAACAGTCTCTCTTCTCCGGCGAGGGCTGTCGGACTCGGACTCGTCCGAGTCGTATTCCGAGCTGTCGTCATCGTCTGTTTCATCGTCGTCATCGTCGTCGCTAAGCTCGTCGTCGTCGTTTTCCTCGCCTGTGACCCCTGATTCGTCGTTTTCCTTCACGAGATCCCGCAGGGTGTCCATCTGTCCTGAGCGGAACTTGTCGAAGTCCCTCTCTTCCAGATGGTTCAAGGAGCTGACCAAATGAAGGGACCTGAACACCTCGTCTTCCTGGTCGTCTCCGTCCATCTTGAGCGGGAACGTCCCTAGAAACTGCTCCAGGGTCTCAAAATCATTCTCTTCCGGAACTGTCTCCAGACCCAACTCTGAAACTATATGGGACCATTTTTCAATGATGAAGCGGAAAATCATTCTCTCGGGATAAACATTGATCTTCTTGATCCTCGAAAAGAAGTCGTTGACGTTTTTGATATCCATTCGCAAGAAATCCATTGACATTTGGTGGTCTGGCTCCACAGACTGGGAAACATCAAAAACATATAACTCTCCCTTGTGAACAATAGTGTTATACTCACTCAAATCGGCGTGGATCAGTCGACATTTCTGGAACAGCCATCTCATGTAGATCAAAAGCTTGTGGTAATAAACAACAATCTCTTCGATCCCGGAGAACTCGTAATCCCTGAGTTTGGGAGAAGGCCATCCTTCACCCTTTGTGAGATACTCCATAACCAGCACGTGTGACTTGAGATCAACGGGTTTGGGCGAAGGTATCCCGCATGAGTGCAGTCTCTTCAAATTTCTGAACTCTTTTTCAGCCCACAGCTTCACCATCTTGCGGGGATTCGACTGACTTCTGGTATTTCTGAACCGAAATTCTCCGTCAACATATCTCTCTCTATCTTTGAAAACCAAGATCGAAGTCTTGTAAATCTTGACCGCAAACTCTTCGCCTGTGTTTTCGTTAACGGCGTGGTAGACGTTGGCCTCCTTACCAGTGGAAATGCACCCGTTGATTTCGGTGATAGTTCCGTTCTTGAACAGTTTGGCCAAGAACCCCATAGTCCGGGGGTCCAGAACTTGCTCCACAGTGGCCCTTTCCGATTTGTCTCTAGTGATTCGGTGTTTTCCGAACAAAAATTGGTCTACCTTGATGTTTTGCGAGTATTTCTCAAGCAGATCTGTCTTTTCCCGTAGCACTTTGTTTTTCGCTGACCCTCCCTGGGCCTGGTTCGAACCTCCAGGAGTATCTGAGTCTGACTCGCTACTCGAATCATAATCTGAGTCTGACAGATCTGAGAGAACTGGCTCTTGTAGATTATGAGCCAAAAAGGCTTCCTCGGTCTCAGACATACTTATTCTTCAATCTCCAGCTCCCTTAAGTCCTTTGAATGTCTTGCAAGTCCTAATCTTCCCTCAAAGTGTCTTCCGAGATCTTCAGATAAAAAAATTTAGCTTGAAAAATTTTGTGCCTAAAAAAAATAAATCTGCTCTCGCATATGTACACAAATATTTATCTCACCAAACATCTAAAACAAAGTTGATCGAGCTCAGGAGTCCCCAAAACATAGTGAATAACCCACCGGAAAACTCCAAATTGATACATTAAGATGGCGGTGTTCAAATCACTCCCTCAAGTACGTTGCACAACCTGACTGCGTCTCGTGTCTCCTACTAACATTTGCCCGGGCCCTCCCAGAAATTTGTCGGCGTGCTCCCACTGTATACCGGAGTGGAGCTGGTTCTGCTGTATGCAATCATAAACAAGATGTGCGGAGTGTACGGCTTGCTCTCTCTGATAACGTTTCACCCCATAGACGCCGTTCAATGGGTATACTACATCTCGTCAACGTTGGTCATGATTCTTTACATCGCTGGGTTCAGAAAAGTGCGGAACCCAAACATTAATCTGTTTTCGCTCGTGGTTTGGATTTACGTGTTGGACACTTTAGGAGGATGTCTGTTCACCGTTTACTTTGGATGGAGTTGGTTTGTCGAGCACAGCTCGGCAGAAAGTGTTGCCGAAACGACATCGGCATCGGAGAGCCCTGCACACGGTTTCAAAAACAAGGCTCTGTCCGCTCTGGCAGCACGTGATCTCCCTGTGGATTTGGCCACGCGGGCTGTCGCTGCCGGTGCTGCGGCGGCGGGTGCCGACCTGGCGTCCCAGTCGGCGTCTGAGCAATATGAGCTGTTTGTGACGGTTCTACTAACTCTGGTGACCACCCTGCTGCGGTTCTACTTCACTCTCGTGATGCTCTCTTTCTTCCGTGAGATGCGTCTCTCGGCCAAGTTTGACTCGCGCTTCCGCCTGCGCAGCGCCACCCCAGGTTCTGCCACCGGGACGTCTGGCCGTCTTGCAGGGCTTCTCAACGGGCTCCAGACTCGCTCGTACAAAATTTTGAACAAGCTAGTGTGATACTGTTCATTTTCTTGTATAAGGGGATATTCGGGTTGATTGTGCAACGATAGTCTGTAGTTTCCTGTGCCGTGTAGTTAGTTTGTGGGCAAAAAATTAGTTCTCCCAGGCCTTTCGCGGGGATTTTTTTGCCCGTTCGAAAAGACATCGCAGCGGCAAGCCGTTGTTCCGCAGCACGGTTCGCGAGAATAAAGTTAATTTGGTGGACAAGAAAAAGAAGGCTTTTCCACGACAAAAAAAGATTTTTGCAGGTAAAAGGGGACGCTAATGCTCAGAAGACTTAAGAAGGCCATCAATCAGGCAAGAAAGAAAGCAGACATTTGAAAATATTGAAGCGGCGAAAGCTCGGGCATCTGAACACACTTTTGATGCCAAGTAACTCGATATCTGCAGAACAAGAACGCAGAGAGCCCTCGATTGAATAGGTAAACTCGATTTTACAATGCCGTCGGAAGAGCCCATCGCGGTGGCAAAACCGCTGGAAGACCAGCAGCAGGAGCCACAGCCAGATTCTGTGCTGAACGGTGACCAAAGTCGGCACCAACGATCGTCTAGCCAGCCGGACAAGAACAGGGGCCAGACCACCTCTTTTATCCACAAGCTTTACGCCATGCTGGAGGACCACGAACTGAATCATCTGATATGGTGGAACAGCAACCAGGCTTCGTTCTACGTGCTGCCGACTGAAGAGTTTTCGAAAGTGCTCAGCAACTACTTCAAGCACGCCAACATAGCCTCTTTCATCAGACAACTTAATATGTATGGATTCCACAAGGTGAACGACTCGTACAACAACGAGTCGACCGGGCCCGGATCAGGGCCATCCACTCCGAATGCGAGCCACACCACGGAAAACGCTATCTCGACGTCCCGAAAAGGCTCCAACAACTCATCCGTGGGCTCGTCTTTGGTATGGGAGTTCAAGCACTCATCCGGATGGTTCAAAAGGGGCAACCTGGAGGGCCTGAATCAGATAAAAAGACGCTCGTTCAAAAACGTGGCGTCTCAAAAAGAGGTTCATAGCCTGAAGGCTCAGGTCTCTGTGCAGCAGCAGCAGCAGCAGCAGCAGCAGCAGCAACAGCAACAACTACAACAACAGCTTCAACCGCAACCACAGTCTTTACAGCAGTCCCAACAACCGGCATTTCAACACAGCGGAAGTGCCAACAACCTTAACGGGCAAGTTCCAACCGGAACAAGCGTTTCAGGCCCGGGCAACGATGTGCAGAACTACGTGCCGTACAGATACCAGAATCCAAATAGTCCGGGGAACTTCGCGGACTCGCCGTCCCAGGACGAGGTGGACATGAAAGCTCGACTAACCAACTCATACCTGCACCAGCAAATGGTTTCCTCGTCGCATCATCCAATGAAAGAAAGCAAGATTCTCGAGTTGAGCAATCAGTATAACGAACTGCTCAGGTCGTATGAGTTGCTCCATTATAGATACGAGATAATCAAGGAGAACATGACCAAGACGAACTACGATTGCGTCTCGATGATTGACGTGCTTAAAGACTTTGTGGGCCTGCTTCAAAGCCAAAATAAACACCCAGACGCTCATAGTGAACAGACGACTGCACGTTTATTCCACGAGCTTGATAAGTTCAAAAGCAACGTTTTACAACGCTGTGCCTCCAGGGACATGTCATTGAGACAATCAACCAACGGGCCTGGCTATTATGCGGATTTGCCTTCCTCGTACTACGGCGAACCTCCGTCCTCTATTCCGGGACCGGTGCCACCCCACAGCGTTTCGTTTTCGCAATTGCAGCAACAGGGCCAACCTCCTCCATCATTACCCAGATATTCAGCTTCCTCCGTTCTCCATCCTTATCAACCTGACCAGCCCCCTATATTGCATAAGGACATTCGATACAGCGTCTCGTCGAACAAGTCGAGAAATCTCTCTGTTTTTGACCCGTTGCAACCCGCACCTCCGACCATCATGCCCCCAACACAACACCCAAATCCTCCCGGACCGCCTCTGGCCGGGGACCAGTCTCCAGCTCTTTACAATCAATACCAGGATCCGGAGTTACGCCCACCGACCCCACAGCAGTCCTTTAGAAGAAGCTCGCCGCAGACTGTGGGACCGTCCTTTTCTGGGTCTCCAACGTCAATGAAAAGATTTTCCCCCAGCTCTCCTGGACTTCAGTCGAACACTCCGAACACAATACCGCATCCTCTTCCTCCTCCTGCTTCAACTCTGCAGCCACCTCCCAAAACCTCATCTCAGCCCCAGCTCAGCCAGACCGGGTCGAACCAGTCGGTGGAAGTAATCAAAACTAGATCTTCCTCCGCCAACTCCTTACCTTTTTACAACAACGCACCCAATCAAAATGCGCAACCACCCCAGCCCGCTCAACAGCCGCCTCTTTCCAATCCAATACCCCAGCAGCCTCACCAACAGCCGTCTTCGGGACCCTTGAGAAGACCGGGCTCGATCCCTGTCTCTCAACCCACGACTCCTTTGGAAGAAAAAAGGCTATCAGCGGGCCAGATGTACTCTTTGAACAACCCTCCGAGATCAATTCCTTCTTCACTGCCCCATCCGCCCCATCCGCCCCTGTTTGGCAATCCTAATTCCGCAGCTCAACAGCAACAGCAGCAACAGCAGCAACAGCAACAACAGCATCATCAACAACAACAGCATCATCAACAACAACAACAGCATTTCCATCAGCAACAACAACAACATCACCACCATCAGCAACTCCAGCAACAACAACAACAACAACATCAGCAGTCTCAGTCTCAACAACTAGCTGCCCACGGTCCTTTTCCCTTGGCACCCCAAGAAAAACCTGTGATCAGCCCGCAAATATCGGGGTATTTCAACCCTAACGTCAATGGCCTTTCTTCCACAACGGGCCAGAGCTCCTCATATCAACCTAGAACCAGCTCATTAAGTTCGACCAATTCGGCACCAGGTTCTGCAACAACAGCTGCCAACTCGGTTTCCAACTCCGGGACCGACTTGGGGAGCAATGCTGTGACAACTTCTAACACCGTGTACTCGCTTCTGAACCCGAACAACGGCCCAGCCCCATCTTCTTCACTTTCGTCTGGTACCTCCGTGTCCTCGCCATCGTCTTCAAAGGTCAAAGAAACCGAAGAATTCATTGCTGCCACGGGTACCAAACGGGAGCTGGAATATTCCGACCCGGTTACCAAACGAAACAAGACTTGAGCCACCAATTCAGCAATGTCTACTTCGTCAAGCTTTTCTTGATTTTTTGACCCTGTTTACCTTTTTACTTCTCGATGTATTATCTTTCTGTCCCACTGATTCGCTGTACTATGAACCATGGAAATTTCTGAAACTTCTAACTTTGTATTTTGAACTTTTCGATGAAATAAATAATATAAATATAATTGGGGTGATGAGCACGGGGTATCTTACAGCTTTGAGGCCGACGGGTCAAATTCGCCTGCTTCGATTTGATGGCTTTTTCCTTCTTCGAGCAGCCGACTTTCTCTGTTTCGAGCTTCTCCTAACTTAACAAAATAATCGGCACCACTCAAACACTCAATAGTGTCAATAAATAAACTGTATTGTCCAAACTTATTATCGGCAATCGATATACCGATACTTTTGATTCGATCCTTCTCAAACTCTCCCTGATACTGCACTTGGAGCTTCCCCCGGTTGGTGAGAACAAAGTCGTCCAACTGCACAAAAACGTCTTGCCAAAGGCCCTCTTTCGAGGCTTCGGAACCGGCCTCTATCGACGCGGGGGGAGTCAAAAACATCCGATGTTGGTACAGATCCGTGCGGGACATAGTGTCAGTCTGGATGTTGAGCATGTACTTCCGCTCCGGAGTGTTGTTTTTGACCTTCATGTATAAAACTTGGTATGGGGAGAGATCCCACCAAAAGTTGGCAAACCGTTCCGATATGTAGAATGGTCGAAACTGGTCTGAATTCGTGTTTTTCTGTCTGTTCTTGGTCTTCCACATCGCCCATCCCGACTTTTTGATCTTAGGGTCAGCCGGCAGATTGAGATTCAGGTTACCGTGGAAATGTGCCACTAGTCGACCTGTCTGGTGGTCTCTATGCGGTTCAAAGTGAACCGTCGAGTATCCACCTAAAGTCTCATCTGACGTCGTTTGTATCCGGTCAAACGTCTCAATTTTGCTCATATCCAATAGCGTCAGCTGCGACGGCAGCTCCGGCATGGTCAGATACTTTTTCCAAACGCGCTTCAGCATGGGTGGGGAGCGACAAGAACGGAATTGCAAGTAGAGAAATGATACAGCTCCCGAGGCCATCTGTCTGAATTGTAGACAAATTGAACGGTGGAGTAGATTTTGTTTCACGAGAGCGATAACCGACCTTCCCGGTGCAAGGGTTTTAATTTTTTGTTTCACAGCCTGATATTTATTAATTTTTCTACTGATTTATCTTGATTGTTTACTTACCAACGTCTGTTCTTTATCAATACCGTCAAGTCAAAACATTTTCTAACGCCTCCTCCCCTCAAATGGCAATCTCACATCAGAAAATCAGCAAGAGACACAAGACCGTGGTGAAAAGCCGTACACAGCTCAGATTAAAGCAGAAAAACCTGGATCTTCTTCTTTATCTCAACTATATGCGGTTTCTGAACGGAGTGGTGAAGAAGGCCAGCGAACTGTCAGAACAAGATGCGAGCTCAGAGGTTCTGTTGAAGCATCTTGAAGATGCTCGGTTGGAAATGAAAAAGCGTTTCCGCGGTTAGTTTATACAAGTTGATTCCATTACTTACTCATAGAAGAAGTTGTTGAGATGGGGCTGTTTGAGAATCTCAACGTTTTTGATAGCCAGGTCGGGGCTTTCTTTGAACTGAACAAACAAACCCTGCAACTGTGCAGTGCTCACGTACGGCAGATCGAGCTCGCGGAACCGTTTGATGAACGCCTGGGCTTTTTCAGAGTCGTTCTCATAAAACCGCAGGAACATCCTCTCTATCTGATAGTCAGAGGCGTTATCGATGAGAACCTTGAAGTCGATTCTTCCCGGACGCAGCAAGGCAGGGTCCAATTTTTCTGGATGGTTGGTTGTCATGAACGTGAGCATCTCGTCAGCAGAGGCCACCCCGTCCAGTGCGTTCAGCAATCCACTGAACGTCACGCCAGCGACATATCCCTGTTCTCTGTTTTGCTCTCTCCTATTGAAAGCGGCGTCGATATCTTCCAACAGCAAGATTGTTCGTTCGGGAATATTGTTCATGAGATACGCCAACCTATCATCTGTCAAGTTGGGTTCACTGATGTTGAGGATGGCAATGTTGTAGTCCAGTTCTCCAGCCAATGCTTGAATGAAACTCGTCTTACCAGAGCCGGGCGGACCATACAGCAGATACCCTCTTCTGTAGGGGATCCCCCGGTCATGGTACCATTTTCCCGATTTGAGAAATTCCTTCACGTCCGATATCACCTGTTCCTTAATCCCTTGGTCTAGAATAACGGACTCCACCAGTCTCTTCTTTCTGGGTTGTCCAAATGGCCTCCAATCCTGGCCCCACGACTTGAATAGAACTGTTTTACCCTCTGCCAAACTCATAGCCATTTTTCTGGCCTCGTCCAAAATCGAGGCCAGCAGAAATCGATCTTTGAACAAAGTAGTCACTGTGATGGTTTCCGCAGGTATCCCTGAATCGTGGATCCGTTCCGACCTCTCTCTCTTCACGTAAAACCACGCTCTATTGTATCGGAGCCAGTGGTTTCCCGGGCCGGGAACAAAAGAAAACCCAGTGGAAATTGATCCGTTTGGGTGCTGGATAAACTTGGTTTGAACACTTAGATGTCTCGAAGAAGTGGACTTGTTGTTGGACATCCAATGGAGAAACCAATCGTAGGATTTATCGCTGCTCCTAATCTCCAAATCAACCAACATTCGACGGTATGCCAGCTGAGCAGCCGAGCCCACAGATTTCCGCAGAATAGCCAGAGATCCTCCAAGGACCATCAGACCCCCACCCGCCGCAAAATACGGATTGGAAGCTATGACCTGGGAGAAGAGTCCTGGCCCACTTTCTGTTGAAACCGGAATCTCCGTCGTTGGCTCGGCTCTCAACACCTGTTGAGAGCCATTTCCAGTGTCTTTACTATTCATGGTACCTGTACCGACTCCCCAGAATCCCATAGCCCACGAGTGTATTGTCTTAGCGAAGAGAGGTTCGAAAGAGCTTGAAGCTTTCCGGGGCTCGAGTTCAGATTCAAGCGACCTAGGCAAAAAAATAAAATTTGTGAGAAAATAATCGACGCGTCAATAGACGCGGAATGTCTAATTTTTGGCGTGCCCTGCGGTTTGACGTAGGCTCAAACGAAATGGCAAAAGAAGGCAAATCGCCTGATACAACTGCTGATCTGTAGGACAATTAGTTACGTATAAAAAGCTTGCACGGAGAAAAATAGCAGGTTTAGCTACAATGGGAGACAATTCGTTGCCTCCAACGTACTCGGAAGCGGCCAATCCTCCAAATACGGGTCCAAATGAGCTTAGCGAGCTGTATCCCACTGCGGGCAAAGACGAGTTTGAACGCATCCGTGACGAGGACTTGCTTACTGCGAACGACGAAATTGAAGTCGAAACAAGCGCAACAGAGAAATCGCTTTCTGATTCAACCCCACCTTATTTCGAGAAGGTGCCTCCTCAGTTGCCTGAACGTACGTACAATTTCCAGGAGGCAAGATTCTTCAAGACGTCTGAGCGGATCCTGGACGACCTGAGAAACGACCCTTTCTTCTTTCTGAGTGATTTCGACGATTCTGGCAAGTTTGGCCGCGGGATTTTAGACGAAGAGACTGTTTTCTATGCCGACAGACTTAACGGGTTTATCAAGAACAACGTGAGACGGTACCATGCCCTCATACCTAGCACGAACCTGGAGTGTCTCAATACGGCCAAACAACAAAATCTGAGCAAGGGAAAGAAGTTATGGACGCTCGATGGTATCATTGCAGCCACACCCCAGATATCGATTCCCAAACAGCCTCTTTTCCATTTCCGAATCAAAATCAAGGGCCATGGAAACTTGCTTCAATTGAAACACAGGTTTTTCGGGTTTGACGACAGCCAACTGCTCCCCGAGGATAAACAGGATCTGCTCTTGGAGTCGGCCAAAATCACCGAGTCTGCGCTTCAGCTGGCGTCCGAAGCGGTCGACGACGAGACGAAATACAACACCGAAGTTCTTCTCAACTCGCTGCCAACAATCATCGACTCAGCAAACTACGTCTGCCAGACAACAGGAACCATAGTAAGAGTCGAGGTTTACCCGTCGGTGCTGAGTCTCGAGGATCTACAGGCTTTTGATCAGGAGGAAATTCAATTCAGGGTCTCGGCGTACCTTTCACGATTGCCCAACGAAGCCGTCGACAAGATCTCTGTTCCAAGCACGCTGGATTGCCTGAACACCTTGTTCAAGGTTCTCAAGGGACCGCTAGTGAATCTGGACACTGATGATATTAAGACTTTGAAACCAAACAACTCAGTCGTTCTCAACATGCATCTACGTCTGGAACTGCTACCCAAGAAACTGTTTTTCAGATACATGAATGATGAACTGCAGCCGCCCAAGTTTAGCGACTTGGGAGAGCACAGACAGATCGGCTACGATTACTACATCCGTGCTTTGACTGAGGTTGTGTATCTTGGGTCAATATTTGCTCCCAACCCTCACGAGTTCTTCAAAATCAGAATTTCCTTCCAGTCGGACATGCAGCAAGTTTTCAATATTTTGAATGAGTCAGATCTGGCACAGCAATTGCAATATTGGGAAAAGTTCAATTATTCGCCCGGATTCACTACGCTCAGTTCGTGCCCCTTCTACCCTGAAGATTTCATCATTGATGCCTATACAACTATGTCGGGGTTAAACTCTGACTCCATTCCGGAACTTTTCGACTCGTTGACATTCTGTGCCACGTCAAGACAGAGCCAAGATCTTACACTTCTTGTCACTACCCTGAGATCGCAAGGTGTGATCGGATTCTCAGAATTGAAAAGCAACTTTTTGAAGTTGGGATTCGATATTTCGGATCCAGAAGTTGCCAAAAACCTTGCCGACGAACAGCTGATACAAGGCTACAAAAATAGCCTGGTTTTCAGCACAAGCAAATACGAAAGGTCGACTCTTAGAGAAGCGCTAGAGAAGGTCGGCCAGTACCGTGAGAGTCCTGAGATCAAAGCCTTTTTGGACACGGAACCGCTCTTCAACGTCGCCGAGGCTTACGACGCTTTGGAAACCGATCCTTCCGTAGACGATGATATTTTGGTGACTGCTTTCCAATTGAAATCCGAGGATACCAACTACTACAATTCGCTTTACGCAAGAGCTCTGCTGACCATCGCTCTGCATAGAACAAGCATGATGTTGATTGGTTACATCCACTCCACTTTACCTCAATTCTCGGAATACACTCCTTCTTTGGAAGAGTCGTATATCAAAATAGGCTGTGATCAATATGCCGATGACTCCTCGATTGTTAGAATTTTCCAGGAAAGAGTGAACAAAGAGGTGAATTCTGATTTCCACCAGCTTTGGGTTTGCCTGAAGACAATCGGGGAGACCCGCAAGTCTAAGCTGATTGAAGGATACCTGAACTCGGGAATCATCGACTCTAGATTGCTTGCAACCGACAAAACTCCTGCAGGATTGAACAACATTGGTAACACTTGCTATCTGAACTCGCTGTTGCAGTATTACTTTGTTATCAAGCCTCTTCGGTCCCTGATTTTAGACTTCAACGAGACATTTGAAAGGGAGAAGATTGACCTAAATCCAAATTACAGCGTCAGAAGAATCGGTGGAAGGACTGTTGGGTACAAGGAGACGGAAAGGTCACACCAGTTTTTGTATCAGCTTCGAGACTTGTACTTTAAGCTGATCCACGAAAACGAAAGGTGTGTTCAGCCCAGCAAGGAGCTGGCTTATCTCGCGTTTAGTCCGATCAGCGACGAGGTGGAGTTTGCGGATGAAAATGACGGGGAACAGCCGGAGGAGAATGCAAAGCACGACAAGGATGGCGATTTGAATATGGAGAGCCAAGCGAATACTGATTATACCGAGAATTCAGAGGGAGAAGAAGAAATTGAACACCCCGCAAATATGATTGAACTTGTTGATGAAAATACGGGGCCAGAAGAGGGAACGGAGGATCAAGTTTTAGACCAAAACGATCCGTTCGTTGATGCAATTGACCTTACGCGAGATATCAATGATGATGACGCTGGAGCCATCGAACGGAAAGAAACCGCACCTCGTCTAAAGTCAGCTTCCACAGCCAAGATTAGTGCTGATCAGATTGAAAATGCTTTAGAAGTTGGTAGACAGCAGGACGTGACTGAGTGTATCGAGAACGTTTTGATTCAAGTTGAAAGTGCTCTGGAACCTTTGAAATTGGATAGCGACAACGAACAGATTGACTTGATTAAGGAGCTGTTTTATGGAAAAACCAAGCAAACTTTGACGCCTGTGGATCCTGTCACGAGAGAGGAAGTTGGTTCCGCCAATCCCAGAACCAAGGAGGAGAGGTTCTTGAACTTGATCGTGAACATTGGGGACCACCCGAAGGATATCTACGATGCTCTGGACACATACTTCACAGAGGATCTTCTCCAGCTGGATAACGAAGAGGTCAAGAGATCTTTGACGATCACTCAGCTTCCAAACATTTTACAAATTCAAATACAGAGAGTCCAATTTGATAGGGAACGGCTGATTCCTGTGAAGTCCATCGAACCACTGCCTTTCGAGCAGAACTTGTACATGGACAGGTATATGGAGACAACTGATGCTCAGCTGATTTCGAAGCGAAAAGAGGTTTTTCACTGGAAACACAGAATCGCTCAGCTTCAAGAGCGCAAGAGTAAGCTCCTTCAGCCCAATGAACATGGCCTTCCTTTAAGGGACGTGCTGGACTCCACAAGACAATTCCTCAAGTCACAAATTGTTAATGATGTTGGATTGTTGATCGACTCCAACATCCTGGAAGTGTTAGATTCTCAGATCGAAAAAATTGACAACGAAATCAGTGCAATCAGCGCTGAGATTGGAACGTTGCAATCTTCAATTGCCAACCAGTTCAAAGATCTGACGAGTATCGGGTACTCGGTTTTTGCCATATTCATTCACAGAGGCCAAGCTTCTTATGGCCATTACTGGATATACATCAGGGATCCGAAATCAAACCTTTTCAGAAAGTATAATGATGAAATAGTCAGCGAAGTGACTATCGAAGAGGTTTTCAATTTCAGCGAGAACAACAATGCAACTCCTTATTACCTCGTTTTTGTCAAGAACGAACTCATTGATCTCATCGAGCCTTTGAAAAGAGAACTTACGGAAGACTAAATAATAGCAAGGCTGTTCTAAGTCATGATTATAACTGAACCTGCATAGTGAAATAAAGTCTAGAACTAATTATTAGTTTTGCTATGTTCTATGCATCAAATGACGCTCATCAACGCCTGGTCGATGTCTCTAATTATATCTTCGTAGTCCTCGCATCCTATACTGAATCTGAGTAAACTTCCGCGAGTATAGGCACCCTCTATACTCACGAAATTGGGGTTTTTGAGAGTGAGTTCCACCAAAGTTTCACCGCCTTCGGTATTTGGATTGTTGCTCAAAAAGTTGAATTTGGACAATATCAGTTCAGCCAGCTTTTGTGTTTTGAACTCTATGGCCAAAACAGGGTTGAAGAAATCGTTCAGCTGTTTCTTGACAAACTCATTCATTTGCAGAGATGAATGGTGCAACTTCAAAATCACGGAGGAGTACTTGTCCAAATTGAGTCTCAAGAACGTGACGATCTTTTCAGTATTTTGACACTGAGTCAGGATTCGCATCTTGTATGTACGCAATGATCTCAAGAGCAGAAACGAGTCAAAGCTGGCAATGTTGGTTCCCAGCGACAATCGCTCGTTTTGAAGATTCAACTTATCAGACTTGTTTTTACAGATAACAAATCCGGCACCCAGGTCAGAAACACCTGCCAAATATTTGACTGCAGAATAGACCACATAGTCTGCGCCATGTTTGAAGGGAAATTGGAGCGGCGGAGGAGCCAATGTAGAATCCACCAGAAGAAAAGAGTGTTTTTCATGAGCCAACTGTGCATACTTTGATATGTCTAGCACGTAGCCTTCAGGATTCATCGGAGATTCAATGAGAATCAGAGATTTAGGCGGAAGTTTGTCAATTTCGTTAAGTGATAACTTTTCCAAGCCTGTGAGCTTTGACAGAAGTTTGATCACTCTGTGGGTTCCTTGATAACCCGACTCATTGATGCATATTTTTGCAGGTCTTAGGTAGGCGAGAATTCCCATTATGGCAGAAGTTCCTGAATTGTACAAAGTTGCGTATCCATCAGTAATGTTTTCCAGGATCATCTCAACCTTTTCGGAGTTGGGATGGGATGTCTTGGAGAACGTGAAGTTTTCCAGAACGTACGGTTTTTTGGAAACGGTCGTTGTCGTTGACTGCAAAGGATCGTTGAATCTGGGGTAAAAAGGAAGCTCTCTACTTTGAGGGGAATTCAATTGTGGACTTCGTTGTCGGAGATATTGATGTGAAATGTTTTGGTGTAAATCTAACAGGAGTGAGGAATCGTTGGGGAACGCAGGTTGCGTGGAGGAAGAAACGTTGTTGAGGAGAGAAGAAAAATTGTCATCTGAATGGATAAGTCTGGTATTGAAACCGATACTAGGATTATTGAAAATATCATTGAACGCGAGTTCCATATCCGATGTCGGCTGGTGTGCAATCGGAAGCGATGTCGCCAATGGATCGGCGAACTCTTGTTCTGGAACCACAGAGACTTCGGAAGACGACGACGGTTTCGAGTCTGTTGCCACAGCTGTGGCCGAAACAGACTCTGGCTGACTTTCCCCGGAAACGCTGACAGAAACCAGCGGAGCAGAAGCAACAGAAGTTGTTGGTCCATCCGTAGATCCATGGATTCTCCCACCAGCGATGTGGTTTCTCTTTTTGAACGAGTAAAGCATCCCACCACTGATCTTGAAATCAGGGTCGTGGTGACCGAACTCTTCTAAAAATCTTGCAAAAGCATTCTTGATCAACTGATCTGTGATAACGGTATCCTTAAGAGATTCCAAGTATCGCTCAACAGCCCTGGTGACATCCGGGTATTTCATGACCGGTTTTCGTCTGTATTTTTGGAGCATCGGATTTTCTGAAAGCTGAGTCCGTAATATATGCTCTTTGGAAGTCCAACTAGACAAGGTGGCCTGGCTGATTGCGAATTGACCCTCGTTTTTGAAGTGCTCCAAGGTCTCGCACTGGGACCTTTTAGGGGGCCCATTTTGAAAATTGAGAACCTGCAATTTCTGATGGAGCGTAGCTCTGGGGAGTCGGGATTCAGAGGACATGGCCTTCGCGAACCATGATTGGTTGAAGCAGAGTTGGAGAAGTCGAAGGGGTCCCGGCACGAAAGAAGGAGATGAATGAGAAAATCAAGAAAGAGGGGACTAAAAGATGGGAAGCCCTTTTTTGATATCGGCTTGTTTTTTTGGCGAGACCTTCGGTAGTGGATATCGGGTTTGAGAGGTGCTGACTCGCTCTTTTTGAAAAGAACACATCCCTGCACAGGTAGTGTGCTGCACGAACGTTTTTTCGGGCTTGGGCACACAGAAGATTAAAGGAACAGGTAACTAAGTTGGTCTTCTAGCTTATAGTACCCGGGTGGCTAATTTTTGACCGCAAACAGTGCTTCAAAAGGCGATTTAGCCATCTACTCAGGCTGAAAACGGACGAAAAACACGTTCGGTGAGGTCCTAGATATCGGAAATAAACGTGAAAACAAGCAATTGAGCATCATTCGATACATCAAGAGACAATGTCATCTGGAGGTCTTTCGAGAAGACGTGGAGGCAGACAAACGTCGTCAACCGTAGATGATTCTGCCACTGGGGGTGACGAGGCCAGGGAACACAAGATTGCGTATGATCCAAATGATTTGGTGGAGAACTCGCAGGGACAGAATTATCCTCTGTTGACGCTTATGGAGGAGGTGCTGTTGATTGGGTTGAAAGACAAGGAGGGGTATCTGTCGTTCTGGAACGACAACATTTCTTATGCTTTGAGAGGGCTCATTATCTTGGAGCTGGCGTTCCGGGGTAAAATCCGGATGGTGAACGACCCTGCCAGAAAGCGCTTTGAGTTCCCGGACCGGTTGATCGAGTGCATAGACGGGTCATTGACGGGTGAGACATTGCTGGACGAAGCATTGAAGCTGATAAAGGGCGATTCTCAGCATCTCAGTGTGACCAACTGGATCGATTTATTGTCGGGAGAGACCTGGAACTTGATGAAGATAAATTATCAGCTCAAACAGGTTAGAGAGAGATTGGCCAAGGGCCTGGTGGACAAGGGGGTTCTCAAGACGGAGAGAAAGAACTTCTTGCTTTTTGATATGGCCACCCATCCAATTCAGGACCCAACACCAAAGAAAAACGTCACGACTCGGATTCTCACGTTGTTGACCAACCGAAACTTCATCATAGAGTACGACGAGAAATACTTCACCCAGTCCACCAGCTTCAAGTATCTGAGAACTGTGTGTCTTGCAGCAGGATGTTGTGCTGCCAACGTTTTGGAAAACATCCTCATGGATCTGAGCTTTGAAAATAGAGACAACGCGTTTGTTAGGGCTGACGAGATCCTCAATCAATTCAGCGAGTATCCATTTGTGGACAAGGGATCAACCGTTGGTGTCGGACTAAACTTGTTCAACGAGGTAACCAAGGAGATCGAGACCGAAAAACCAAGCGAATTGACGCTGGAAGTGGTTGCTGCGGTGGTTGCTGTTTTCGGAAAGATGGATTCAATCATTTAATCTTAGACCTTGTATCTCGTAGCTAACATTTCTGACCAGAGTATCAATGGCTTGCAAGCGGTAGGTGATGGCTACAAGTAGCGGAATAAACCAGGCAATCCCGCGACTACTAAATTGATTACATAATAACTTTTCATCAGACTGCAAAATGACTGGTGCAGAGATTGTGAATAGTTGTCCCTAATGTACTCAACTTACCGAGTAATTTTATTAATGTTCTCTCCTGAGCGGATTGAGCAGGACGACTGTCATAGTAAAGCACTCAATAGAGATGGAATCCGATTTTCAAATGCGCAATTGAGCACTGAAATGTCTCATTCAGTGGCTAATCATTGAGTTTCCGCACAAATCTTCAGGTACGGCAATGACTTTGAGGATTGATGGCAAAGATTGGTATATTGCTATTTGCGGGGTCTCAATTGGCAATCGTGTCTCCCTGTTCATTGTGCGATGAGTAGAATTGCAAGGTAATATGATGCTCCAGCATGCCCTTCTGCTAAACTGTAACCTTCTGATTTGACTATCTAAACATCCTTACACAGAATCGATTTCCGACATTTTTCCGATGAGTCTGAACCTCTCAGAGCAGTGAAATATAATTATCAACCGGGGATAGCCACCCACCCAGGTGAAGCCATTTGCTACGTTTGCTAGTCAATGCTGCAATTTTCTAGAAATTTTGTCAGATCCTTTACCACAACTTCGAGAAGAGTCAGCAAAATGGAATACTTAGTGATTGTTTACGACAAACCGGGAGCCGTAAGTACTGTTTAACCTGATCATTTCAGATCATTACTGACCTAAAATCCCCAATTGCAGGACAGATTGGCCGTTAGAAACGAACATCTCCAGGGTATCCCAGCTGTGTTCAACCAAGGTGTTACCAACTGCGGAGCCATTTATAAGGATGACGCCAAGACCGAGTTTCTGGGTTCCTCGTACAATATCGTGGCCAACTCTAGAGAGGAAGTCTTGGAGTTACTCAAGGGCGATATTTTTGCCAAAGCTGGAGTCTGGGACCTTGAAAACGTTCTCATCTACCCCTACGGCTGCGCCGGAAGACTGGCTAAGGAGGTGATTACCCCGCCCAAATAGACTGAGGTATAGTGATTAACGTATACTATAAACCGCTTTGGCAGACATGTGCATTGCTATGGTTCAACTTCTGCGATCAGTAGCCCACGCTGATTAGGTAATCGGCCATTTGCTCCACCAACAAGGTAGCTTCTCCCGGTTGGACGCCGGCCGGGTAGTGGGCAATCAAAATGGTCTGTGTGGTCTTGACACACAAGACTCCCTCGGCGTCGTGTTTGCCGTAAATCGATCTCGGATCGGCTCTAATACAGACATACTTCTGGCCTTTAATGTGCAAACCACTGGAGTAGAGCGAGCTTGCATCATTATACCCTGCCACCAGGGCCTGAATCTCGGTGGCACCCAATTGGAAGCCGTTCGAGTTGGCCCACATCGACGAGCCATCTGCTCCGTAAATAGCAGCTCCGTCCAACTTGTTGGTTGAAACAAGGTTATCGGTGTATGCTACCAGGACTGTTAGTTGATCAAGGCTTCGAAGGTCGGCGACCAGAACGATCTCGGCATCTCAATTTTCGAGCTACTTAAGATACTGTTCCGGGGACTGCGTCAACGATCGTAACTTACCGTTCCAAGACATCTTCTCGACTGCTGTTCTTTCAATAGGTTCGATATATAAATCAGTTGACGAGCTCTTTTCTACTGCTGGGCTGTTCTTATATGTTATAAATAAATAAAGGATTTGCGCGAGCCTCAGAGCAAGAATTTTTTACCCGGCCGACGACCAGATTACTCGAAAATAAGATCCATCAAACGATGTGACTCTAAATTACTATACAAACGGTAGCAATACCGGAAGAAACTATGGACTATTCTGATTGGTGCAGAAGAATCCCACAGTTCCATGAAGCATGCATCTCTCACTCGTCATCGTCCTCGTCGAGCACGATGCGTCGCTTTTTCCTGACAACGGCCTCTTCATCGTCGTCGGGTTCGACAGTCGACGCCTTGTTCTCTTTGTTTTCCCGGCTCTCTTTGTAGATGGCAGCACCAGCCCGCTTCACGCTCCGCAGCTTCTCGGCGGCTTCATCCAACTCGTCATCGTCCAGACCCGAGTCGTTCTCGTTGTCGCTCACGACGAAGTCGTCATGCTCGTCGTAATCGTCACCAGCCTCCTCTTCGTCCGACTCCCCAACATCAATGTTACCGTACTGCGAAGAGCTCTTGTACAGAGACGTCCCACCACTCTTGTCCCGTTCCAAACGTTCCTCTTGCTGGGCCAATTTGGCCAGTTGTTTTCTACGGGCTTTTTCAATCTCGCGTTGCGCCTTCTCCATCTGCCGGGCCTTCAGTTCCGGATCCTCTGTAGTCACCACTGTGTTTATCTTCTTGGCTTTCTTGGCTCTCATAGTGGACTGTAGCGTTGTGGCCAGAATTCTGTGAGCTTTCGAATTCGTCGATGACGGAAGAACCTGAATCGCCTTGTTCAAATTCATCGAGGACATCAACACCTGTCCACCTTGAAATGCCAGCAGATTGTCCTCGTTCGGCTTCGGCTTCACTTCGAAATACTCCTTGCCTATCTTCAAGGACATCGATCCGTCTTCCCATTCTATGATCGACGCATTCGATTGTTTGTAAAGCTCGTCCGACTCAGTCTTCGCGTATCTCCACCTGATGGTGTTAAGAATCTCCAATTTTTTGAATTCGATCGAGTCTTGAAGTTCCTTGTTGGTGCTGTGTCTCTTAGAGACGCTTATAAAGTCTGCCAGTTGACTTTCGAAACTCGTGGGAGCAAATGGCTCGGGATCAACAAACAGAAAGCGCGGTAGATTGAACGAAATCGCATCTCCGTTCGGATGATGCGACTTTGGATGCCTCGGCAAAGTCAATTCTGCCTTCTGTAGACTTTGCTGTTCGTCGCTCTCCTCGGCCAACACCTCTTCGTCGTCGTCATCATCAACGTCGTCGTCTTCGTCGTCACCGCTGGCCGCGTCGATTCCGCTTCTCTTACTCTTCACGTCCCCCGATTCGCTGTCGGCCTCGCTGTCTTCGTCTCCAAACAAGTCATCCATCTCTTCGTCCTCCTGTTTTCCTACGGAGTTTGCTTTGTCTTGTTCCCCCTCCAAACCGACCGCCACCGGCACGGTTTCGCTCACCGCATTATTGCCGTTCTCCCCGGATTCAACTACACTCATTAGCCTGCAAATCAGTGTGCTCTCTGGCGAAAAATGCAAACTCAAGACAAAGAAAGCCCTAATGGAGGGAAATTATTTACTTCCTTGTCCAACTTGAGGACAAAAAATTAATTCGCCATCAATTCGTCGCGTCGATTAGAAAGTTATGAGCACTGAGTTTAGTAGAGTCGACTAACTTTAGTCGCGTCGGTTTTGTATTTTTCTTGGTTCACAGACAGACAAATAAGATTGGTTGATTATCAACAGATACGGGTGCTTGGCTCTCTACCACATCTTAAACAAATTATTTGTTCTCAGACGACGCTCGCCTCGTCATTGTCGCTCACAGTAATGTTTTTGAGAGCTAGAAACGGCTTCCCTCACCTCTTGAAGTCCCAGCCGAGGACGTTGATTTCTCCGAAGCGAAACGTCAGACCTCTCTCGTCGTCTAGAGTGGTGGCAAAAGAGAGCCATGACGACCACGGAGCTCACAGTGAACACGCCAATGAGCACCACGATGACCATGGACACGGGCCGTCCTTATCGGAGGCTGAGCCAATTTTCAACAAGGTGACTTTGAGCTTCTTTGGAGCTGTTCTGGCGGCCTACGGCTACGACGTCGCCAACGAATCGTACAAAGCTAAGAACAACGGTGTTCCGTTGATTGCAGCGTTCAAGAAGCCAGAATTGCTCGAGAAAATAGACAAGGTTTACGTCGAGTACCGCGAGGGAGTGGCCAAAAGAGCCGAGTTCGTCAACCTGATCAACGTCGGAAGAACAGTCAACGTACACAACCGTGTATCTACACTGGACGGGGTCCCAGGAAGATATTTCCCGTGCAATGCTGACGGGGAGTTCAACACCATCAAAGATTTCGACTCTCTTGCCCCAAGAAAGAGACCGGAGAATCCTTTTCGTTGAGTTTTTCCAATAGCCATATTCATCTCCAATGGCCTTTATTTATTACCTATTTATTTCATATCTATTATCCGTCTATGGGCAGCGTTCCTGCTCATTGATTGTTTATTATCCTCAATAGATATCTCTCCTGAGTATCGCCTATCCCCGCTTCAAGTTGCTAGAAAAAGTTGCGACGATAAAAATCGACGCGACGATCTGGATTCAGTAAAAAAGATTCAAAACTGTATTTGGAAACGCGTTGTTTACACTGCTTTTGCAATCGCTAGAACTTGAAGACTTCTCCCTCAAACCTCTCCAAACCACCAAGCATGGCTGTCGGTGCATCTAGACTTGAGCTCCTTGAGTGGATCAATGCCACCTACGATTTGAACTACACAAAAATCGAGCAATGCGGTAACGGTGCCATTTATTGTCAGATCTTTGACTCTGTCTTTGGAGATCTCCCCATGTCGAAAGTCAACTTCAACCCCTCTTCGGAGTATCAAAGCCTTAATAACTACAAGATTCTTCAGAGCGGATTCTCGAAGCACAAGATTACTCGCGAGGTTCCCGTGGAAAAGCTTTTAAAATGCAGACTTCAGGACAATCTAGAGTTTTTGCAATGGATGAGCAGACTTTGGTCTGATAACAAATTAGACGAATACGATCCCACATCAAGAAGAAAATCGACGATTCCTCCTTCGTCAGCAAGAAGAGTACTGTCAAACCACAGCACCCCTAGCCTGAACACGTCCACCAGCAGACGATCGTCGCTGGCTCCGTCGTCAGGATCCGGCATTTCTGTTCAGAAACAAAGAGACCCAAAGCCCCTCGCAACCTCCTCCGTTCGTCCTACTTCTAGAACACCATCGACGGGCGTGGTGGGCAAAGCACGGGCCTCAGAGACGGTCTCAAAGCTCCAGGATGATCTCCGGGGGGCCAAGGGAGAGATTGACGAACTGAAGTTAGTCCAGGAAAGTCTCGAGGCAGAGAGAAACTTCTACTTTAACAAACTGAGGGACATCGAAATTCTGTGTCAGAATCTCAGCGAGAAGCTGCAGCTGAACGAGCCTGTTGAACTGGAGTTGCCCGAGGTTCTCTCTCACGTCCAAGAGATACTGTACAGCACCACAGAAGGATTCCAGATCCCCGAGGACGACGGTCAGGTTCTGGTTGATGGAAACAAGGAGAACGATGTCAAAATGATCGACGAGGAGACTTTTTAGTCACGTTCAATATCTAACATTTGCTTTTTGGGTCCGTCGTTAAGTCATTAACTGAATATTTAAAATCGTTGTAGGCCGGTTATCCTGGGGTATCCGGAAACGGAAACGGAAACGAATAGGCGAGTATGCTCACGTTTCCTTTTTTTGCCCGTCTCGCTCGGTTTTCGCGAGTTTCCGGCGTCTTTGATTTCCGCTCAACTGAATAGTTTTTTACTAACTTGAATTGAATCTAGAATTCGTAAAGTGGCAAATATCTTTGCATCCTCTTTGACGCTTGCCTTTTATTCTAGACATCTCGAAGAAATCGTCAATAGAATAGCATTCAAAACAGCCATTTTTGGGGTATGCAACAGATGTTTCTGCGAAGCTCTTTGCTGCGGTCCAATGCCGACTTGTTGAGCTCCTCATTGAGGCGGTTCCCTACAAGGACGATTGACAGCAGGAGTTTAAGAAGCTTCTCCTGTCTGAACAACAACTTACAGTTCAGGAAGTCTCTAAAAAACCTCAACGGCGACCCAGAGGACGGAAAAAATGACAAAGACAAGAAGAAAAAAGACGACAAGGACCAGAAGCAGCAGCCGCAGGATTTCTTCAAAAACACCAAGTGGACCGATTGGATACTTCCGGGTCTCGTTCTGACCCTGTTCGCCAACAGTCTAACTTCGGAGGGCGACACTAACCAACTGACGTTTCAAGATTTCAAGGTGAATTACCTGGAGAAAGGGTTGGTGAAGAAGATCACGGTTATCAACAATAGTTTTGTAGAGGCGGAGTTGGTGACTCAGCACCCACGGTTGGCTGTGTTCACCATTGGTTCTGTGGAATTTTTTGAGAAAGAGGTGGATCAGGTCCAGGACAAACTCGGAATACCGGTGAATGAAAGGATTCCGGTGGCATTTTCGCAGAGATCGAGTCTGATGTCATACATTTTGCCGTTCTTGCCGACCTTCATTCTGATTGGAGGTACCTACTACCTGGCAAAGCAGATGCAAAAGAGAGGTCCAGGCGGAAAGGGTGGCGGACCATTGAACTCTATCATGAACATGGGCAAATCCAAGGCAAAGCTGTTCAACCAGGAGACGGACATTTCTGTGAAGTTCAAGGATGTCGCGGGTTGTGACGAGGCCAAGGAAGAAATCATGGAGTTTGTCACATTTTTGAAACACCCAAAGAAGTACGAGAAGTTGGGAGCCAAGATTCCAAGAGGTGCGATTTTGTCGGGGCCCCCAGGTACTGGAAAGACTCTGTTGGCAAAAGCCACTGCCGGTGAAGCGGGAGTTCCATTCCTGTCTGTTTCTGGTTCTGAGTTCGTTGAAATGTACGTTGGTGTTGGTGCTTCGAGAGTTCGTGACCTATTTTCCACGGCAAGAAAGCTCGCTCCGTGTATCATTTTTGTTGATGAAATTGATGCGATTGGAAGAGCTAGAGAAAACTCTCCAATGGTCTCGAACGACGAGAAAGAGGCCACTTTGAACCAGTTGTTGGTGGAAATGGATGGATTTGATACCACAGACCATGTGGTGGTTCTGGCCGGAACCAATAGACCAGACGTTTTGGATAAGGCTTTGACTAGACCAGGTAGATTCGACAGACACATTGGAATCGACAGACCAGACATCGAAGGCAGAAAAGCTATTTACAAGGTTCATCTGAGACCAATCACGCTCAAAGATCCCGTTACTGATGAGTTTGCCGGCAGATTGGCTGCCCTGACCCCAGGATTCTCAGGAGCGGATATCGCCAACTGCTGTAACGAGGCAGCTTTGATTGCCGCAAGAGAGGACGCTCAAGTTGTTGAACAAAAGCATTTTGAAATGGCTATCGAAAGGGTTATTGCGGGACTGGAGAGAAAGTCCAGAGTTCTGTCCCCGGAAGAGAAGAAAACGGTTGCCTACCATGAGGCCGGCCATGCTATTTGCGGCTGGCATCTGGAGTTTGCTGACCCGTTGCTCAAAGTGTCCATCATCCCAAGAGGTCAAGGCGCCTTGGGTTACGCACAATACCTTCCGGGAGACCAATATTTGATTTCCGAAGAACAGTTCCAGCACCGCATGATTATGGCCCTAGGAGGAAGAGTCTCTGAAGAGCTGAACTTTGATGATGTCACGACGGGTGCTTCCGACGATTTCAAAAAGGTGACGCAAATGGCCAACGCCATGATTCTCAGGCTTGGTATGTCAAAAAAGCTGGGTACAATCACGTTTGAGAGTGGTAACCAGCAGATGCAGATCCATAAAATGTACAGTGAGGAGACGTTTGAACTGATTGACAGCGAGGTGAAAAGAGTCATCAACGAGGCGCACGAGAAGTGTCGCAAGCTGTTGACAGAGAAGATCCACGAGGTGGAGATTGTGGCACAGGAACTTCTAACCAAGGAGGTGATCACCAGAGACGACATGATCAGACTGCTCGGTCCAAGACCGTTCGAGGAGAAAAACGAGGCATTCAAGAAGTACTTGCTCCCCCAAAATTCCGAGCAAGGGGAAAATCCTCACACAGACGAAGGCGCCAAGTTAGCATGATGACGCATCACTCCATGCGTTATGTCTTTATTTGCAATGATTTAGCCTGTATATAGTGTCAAAATTATTTATCAGACGTTGGAACGAGTAGTCGTGTGAGAAATGTCACGTGAGACGTTTCTAGACTGAGTGTGGCACTACCGGATATTTTGTTTTTGTTTACAATTATATATCAAACACGCAAGTCGCCCGCTTGTTGGAGGCTCCGCTAGTTAACCAAGGAGATAAAGAGGGGAGCATTCGAGAGGCGAGGATGAAATTTCTAGGAGTACAGGAAGGGCTGAACGGGTCATTGCGACAGTTGTCGAGCGGCGGATCAACAAGCTCGACTGTTACAGATTTCTCGCGTATAGAGGTAGACAAGGAGAATATAATGCCCTTGAAACAAGGTCGTTCTGCAAGCAGTTTGTCCAAGACGGTGTTGATGAGCAAGGAAACGAAGAAAGAGATTGTTTTGAAGCAGAGGAGCGAGTTTGAGGCGCAACTGAGGCCTGAAGTTTTGGAGGAGCTGGATGATCCCTTGGAACCCTATTTGAAGTACTTGGATTGGATTCACAACAACTACACTGCTGGCTGTTCAAACGAGTCGGGACTGATCCAGCTGCTTGAAAAGATCACGCATGATTTCAAAGATGATGAGTACTACAAAAATGAGGTTAGATATTTCAGAGTTTGGCTTGAGTACATCAAGTTCAGTGACAATCCTAAGGACATCTTCAACTATCTGCTCAAGAAGAAAATTGGGTTTAGCTTGAGTTTGTTCTATGAAAACTTTGCCAACTTCGTGGAGCTTGAGGGTGATTTGAAGAGGGCAGAGGAGCTGTATTTGCTGGGGTTACAAACGAAAGCTAGACCGCTGAGCAGATTGACGCGAGCCTACGAGAACTTCAAACTGAGGCGAGAACAGTCTGGCGAACCGGAAAACAGGTCCCGGCCTATTTTGGGGGTTTTGGCCAATCCTGGCGGCGCAGGGCTGCCGGGTGCTGTTTCGGGCAGCAGACCCAATTCCAAGTCTAGCTTCAGTGTTTTCATTGACAAGAATGGAGAAGCCGATGGGTCGAAAAGCTCTTCTCGAGACTCTGCGATCTGGAGCCATTTGGACACGATGAAGAACTCGAAAAAGGAAAACGTGATGCAGCCCACCTCGTGGGCCGGTGAGAGGCTGATACAGCATGCCCCTGTCTCGCCAGAGAAACAGAAAGAACGATTCCCTGTGTTCAGGGACGATCTGAACCGATTCCCAGTCACCAAGACTATTGAGAACCCGGGGAAAAGAACCGAGAAGTTTGATTTCAACTTTGATTTGCTGTATCCTACGGACGGGTCCGAGGAGCGCAATTTGTGGGAGATTCTGGTCATGAGCAGAGGCTGTTATCAAACCACCAGGAAGCGGAAACAAGAGGACGAAGACAAACCGGCACAGACGCCGGCGAAGAGGAGCAGCACGGAAAGAGGATTGACGAATGCCGATACCGAAAACGAGACGACAAGACTTTTCAATTCGCCGACATTGACTTTTTTCTCCAAACAATCTGTCAATGACGTTTTACAGATGATCAATCAGCCGCTTGACCAGACAAGCTCTTTGCAGCGCAGGACCGAGTATCCGGAGGACGAGCCTTCGTTGGATCACGGACTGAGTGATTTTGTCACTGAGACCATCACCACGTGTTTACCCAAGAAGGACTCGAACCAGCTGGAAGAAACACCTGCCAGGAACAAAACCAGAGAGGAGGACATCGCTATGATGAGCTCACCATTTCTCGAGGAGCCTTTGAGCCATCGAATCGCGGGTAGCGAGACTCTGATCAATCCGTTCGATCCTCTGCTTCAGAGAAACCTGCTCAACAAACTTTCGACTGGCCTTTGCTCGTACTCCAATTACCACCAGCTGGATAGTCGGATCGACAAGCTATCCACATTGAAGAAAATGTTCAAGCCAAACATGGCTCCTATCATGGGAAGCAAGAGCTCCATGTTGGAGTTCGATGACCAGTTGTACTGTGTTACCAAAGAATTGGGGCGAGGGGGGCGCACGAGCGTGTATCTGAGCGAGAAGCCCGACGGAAAGTTGAACGCGATCAAAGTTCAATCGCCGGCCAGCGACTGGGAGTTTTACATCTTGAAGGAGCTCGAATCGAGAGCAACAAGGGAGTTTCTGAGAGCTGAGGAGTTCTACATTGCCAGGGACGAATCATACTTGGTTTTGCCGTATTTGAAACAGGGAACCATTTTGGACTTGGTCGAGGACAACAATCAGTCAAACTCGATCAAACTAGAGGAATCCGTCATAATTTACATCACTATACAATTGCTCCGACAGGTTTTGAGACTGCATTCAGTTAATATCATACACGGAGACATCAAGCCAGAGAATTGCATGCTACAATTCGGGTCACCAACACAGCCGAACAAACCGACTTTCAAGGACCTTGTGTTAATTGACTTCAGTCGGGCAATAGACCTTACTCTTTTTCCCTCAAATGTGCGGTTTGCAACGCATTCACAAAGCACCGATACCCACGACTGTCCGCAGATAGTACAGGGGGAGGCATGGCGGTTCGAACCTGACTACTACGGCGTGGCGAATGTCATCCATACGATGCTTTTTGGTAAGTCCGTTCAAATTGAGGAGAACAACCAACAACGCAGGACTTGGAAACTGAAACAACCCGTCAGAAGGTATTGGCAAACGGAGCTTTGGGAAGCTTTGTTTGATCTTCTCTTGAATTCACACAAGTTTGCCGTGTCCGAGGAACGTGTTGTTCGTCTCTTGGAAGAATCATTGAAGAAGTTTGAGTCGTGGCTCAGACTGAACTGGGCTTCTTGCGGAGTCTCCAAACAAATAACCGCGATCGAGGAGTTTCTCAGTGATCAGAAGAAGAGAATGAGAAGATAGACCAGCTCAACTGCTGTGCTGTTGCGCTTCACGATACTTTTTCCATGTACATTTAGTAAGCGAATATTCTATAAATATGTTGCAGTGGCATTCACGAACTTTTCGGCTTCTTCGTTTTGGCCAGACTCATCAGTTTGCTTATGAGCAGTTGCTTCTGTTCTCGTATTCTAACCACTAATTTTTTGAGACCGCTCTGCTCCATTGCGGCCTCTGCTTCCTCCTCCGTGACGGTTTGCTTGCACAACAGATTGAATACAGCTCCGAATGCCAGTGACATTACGGTGGAAGTAAGGATGATGACGTTGTAAGGCATTGAGAAATCCGGGGTGGGGAGAGTCAGCAAAGAGGTGGTGGTTCTCATTTGGTAAACCACCTTTTTGGAGCCGCTTTCCAAGACGGCAATGACAGCAGGCTCAATTTCAAATCCGTGATTGGCGTCCGGTGGATATTCTGAGTACAACAGCATCGACTTATCAAACTGCAGAACTATTTGCAATCTCGTGTGGGCTGGCACTCTCAGAAGTAACTCCAAATGCGAAGGCTTTTTTCTGTCGATAGCAGGGTTGTAGATGATTTCGTCTAGCAAATCTGTGAACAGCGGGTCTGTGACGGCCAGAGTCGTGGAGGAATTCACCGTTATGGTCAGAGTTCGCAGATATATACGGACAAACCATGGCAAAGTTTCAAAAATGACCACTCTGCTGTCTGTATCTGCGAGGTTCATCAAATCGATTCTGAACCCGCCCGAGTCCTGGGAGAACCCAGAAAGAGACCGGGACGCGATAAGAGGAGGGTATTGCAGTTGATTGATGACAGTAGAGTCTGACGTTTCAAAGGTAATTTCGTACTCATCGGTCGAGTCCAGATCAAAACAGAGCCTGTTGTCTGCGCCGGTAGTCGTAGAGACATGCGAATCCGAGTCCACAGCCATTTTCCATGTCTCACTGTTTATGTCTGAACACACTTTTGATGGCTTCTTCGAGATGAGGCTTCCTCCCTGGATAGGCTTTCCGAAAAGGTCAGAGAGCGAGAATTTCATCTCCGTAGATTCTCCAAGAGGAAAGCAATGATACGGGTCTGAAAATTTGGTGGGATCGCATCGAAGATCGGACCCTGGCGTAGGTTTCGGAATAGGCATATCGTTTCTCTCCAGCGTCATTGGAACGTTTAGGATCATATTGATTGCTTGGTTCATCTTGTAGAAACATTTTCCGGCATCATCGCATTCGGTGGTAATGTCTATGGACATCGAAGACCACTGTGAGTTGAAAACCTTGTGTCCCGTTAGCAATGACGATATTCCAGCCTTTCCTTTAGTAGGGAGCAGTTTGAGAAAAGGGGTGAGATTTTCCGTGCAAACAGGTTCTCTGGGCAAAGCGCTTCTCAGAACATAAAGGTTTTCCTGCGACAAGATCCCGTTTTCAAGGGACTCCGAGTCTGGCTTGAACAAAGTGGCGGGGAATGTTGTCGAGGCCGAATCAATGAAATTCAAAGAAGCACAGAACAGCCCCGACAAAGAGTTCGACAACTTGATCCAATTGGCAAATGCGTCGTCCTTCGAACCGGCCTCCATCAGAGACCAAAGCTCCACTCCTGTTCCTCCACTGAACGCTCCGTCCGCAGGCAACTTACCGTACACCTCCGAGTCATAGTAGCCTTGACTGAATCTGAGATGCAGTTCTCTCGTGTCTGTCGCTTGTAGAATTGGCCCTAAAAGTTTCGAGAAAACCGTGTAATGGTTCGATTCCGTTCCAGGCTCCGTGTAGAGGGTAAAATCAGACGAGTTCAGTTTGAAGTTGAACGATGCCAGCAAGTTGTTTCTCTTGAGAGGCTTGAACTCTAGATACTCTTCGTAGGGATAACTCACCTCGTTTTGGGCTTGTCTCGTGTTCCCAAAACCGAAAGAGTGCACTCCAAGGCACAACTGACCCAGCAAGAAGGCCCATACCGGCAGCCAACATTGAACCATTTCTTAATGTTGGAATGTGCTGCCGAGGGCAAAAAAGTGATCATGTGTTTATGAGTGTTTTCACTAAAAAAAAGGGTTTGTTTTCTCAAAATAAAAATCTCAGTTTGCACCGCCACACACTAGCCTCAGTTCTGCCGGTTTTAGTTATGTGTCGATAGCGAATCAAAAACAAATTCAATACACGGTTTTGTAGAGAATCAAAAGCGTATCGGACTGTCAGAAGGTGGAAACATCAGGTGGATTATTGGTCGAAGGAAGTGCTTCCACCTGTTCTTTGAGTCTGGAAAGCTGAATATGAGCGCCGATAACACTACTGTGAGTGTGAAAACCCACGGGCTGCTTGGGAAAGTCTACCACTCCCTATTTGGTCCTTCACCCAGCCCGTTGAGCACGAGAGATCTTTCGGGGAAGAACGCGCGTTCATGGGAAGACACCGAGTCATTGACGAGTATGAACACTTTCAGGAACTCGGGCGGTCTTTATGGCGCACGTGAAGATAAAAATTGGGCCCCCGCGTCTGGGTACTCTGAGGACCATTATATGACAGACGAGGACGACGACGGTCTCTATGAAGACACCAGGAGTCATATTTCCAGCAGGAGAAGTTCTGTGATAGCACCATCGATGACCTTTGATAGGAGGGATGAAGAAGACGATGATTGGAGAATTAACAGCACGTTGAGCAGGATCCAAAAAAGTCGGGAGAAGTGGTACGGTGAAAACAGCAACACAGAGGACTTATTCTCGCTTCCCGGAAAGTTTCACGGATCCAGTCAACCGCCTAAAGCACTAGAAGAACCCCAAAAGATGGGAAATGACGAGCTTGACAAACTTGCTAGGCGATTAACCTCTAACAATGAGCTGATATCGCAGCTTATTGAGGATTTTGACCTGGTGACCGGCAATACAAGGCTGCGGGAGCTGCAATTGCAAAACAGCGAGATTGAGAAGAAGTACAAGGAGTTGCGCGAGGAATTCAAAAAGGAGCTGGACTCCAACAAAGAGGTTTACGACGGATATTACCAGCTTTTCAACAAATACAACGAGCTGAAGAAGGGGGTGGAGAGCGATACTGGAAAGCAAGAGCTGCGCGGCGCTGTGGACCGGTTAGAGGTTGCGAATCGCAAGCTTGGAGACGAAAAGGAGGTCTTGCGGGCAGAGAACGAGAACTTACGGTCTCGATTGAGGGCCATGGAGTTCGATGCTGGTGACCAGTACTTGAACTACAAGAACCAGTACGAGGAGATCAAAACGGTATTGCAAAATAAGCTTCGAGAGGAGAAAAGCAGGGATAAAAGGATCAAAGAACTTGAGGAGCAGTTGGAAAAAAAAAGACGCGAGGAAACCGATGCGAATAGTTTGGGGTCGACGCAAAAGAGCGACGATCGTCCGCCCTCATCCAAGACGAGAAGATACTCTTCAATCAGCTCGTTGGACCAGGATTCCATGCAATTACTGCGGGAAATGTATTCAGACAAGGTTTTGACGTCCAAGAACGTGAACACCTGGATCAGCAAGCCTCGTATTGATGTGAAACTCGACGAGTACTGAGTGGTCATGTGCATTGCCGTATTCGTATAAGATCTCGTATTCGCTAAAATCCGCCTTCCCCAAACAAATCTCTGCGAAATAAAAGAGTCGTAAAAAAGGGGAAACGAAATGATCTAATGTTCTGCCTCTCCTTGGAGTTCTACTTCTCAACATTGGCCGCCAACTGCAACGGCCGATTCCAAAACATATTCCAGTTACACTGGTTTGGCATGGCAAATGCAAGTGAAAAAAACTGTGTAAAACGACTGAAAGCGAGCAACGGCTACTATCAATGTCTGGACTTGGTGATACCGCAAGAGAGGATGTGTTATTTGGTGCGGCAGAGAAAGAGTGGCATAAAAGAACGGCAGCATCCAGCTTCAATGATTTGTCAGCTTCTCTGGCCGAATCACAGCCTTGGGGGATACTAGACCAGCAACAGGGGCTTGGTAGCGGAGACAATGATCTCTCATTCACCAGAACGAAACCAGTTGAAATAAGGGTTGAGAAGCTCACAATTGGAGCAAAACAGGCTGCCAAAACAGGAAAATGGTTTCAGAAAAGCAAAAGCTCAGACATCGAAGCCAATCAATCAGTGAAAACCATTCTGTTTCCGATGTCTTTCCACATACCAGCCAACTCGCTGACCTGCATTATTGGGGGGTCTGGATCCGGTAAGACGACTCTACTCAACTCGCTCGCACACCGACACTTCACCAAATCGACTCTAGTTAAAACAGGATCGATCAGATACAACGATTCTGACAACCTGGACGAGATACGTCACGCTTACGTGATACAACAAGACATTTTGATCCCGAGACTCACCTGTTTTGAGACTCTCATGTTTGCAGCAGAATTGAAACTGCCCAAGTTGACCTCAGAGGCTGAAAGGAGCAAGCTTGTTGAAGAGATAATTCTGGAGTTGGGGCTGAAAGAGTGCAGAGACACTCTGGTCGGAGACCGAAAGAATAAAGGAATGAGTGGCGGTGAGAAGAGAAGGCTGAGTGTCGGGATCCAGCTAATCTCTAACCCCTCCATTTTGTTGCTCGATGAACCGACGACAGGATTGGACAGTTTCAACGCCTATTTGCTTTGTGTTTCGTTGAAACGCCTCGCAACGCGCCTCAACAAAACGATAGTGATGAGCGTACACCAACCAAGGGCCGATATTTTCAAGCTGTTTGACCAGGTTCTCATTTTGTCTAAGGGACACATGTGCTATGGTGATTCCCGGGATAAATTACTTCCGTTTTTCGCTTCTATTGGATTTAGAGTCCCCGAAGACATCAATCCGGCGGACTATCTTATCGACATCACCAGTATAGACTCGAGGACAGAGCAGAAGGAAGCGGTAACAAGCAGCAGAGTTTCAGTGATTGTGGGACAGTGGGCGAAAAAAATGGACTTACTGGAACCAGAAAAGGACGAGGTCAAAGCCAGCACCGTTTCCCTATCAGGTGCTTTCCAGGACTACTTTCAAGAGGTTGGAAGAGCGCCGTTCATCAGGGAAGTGAGAATTCTGGCACGAAGAAACTGGGTTTTAGAGATGAGAGATCCTATCGGATACTCTGCCTTGGTCATGGAAGCTGTTGTTCTGGGCCTGGTGTCTGGATGGCTTTATTTCCGACCTGGAGGATCTCTAGTTGGCTTGAGATCAATCGAAGGTTCCTTGTACACTGCCTGTTCCCTGCAATCGTATCTTTTCCTGCTGTACGAGACATACCGGTTGTGTCAGATAGACTTGAAGGTTTTTGACAGAGAAAGATCTGAGGGGTGTGTTTCCGTTGCGGGGTTCATTTTGGCGAGAAGAATCAGCAAGTTTTTCACTGAGGATGTTATCATTCCATTGCTCTATTCAATTTGCACCTATTTCCTTTTTGGGCTGCGAACGGACTCTGCGGTTTACTTCTTCAGATACTTTGCGGGAAACATGGTATTCCATCTGAACTCAATGGCTTATGCGGCGTTTGCAAGCGCGATATCGCGAGACGTTTCCATTGCTACTTTGATCTGCAATCTCAACTTCACGTTCCTCACCATGACCAACGGAATGTACGTCAATGCCAAAGAGCTGCCGGTTTACGTTCGTTGGAGCAAATACATTTCGTACCAGTGGTACTCGTTTGGATTTCTGATTTCAAACGAGTTCACAGGCTTCAAGGGAGACTGTTTTTCGCAGTATCCTGCTGACTATCCTAATCTCAACTCGATTTGCGAAGCTTATTCCGGGTCCTACATCATCAAATCGTTTGGGTTTTGGGAGAACTGGAACGGGCTTCCATTTGGGGTCTTGATTGCCTTTTTCATAGGCACCTTTCTTGCCGCAGCTTTGGTGATGAAGTTCCGACCAGTGGACGTCACCATGGGAAAAGAAATCAAAGCTGAAAAGAATGAAGAAATCGAACGTGAGGTTCAAGTCGATTATGAAGCATTGGAGCAGGATGCAACAAGCGTCGATATTACCGTCTGCAACGTTGGTCTGGCTGTGAAAAGCAGCATCCGGAGGAACACCGAAACGAAAGTCATACTGAACGATTTGAATGCTAAATTTCAAGCTGGCCAACTCAACATTATTATGGGTCCTTCTGGATCGGGGAAGACCTCGTTTTTGAACCTGATTAGTGGACGCTTGAACTCCTCACTGTTCACAAAATACTACTCGTCGGGAACGATCTACCTGAACCAGTTTCAGGTAGATGATTTCAGCATAGTTCGACCAATTTGCTCATACGTTGTTCAGGAAGACGACCATCTGCTTTCTGCAATCACTGTTCGGGAAACACTGCGGTTCGCTGCAAAACTGAGACTGGCAAAGTCGAAATTGTCGGGCCCGGAGCTCGATAAAATTGTGGATGACTTGATTCTCCGAATGGGTCTTCGAGACTGCGCCAATACCTTGGTTGGAAACGAGCTGTTGAAAGGAATTTCTGGTGGTGAGAAAAGGCGTCTTTCAATTGCGATTCAACTGATCTCGTCCCCTAAGGTTCTCATTCTCGACGAACCTACCTCTGGATTAGACTCTTTCACGGCCTCCTCGATTCTGGAGGGTTTGCAGCAGCTCGCCAGAAGCGGAACAACGATTATTATGACCATACACCAGCCGAGAAGTCTGGATCCTTTTGGCTCAATCCTGCTCCTTGCCAAGGGTGGAAACGTGGTTTTCAATGGAACTCAGCAGGATCTGAAACACCATCTTGAGAAAATCAACCACCCAATTCCAAAGTTCACCAACCTGGGTGATTTCGTCATGGACCTGATCTCGTACAGCACTTCGAACGAGGAAGTCGAGAGAACAAGCAGAAAGAGGGTTGAATACATTTACAAGTGTTGGTTAGAGACGAAGCCCGAGTTGGCAGTCCAGAACCCCCGCATTTTGGCAAACAAGCACTCGCTGAGACTCGAGTTCAACTCCATCGTTAAGGAACCGGCGGGCTTGGTGACAGGCTTTGTGGTCCTGACTCATAGACAGTGGCTGTGTTTGAAAAGAGATAAAAATATCCTGATCGCGAGAACTTCGTCTGTGATAGGAATGGCTGTGATCTTGGCCCTATTTTTTGCCAGGTTGAAACACAACCAGACCAGCGTTCAGAATCGTCTTGGATTGGTGCAGCAGATTGCGTCGTTGTATTTCAACGGAATACTGAACAACGTGGCAGCCTACCCGATGCAAAGAGACCATTTCTACGACGAATTCAACGACGACGCTGTTGGTCTCGGATCTTTCTTCTTCAGCTACTTGGTGCTCGAGGTTCCATTTGAAGTTTTTACGTGTTTCATCTTCGCAATATTCATGGTGTTTGTCATTGGATTCCAGACAAACGCAGGGCTGTTCTTTGCAATAGCTTACACTTCAACGCTGGTTGTTAATGCTGGAGAGTCGCTGGGAATCTCGTTCAATACGGTCTTTGAACATCCTGGTTTTGCGCTCAACGTGATCTCTATTTTCTGCTCCGTCGGGGTCGCCATGTCCGGTTTGTTGGCCATGACTTTAAGCGGGTTTTTGAAAGCCATGAACTATCTTTCGCCAACCCATTATTGTGTCATGTCCGTTGCCAATTTGGTGTTCACTGCAGATCTCAAGTTGTACTGCAAAGATGACGAACTGGTGAACGGTGGCCAGTGTCTGTTTCAAACAGGTGAAGATGTCATCGACAACTACAACATCAATGTTAATTTGAGGCTGTTTCTTGGTCTGATTGCCGTTGTTGCCGTATGTCATAGATGTGTTTCGTACACCATGTTGAGACTCAAACTAACGAAAATCTCACTCACTAAACTCATCAAATCATGAAGTTTATTTCGAGTATTCTATATACATCACAACTCATCCGCAAACCCCTTTCTCATCGCCATTCGATTTCCAAATGTTTCGTGTCTCAGAGACAGCAGGTACTCCATCATTTGAGTGTTTGAAGAGCCTTGCTTCCCTTTGCCCTCCGCGATTTGATCGTTCAACCAATCTAAGAATTCCGAGCTCGCCTTGAAAAGACCCTTGTTTTTGCTTTTGAGCGTCTTCAAGCTGTCCAGCAACTTCACCAAATCTGGAGAAAGGGCTTTGTTCTGAGTGAGAACGTTCTGCGAGGCCAATGCGTATAAATAGTTGAGGTCCTCCTCGACAAGTGCCCGATCCTCAATCTCTCTTTTCTCCAATTGCGGGCTCATGTCAGACACAATTTGGACAATTCGTTGTTTTACGTTTATTTCTTTCACCATCGAATACATGTTGAGCAGTTTCAGCTCTAACGAACCCTTCTTGAACTCTCCCCGAAAAACTGGGTTGTTGAGTAATGAGCCTAGTAATCCCAACCTTCTGGTTAAGAGAGCCTCATCCACGTCCGGACTCACCAATCTGTTGAGAAAATCCAAAGGATCTTTGAAATACGAGCAAAATTGTTCTTGAGCTGCTTCATTGTTGCGCAAAGAAGCCGCCAGAATAATTGTTGCCGTTTGCTGGACCTTTGGAAGCTGTTCAGTCGAAAAAATTTCGAGCAAATCTGAATCGTACAACCCCGAGAGCATCAAGAATGGCTCCGCATGGCCGATCACATCTAGTCCCAAATCTATATCCGAGCTCAGGTCAGAAATTAATTCCAGCTTATCGAGGAACGTTTGGTAGTCCCCTGTGTCACCACCAATATACTCCATCACGTATTGGAGACCGCTTTCGTAATCGTTCTCCAATGCAGCTGTCTTCTTTGCTCTCTTGGGCGTGACATAATCAGGAATCACCACCTCCGGTGTTCCTTCTTTTGGTTCAACAACAGCCAGCTCGCCCTCCCTCTTACCCGACGAATCCGGTAGCTTAGCCTCTCGCAACGCCGTATCCATACTCAACCGTATATCCAGTCCTCCTGGAATAACTTGTCCGTCTAGAACAGGCCGCCACTCGGTTGTAGGCTCGAAAACTCGCGGATAGCAGTTCAGCGGATTTGCGTCTGGACAAATCAGATCTTTTGAGAAAACAGACCCGGCAGCCAGCAAAAAGGAAATCACACCGCCCAACTTCAAAGCCATCAATGTTCTTGTGACCACCACTCTCTGTGTTGCGTCAGAATACGAATCAAGTTCGGCCAACATAGTTTCTATTAATGTTCTTTATTAGGCACCCCCGCGAAAAATATAATTTCTAGAACGTCGCACAGCCTTGCACAGCCTTGCACAGCCCGAGACTTCTTAAATATCTGTGAAAGATAGAACAGCGTTTCTGAGAGTATTGTCGAGATCGTCAAAGAGCTGTTGCAAGTTTGGGTCTGTGACGATGCCGTTTACTGGGTTTGTAGATCCATACGTGTAGTCACAGGCTGTGTTAGATGAAACGGCGAAAGGGGATGAGCCGGTGGAGTGTGCTGGAGAGGGGTCCTGGTTTTCTAGGGACTTGACAGGAGGAACCAAGAACGGATGGCTGACGTCATTGGAATAGGCCGGAGTTGGTCTGACCAAAGACGGCTCGTAATTGATAGAGGGGGTTTCGTAGTCGTTATCATTATTGGTGTAGTTCTCCGGCTTGAGGTCCACAAAGTTGTGTATTCTTGAGTTGATGAGTTTACTGATCCAATTCTTGTCGATGTTGGAATGGGCCGGTCTGTTGAGCGCAGTTGTGGCAGTATTCTGGGAATTTTGGGGTTTTGAAATGGGTTTGCTATCGGACGAGAAGTCCACAATGACTTTGTGCAAGTGCTCGATATCCTCGGTGGACCATTTGCACATAATGTTAAGTTCTGGATCGCATAGATCTCCTAGAGACTCTTTGAGCAGATCGGTTTGCTCTCCCAAAAGCCCCATGAACAGCACCCTGTACACGTAAGTGTGGGTTTTGCCCAATCGCCAAGCGAAATAATACGCGTGGCTGAGTTTGAGAAACGTTGCCAGGTTTCTTCTAAAGAGACCGTCCATCCTGTGTACAATATCATCGGTAATTAAGCGCAGCTCGGGGCTCAATTGCGCCTCGACATGTTTGCAAAGGTGAAATTGCCGGATTCTCATGCTGATTGTGCAGTATTGCCACTGCAATCGTCCTATTGCCAGGACGATAGTAGGGGTGACTCTGTAGTCAAAGCCGCTTCCAAAGTACTTTGACGCCGAGAAGACAACCTTTTCGCAGGCGTCTGACATTTTGAGCGTTTGGTTGAGGTACTTGATGAACATCTGCAGCGACTCTTCCGGCCTAGACATCTTCTCCTGGTGAAGGAACAGATGGAAGTACAGACACGTCAACAGCGACCCGGCCTCCAAGTACAGCAGGTATTTGCTCACTCTTTGGAGTCGGGCAAACGTTCCGCTTGGCGGAGTGGCAGGATACAAGATCGAGAGGTAGGAGCCGATTTTCAGCCTCACGAGATCCTCTAGTTCTCCGACACACTCAGTAACCTGTTTCAATTTCGCCGGTCGTTTCAAGTTGAGAGCCAGAGAAGACAGCTTCTTGTACAGCTGGTAGAACTCAATACGGTCTCTCAGGATGGAAATACTCGCTCGTTCCACTTCTAAGTCCAGATTGTTGGCGTTCGCTTCGCCCAGAAACACAGGCGGCTTGGTGTCGTAATTGCTGCTCGAGGGGAAACATGGGTCGGTTTGGAACGTCAGCGAAACGTCCTCTACTTCCATGCCGTGCCACATCTTTCTCCAGATATTGGCCTGAGACTCACTCGTCACCGTCTCCTTGCATAAAGAGGGTTCGCGGTTCAGTCCTGTCGTAATCGACATCTGCTTGATCAAACTGGCGAGGGCCTCCGACTCCAAATGAGCCCCCTCGTCCGGGGCGTGTCGAAACGCTGTCTGGAGGTAGAGAAGGTTCTGGAGTGAACGGTAACCGGGAACTCTCAACAGCTGAAAGGTGGTCCCGAAAAGCTGCGCCACCACCATAACGTTCTCTTGCAACGGTGACCGAACCAAATACTCCACCGTCTCATCGGTCATGGCCTGCGCGATAGGCTCTTTGCAGTTGTCGAACAAGGTGAGATGACCCATGTACACCACAAGCAGGAAAAGAGACAGCAGAACGATCTCTGACTTGTCGGAAACATCCGGCTGTATCTCGTCTTCACGGTCGGAGCGTTCCCCAATGAGCTTGCTGATGTCCTCGACGAACGCTTTCTGGTCCATGTATGGGAAAAAGGGATGAACATAGGCAAAAAAGCGATCCATCAGTAGCCAGGCTGCCTTTTTCGAGGGCATCACCCTCTTCAACTCGTCCAGAGCGTTCACAATCTGTCCGGAATGGTCGGAAACAGTCAGTCCCACCAAACTCGTGTACTTCTCCCACGACGTGTGGTCGGTGCTTCTGTTGTACTCCAACTTGATGCTTTCTTTCACCTTCTGCTTGAACGCCGACTCGACGTTCTGGTCGCTTGACTGTCCGCCATCGAGAGGTGCCACATTCAGCACCTCGTAGTGGAAGTCTGGATTGTTTCTGAGCTCTCCCACTTTCGACAATCGTCGAAACACCCTCACAACAGGGTCTTTGGTAAAGAGGTTCTTCGTGGACAAGACCCCCACAACAAAGACTCTTTGCGAATTTGGGTTATTCAAGGTCTCCGGGCCTTGGAAATCCAGCACTTCGTCGTCATACCTCTCCTTTCTCGCGGCCGAAAGAACTTCAATCTTACCTTGCAGGGTCTCTATTTGGAGCTTCAACCGAGACAGTTCTCGCTCGCTGACCGAAACCATCGGCTCCGGGGGCTCCGTCAGTGTCATTGCCGGTGGATCCAGCAGTTCAACCCGTTTTGCTGTGTTTTGCGTCGATGTCGGGGGCGCCGAAAACGGAGTCGAGAAGCTCCCTCTCCCGGCCTCCGCATCCTGTCGGGCTCCGTGATCCAAAGACCATTCCGGCTTCGTGTACTCACACAAGTGGGCCACGCTGTACTTCAAACATCCCTGCACGCGCTGGTTAGTTTCTGGAGTGGAATATCAGGCCAGTTTGTTTCACTCAGTGGCTGCCAACTTACATCACACACGGGTTTTTTCTTATCACACTTCACTTTTCTCTTCCGGCATACCGTGCACGCGGAAGAAATCCTCGGACGTTTCCGATCCATACTGCCTTTCCAAAGTTCACAATGCCTCCAAAGTCAACTTTCTGCCCGTGCTGGCAATATCACGCCCGATCGCTCCCGGCAAATGAGCTCCCCTGCTCCGCCCTCTCGTTAAACAAATAATTTTAGTCAAAACTGGTTTACTCCAAAAAGTAAAATGGCGCGAACGGCTAGAAGTCCGAGCACCGCGAAAGTATTCCTCGAATTTATACATAAAAAGGGTCTAGAGATCAATCAAGTTCACGGGCTCCTCCACTTTGACAGGCGGCGGTGGACCAGCGACAGTCGAGGGCACCACGTTCGGTAAACCAGCTGGTGGCGCCGCGCGCTCAGTCAGCGACTCTCTGTACCCGGCTTCCGGAACTGACGTCTGGGGCTCTGAGGGAGCGGCAGAAACCATCGTCCGTCCTGGGCTCGCGAGCTTTGATGATCCAATCGGATCAGCTCCCATTGGTGGAATAGCAGCGTAGTTCACCGATCCGAGCGATGCAGGACGAACCCCGGTATACGATTGTGTCGGTGGGGCCTGGTAGGAGGCGGTCGGGGCATACTCTGGCAGAGCATGTGGTTCGTAGTCAGGTAGGCCATGCTGCACATATTCGGTTGGGGGGTTCTGCGCATAATTAGTGGGAGCTTGTTGAAAATGTCCAGGAGTCTGCTGCGGCGATCGATACAATGGCGTGTCCTGAGAGTAAGGAGACGAGTGCGCTGGGGGGAAACTGGCTCCCGTGATTGACTGCTGCCCTTGATCGCGCTGATTGATTCGGATCTGTAGAATCTCGTCGTACAGTTTGGCAATCGCAAAAGTTTTGGAGTACAGCTCCTGGTATTTTTCAAGATGGGCGATCTGTTTGGCCTTCTGAATCCCCAGTTTGGGTATGATTTTCAAAATGTTCGAGTGGAGGTTTTCCAGCACAACGTTGTCGGAGAAAGAGGCGCGTTGGTCAACAGGGGTGTTTTTTATGTTTTGCACCAGCTGAGCAAAGAGTACAACGTTCTGCTCCTCTACACCTGTCACTGAGGCGTAATCTGCGTCGCCGGCAATAGAGTTGGACACGAAACTTCTGACCGGTTCCGAGGCCGGAGTCGCAGGGTATATTGACGTCTCCTGTTGAGACGGGTGCGAAGTTGGGAGCAAATCTGCGTATGGACCCGGTGCTTCCGTTCTGGTTTCCGTCTTCTTGGGCACTTCTTGTGGATTGAGCTCGGCCAAACTAGCTGCAATGGCTGCCTTCATCTCTTCATCCTCATCTTCGAACTCGGGAATTGTATTCACCGTGCTAGAAACAGGGGGCGCGACCTGAACGCCCGATTCCTTCAGCGACAAATTAATGGCCTTACGAAGCTCGTCGTCGTCGTCCTCTTCCGCTGAAAATGAGACAGACTTGCCCTTCCTCTTCTTCTTTCTGTTTTTACGGCTTTTCTCCTTGTGCTCCTGGTAACATGTATCACAGACTCGAACAGAAATTGTGATTCCCAACTCTGGCAACTCACACGTTTTGGCCGAGTGAGCGCCACAGAATACACCTCCACACGACCGACAGTGATGTTTTCGGTTGAGGAAGGTGAACAGGGTCGAACACATCATGCACGCGTCCGAGTCCTCCCACTCGGGCGCCACCTTGGATTCGATCAACGAACTTTCAAAGCTATCAGTTATTGAGGGAAACTGGAATCCTTCTCCTTGCAGCTTGATGTACGTCTGGTTGACGTATCCCAGTTTTGGGTTTGTGCTAAACAAAATTGACCACGATTGTATCAACCCGAGGAGGTACTCCTTAACAGAGGGATTCAGATGCTTATCGTTCAGGTTGAGAACCAGCGGATCCATAAACTCCTTAGAAGAGATCTCAGACAACAGGTGTTCTCCGCCGTTCTTGATACAAAAGTCTATCAATTTCAGCGAAGACTTCTGGGAGTTTGGGTTTTTGTTGCCCATGTACCGTTTCTTGAGTGCCCTCATGGCTTCCTTGGAGGATACTTGTTTGGAACGGATGAGGTCACTAATTTCCAGCGCGACAGAAAAATCAATATCTCCATTGGGTATTGATTCCGAGGTTGCCTCGGTGATTTTCTCCTCTATTTGGCTGTGAGAGCCAGCTGAGCCAAACCACGACATGTCTGCGCAGACAGTATTCTGAAAAGGGGGCTCGATGATGTCACAACGACGGAATGAACGTCCCTAGCGGCCTGTCAGTATCCCAAGTCCGATCTGAGCGCCCGGTTCAGGCGTTAAGCAATTGTGGTGAACTAGGATAATCAATATGAGCAAGAGGAAGAAGAAGAAGAAGAAGGAGATACGATTGAGGTTTCCTTCTCAAGTGGCAAAAAGAGCGGTTCGATAAAAAATAATTTTGATCGTCGTCGCAGCGGGCCGTCAGGATAATTTTCACCGAGTCTGCGTCGATCGACGCAAATCTTTAAAATGTCTATCCAGTCAATATGTTTATCTTTATTTAGATCCTATAAAGAGGTCAGCCGGGTGAGACCCGGCAATGGAATGGTTGATCAGAGGTCGAGATTGGCAATGTTGTTGATCTCTGCGCCGGGAATGGACATCGTAGGACTCATAAGGTTGTGGTCCACCAAGCTGGCTGTGCTCTTTGTTGGTCTAAGAGCGTTGTCGAAGGAGTCGCCTTGGTCGGGGCCCGTTTGCTGCTCCATCATTCCGTCCTCAATCGAGCGCTTGATGATCGAGTCCCAGTCACTAGTGAGAACGAACCAACTCTGGGAGGCGGACACAAACGCTAATGCGATCACCATTCCCACCCAGAGTCCGAACAGCTCCAGTTTCATAGCAAACCCAAGGAAGAAGGCCACGGGAAGAGCCAGCAAGTAGTAGCTGATCAGGTTGAGCCACCCACCAATGTACTGTCTTCCCTGTCCGCGCAAAACTCCTCCGGTGACACATGATATAACGTCGTTCACCTGGTAGACGGCACCCAGAATGAGCACTTTGGCAGCTAGCTTGATCACCTCTGGGTCGCTCGAGAAGAGTTTGGCGATGCTGGTTCTGAAAGTACCCAGAATAATGGCGTTCAGGAACCCGAAAACAACACCGACCAAAAGAGCAGCCCTGGTCGACGTGATGGCAGCATTCTTGGACGCGGATCCAATGAACCATGCAATCCGCGTCGACGCGGCAACCGATATCGCAAACGGAACCTGGTAGATAGTCACACATGTGGTGGTGACGATCGACTGGGCTGCCAGCGAGTCGGTACCGAATCTGGAGGACGCAAACGAAATGATCTCGAAGGCCAACCACTCGGCCTCGATCATCAAAACGCCCGGTCCAGCCAGAACGAGCTGTCTTTTCCAGTTTCGGAAAACATCCGTCGTGAATCCGCACCAGCACTGGTATCCTCTCACGAAGCAGCTGTAAAAAAGCAACATCAGCGCCATGCACCAGTTGGTGATCACCACGGCAGTAGGGGCTCCAATGAAGCCCATTCCAACACGTTTGTCCCAGACCAACGTGTAATTCAGAAACACGTTTAACGGAGCACAGACGATGAGCACATACGTCGAGGCTTGGAAAATTCCCTGGGCCTGCAGAAACTGCTTCAAAACCTCGAAAACGATGAACCCGGGAACACCAAATATCAGCGTCCGCAGGTAATCCGACGCCAATCGGCACAGACGTTCATCGGGAACGAGGGCAACCAACATCGGATACGAGCCCCAGTACCAGAACACAAAGATCGGAATGTAGAAAATTGCCAATAGCAATGCACATCTCATCGTGTGCAAGCCAACGGCCCGGTAATCCTTCCGGCCGTACGCCTGGGGACACAGCGTGGACAGGGAAGATGCAATTCCCTGAATGATACCGTAGGACGAAATGTTGGCCAAAAGATTCGATAAAGACACCGCAGCCAGCTCCTGGGACCCTAGATTGCCAACACTGAAAACGGAGGCCACAGTCAGAGAGTACTGCAGCAGGAACGTGATGATCAGCGGAACAGACAGCTTGGTCAGCATCTTCACCTCAGTTTGAGTGCTTGTGTCGACTTCGCATAAGTTCCCATCGTCTCCCGTCTTGGTTGGAGCTAAGTGAAGTGCACCAAGACGCATTGACCGCATAGAAGCCCTTCTGCTCTGAATGAAGCTCTCCTGCGCAACCGAACCGTAGTCTCTGAAAGACTCGTTTCCCGCCAGAAAACTTTCTTCGTCAGTCGCAGACGATCCAGATCCAGACCTTGTCATCCTCCCAAACGACGGGGTGTCGTTTAACTGGGTCACAGAGCCTCTTCTGGGGCCGGTTGCAGGCATAAAAGCCGGAGGTGCCTTGCTCACCAAGGAGTCGTCAAACATACTATGATAAATACCTGACTCGCTTACCAAACGCCTGATTCTGTTCTGCCGGTACTGTGATCGCTTGCTTAAGATCGTTGGTTAATGGAAGTCGACGGCTTCGCTATCAATCATCAAGAAAAACCCCTTTCGTCCAGCAAAGAGGATTTTGTCTGAACGATTTGTTTGTTTTCTTTATCTCGGAATCGTAATAATCTCCCTTACACAGCCTTGCACAGCCGGAGAGCGATTTTGGCGGTACTTTTTCGCTTCCGCTGCTGCTTCCTGTCAAGCGCGCGGAAAATCCTTATCTCTGCACAAATCAGACCCCCTTTTGGGAACGGACGCGAGATCACGGTGACTGCGTTCTCTCTACGCTCAAATTGCTCATACCCTGTTCGACAAATATATTAATAACTCTGTGGCATACATTGCTCCCAAAAAAGCATCTTTTCCCACACAGGCCGATCGGCAATTGGGTTTGTTTTGTCTCGTTACGATATCTTAAAACTGTCCGACTATCTATGAAGCGGTATTTTAACCGGTTCCTGACTCCTCAAACGAAGACGCTCCTCCAGTTGCGATGACGACATGGAAGAGTCAAAACTCGTGAAACAGGTTCCATAATTATCTGTCTCGCTGTAGTGTTGGTGACCCTCGTCTTCCCCTCGTCCACTCTCTACAACTAACGATGGCGACGTCTCGCTTAGTTCATCCGACTCTTGATTCAAGTACCCATCCCGGTACGACCCCTGGTCAAGCGTTTTGAGCCCCGAGAATGCCTCTCGCAGCATGCTGGCCTTTTTGGTTGCTCTCTCCCCGATCGCCTTTTCGCCCCCGCTCCCGCTGTTCACTTGTCCGTTACGGAAAAAGTCTCTTATCGAGACCCGTCTTCGGGCTGTGTCAAATCCTGAAACCTCTAGAAAAACGTTTTCAGGGGAAGGAGGAAGTGGTGCAGAGGTTTTGTCCTGCGTAGTTTTGATTGGACTCACAATTGTCGTTGCAGAACTCCCAGAAACGGTCGATCGTTGTAATCTTTGATTCTTCGGTAGTGTGAACTCAAAAGGCTTCATTCTGTTCGAATCTTCTCCAAGACTCAGAGTTTGGCTTTGGTTCTGGGTCTGAGCTGGGTCTTGATTTTCGGAAATCGGAAATTCCAGCATCATGCTCGTCAAGGGGGAGTTTAGACTCAAGTTTTCGTGATGGCCGCTTGTTTTTCTCCACCCACTGAAAATTCCTCCATGTAGCCAATAATCGTACCTCTGTTTTCGTATAATCTCTTTCTTCTTTGACTTCAACTTCTTAATGCTTTGATCAATTTTTTCGAGATCCAGCTCTTCAATCTCTGGTACCTCCAAAATCCCCAGCTTTCTGTGTTTGCCCATTGTATCTTCCGAGCGCATGCTCATGGGCGGTCCATTGCCTGACATATCTACTTCCTTGTTTAAAGTCTTGTCCAAATAGCTGGACATACTTGTGAAGTCCAGTAAAGGAGTCGAGGAGTTGGAGATGAAAATGGGTGGCTGTTTCTGCTCTGATATCTTTTCGGGAAGTCGCAATGGCGAGTTTGGTTTTAACTGACAAGTCTCGTTATTGTGCCCCTTTGACTGCGAAGTTGAGGAAACATAATCCCGCTGGCCTTCATCGTGACCCAAATTACAATTTTCGAAAAGTTTGTCAAGGGGAAAACTGTCGTCCTCTGGAGTGTCGTGATCAGGTTCAAAGCACATGTTATCCAAACGCGGAGAGCTCATCTTCACTTCGGGTTCGGGCAACGTTTCTTTAAGTTTCTGAGGCCTGTAGAATAGTCCTGTTGAAAGTAGTTTGGAACCAAGATTGTCCTTGTTTTTGGTTCTGTCATTGTGTTTCGTTTTTTTCTTCTTACTGGTCATCGGCAAAGTATACGCATCTTGTGCGCATCTTGCTGAGTTATTAAGAACTGAAACATCGTCTTTGAACGAAACAGACTTTTTGGAGTTCCCTTCGTCTTCTATGAAAGAGGGGGCTGAGTGTGTTTTGGTTTGTTTCATGATCGACTTCAGTATCGAAGTATTGAAACTGTCGTCTTTGTTTCCTCTTTCCTCTTCTTCGTTTTCGCCTGCTTCTTCTACCTCGTCCTCTTCCTCTTCCTCTTCCTTTGTGGTCTCTACGGCCAATTGCGCAACTGGTTGCTCCTCTATTGGGTTAGGAAACGAAAAGACAAAATTAGAAAATGGGCTGAGCACTTCTTTTGGTGATCCCTGTATCATGATGGTGGGGCTTTTTGGCTCAGAAGGCTCGCAAGAGGCGGTGGCTCCCAAGGTCTCAAGCACCGCAAGTTCTGGACTTTTGCAAGAGCCAATCAGTCCATTGGTTTTTTTGCTACCCACGTAGTCGGTTCCGCTCACAGTGCCGTTTGTCTTGTCTTTCTCGTCATGGCCGTTGAATTTCAAGACGCCCCAAACTTTTGTTAGATGGGAAGAGGTTCTGACTAAAGCTCTTTCCTGGAATGTTTGAGCATCTCGATGGGGTATTCGTTCATTTCTAGACAATTCTCTGCCGCTTTTAGCCAGTCGGAGACTTCCGGTTCTCCTTCTTCGCCGTTTGGAGAGCGTTGAAGTCGAGTTGACAAGAGATGAATCGTCAGGGTGGTCTAATGTTTGCATTTCAGTGGGACGAAGTTTGGCGAGTCAGCAGAGCATCAATACACACTGTTTTTGTTCGGCATACCTGATTCCCCCCAAATCAAAGCGGAAAAAGCCTTCTTGCACGTAAAAGCATGAGGTACAAAAAAGGGACAAGAAGGGGCAAACAAAAGAGGGAGACTTTTGTGTTAATTATTTTTCTCAACCGCCGCAGGCGAAGCGCTTGATATTAGATTGTGTAAGGATGTGTTTTTTTTGGAATAGGGCAAAGCAAAAAGTTTTTTTTGCTAGGATTGTTTTGCTTGGGCATTCTGCGGTGCGTTCCTACACTTACTCACAAACGGAGAGGAGTCTGAAAAGTGGTGTCACTGTCAGAGCTCTGAAAAAAGCTTCAGCTTGGTAACTTTGGTGAAATGTCACATTCTCCGAGCAGTTAAGAGTTATCTTCTAGAAATTTCCGGCCTTAGCACGGTGTGCTTTCATACCTCTTCACGTCAAGGCTTGATCCAAGGTGCATATTGGGAAGTTTTTGCACATGATTCTGCCAAAACGATCCAGAGGACAAGACGGGTAACCGGTGATTGAGGGCTTCTTTTGTTCGAGTTCCCATGGCGGATTTCTGTTTTTGGGCTCGGTCTAGCTTTTGAGGACGTGTGGAGGTTTACCTGGTCAATTTTCGATTAATTGTGGGTCCTTTGGTAGATTTGCTGGCGTTATAGACGGTATGTGCCTCGCTACAAGCGCAGCGGGGCCGGCGTAAAATTCAGCACGCCCTCCTCGCATAATCTTTTTTTGAGTGAAAAAATTAGGGGAAAAGTTGAATGAAAATTTTCTCTGTCCGAAACGGAAGGGAGTATAAAAGGCTAGGTGAAATCCGCAGTTTTTAAAAGTGAGTTCCCTATGCGAAGATTTTTCCTCCTTCTGTTTGGTCGTCTATCTCATACCAGAAATCAACAGCATTTCCTTCTGAGTAATCATATCATAATACACAATGGTAAGTAAGATGCACAGCTAGCAGCTACCGTCGATTGCCAAATGCTGGCATGAATCGGTGGACTTCACCCAAAGTTGCCCACTAACGCAAAACATTATATTACAGGGTAAAGAAAAGACTCACGTTAACGTCGTCGTCATCGGTCACGTCGATTCCGGTAAATCCACCACCACTGGTCACTTGATCTACAAGTGTGGTGGTATCGACAAGAGAACTATCGAGAAGTTTGAGAAGGAAGCCGCCGAGCTCGGAAAGGGTTCTTTCAAGTACGCTTGGGTTCTTGACA
>JAKTYV010000016.1:0-78082 GCA_030674545.1 Ogataea saltuana
GAAACGTCGTTACTTGAAGCTGGGTAGCTTGATGAAACTTCTTGGCTCGAAGAATCGGTGCAGCTCGAAGAGCTAGATGTACCTGGGTAGCTTGAAGAAACACCTTGACTCGAGGCTGGGTAACTCGAAGCTGGGTAACTCGAAGAAACTCCTTCGCTCGAAGCTGGGTAGCTTGACGAAATTCCTTGGCTTGAAGCTGGATAGCTCGAGGCTGGGTAGCTCGAAGAAACGCCGTTACTTGAAGCTGGATAGCTTGACGAAATTCCTTGGCTTGAAGCTGGGTAGCTCGAAGCTGGATAGCTCGAAGCTGGGTAACTTGATGAAATTCCTTCGCTTGAAGCTGGGTAACTTGAAGCTGGGTAACTCGAAGAAACACCTTCGCTTGAAGCTGGATAGCTTGAAGAAACACCTTGACTCGAGGCTGGGTAACTTGAAGCTGGATAGCTTGACGAAACACCTTGACTTGAGGCTGGGTAGCTTGAAGCAGGGTAGCTCGAAGAAACTCCTTCGCTTGAAGCTGGGTAGCTCGAGGCTGGGTAGCTTGACGAAACACCTTGACTCGAAGCTGGATAGCTTGACGAAACACCTTGACTTGAAGCTGGGTAGCTCGAGGCTGGGTAGCTTGAAGAAACACCTTGACTCGAGGCTGGATAGCTCGAAGAAACGTCGTTACTTGAAGCTGGGTAGCTTGATGAAACTTCTTGGCTCGAAGAATCGGTGCAGCTCGAAGAGCTAGATGTACCTGGGTAGCTTGAAGAAACACCTTGACTCGAGGCTGGGTAACTCGAAGCTGGGTAACTCGACGAAACTCCTTCGCTTGAAGCTGGGTAGCTCGAAGAAACTCCTTGGCTTGAAGCTGGATAGCTTGACGAAACACCTTGGCTCGAGGCTGGATAGCTCGAAGAAACGCCGTTGCTTGAAGCTGGGTAACTTGATTCTGGGTAGCTTGACGAAACACCTTGACTCGAAGCTGGATAGCTCGAAGCTGGGTAACTTGATGAAATTCCTTCGCTTGAAGCTGGGTAGCTTGAAGCTGGGTAGCTTGAAGAAACTCCTTCGCTTGAAGCTGGATAGCTTGATGAAACGTCGTTACTTGAAGCTGGGTAGCTTGATGAAACTTCTTGGCTCGAAGAATCGGTGCAGCTCGAAGAGCTAGATGTACCTGGGTAGCTTGAAGAAACACCTTGACTCGAGGCTGGGTAACTTGAAGCTGGATAGCTTGACGAAACACCTTGACTTGAGGCTGGGTAGCTTGAAGCAGGGTAGCTCGAAGAAACGCCGTTGCTTGAAGCTGGGTAACTTGATTCTGGGTAGCTTGACGAAACACCTTGACTCGAAGCTGGATAGCTCGACGAAACGCCGTTACTTGAAGCTGGGTAGCTTGATGAAACTTCTTGGCTCGAAGAATCGGTGAAGCTCGAAGAGCTAGATGTACCTGGGTAAGTTGGGTATCCTGGATGAGTTTGAGAAGCCGAAGAGTCAGTGGAACTCAAAGAACTTGAAGTGCCTGGGTGAGTCAACTTTGTCGAAATTTCAGAGCTGCTTGAAGTGCTCGACTGGGTGAGAGTGGTTGAAGTGGTCTTGCTGCTGCTGCTGCTGCTGCTGGAAGAAACCAAAATAGTACTTGACGCCTTTGAGGTACACACCGAGGATAGTTGCTCGCCGACAGGCCAGCAATAAAGCGGAGCATCAGCTAGACTGTTTCCCAGGATGTCTGAGGTACAGCCAGTCAAATAATTATATGAAGATAAAAAGACCCAGCTGCTCTCTTCGTCTGTCGAAGCTCCAGGACCAACAAACCAGTCATATTGAATTAGGAAAGAAGGAACACATGCTTGGTCATTGCTAACGTCTGCAATGATAACAACAGTGGCATACCATTCGCCTGCGTCATCGATACGATAAATCTGGAAGTTTCTAGAGAACAAAAAGACGGTTGAGTCTTCAGGTGAATTTAGGCCAATGATCTTCAGTTCCCCGAGATTGGAGATGTCCAACGAATCCTCCGCCTTGAAATGAATAGTGACTTCATATTCGTTAGTTGCCGAGAGTTTTTCCACATTCTCAATTGTGATATCCGCCGCAGGGTAGCTCGTGCCTCTCCGGAAATCAAAATTGAGATCTGGGCATAAGGGAGTGACAACAGCAGAATTGATATCGCAGTCGGATGTGTACGTTCCCGTGACAAAATTCACATTTGAGCCTATGGATGTTGTGGTCACAGAACTTAAAGTTGTCACTGAAGTCAGAGAACTAGAGGTCTTCACTGGACTCACAGAACTAGAGGTCTTCACTGGAATCACAGAACTTGAAGTCGTTAGGCCGCCGAAATTAATCCACTTTCCACCAGGGAAAGGAAGACCCTCTACAGAGGACAAACCAGCCGCCACTATCAATAATGATCTCAAAAATTGAGGGCCCATATCCAATAAAAATGATGGTTAGATGAGCTGACTTTGAGAAATCCTTGTGACAACTGAGCTTGAGCTGGGACTAGTGATTGAAATCAGAACAAAAGACGACTTCAGCTGAATGTTTCAACCAAGGAAGTTGGAAATATCCCAGCTTACTTATACAAGCCTGAACTGCATTCTAAGAAATTGAGGCGTACAAGGCAGCCGCCTCCCTTGGATCCTGAGTAGCACTGATCGAATAATACTGCCATGGGCGAGAGAATTTTTCGGGGAATCTGATGCCAGACAAGGCATCTTACCGATTCCAGAGCTCAAGTTTCTGGGCTGGGATGCTGTAGAAACTCACATCTGCATCTGCGCTCGAACTCCTATTCCATGTATGAAACCTTTTCTGAATGTCAAAGCTGAGTCAAGAAGACAAATTCATTGTATCCGAAGCGCAGTTGTCAAGGCTACGGTGGGTAGGTCTGCTTCATTCCCTGTTGGAACAAAACGCTTGGCCCTGTACACGTTGCATGCCCAAGTCGCCTTCAAGGTTTTCACAGCGTAACTAAGACTAATCACACGGCTCTGAGCGAAGCAAGCGTAGAAAGTCATTTAATATCGGTTCGAAGAAAAAAACGTTGTTCGCTTCCTATCATTGCTGCACATGCATATGCAACTCGTATGCGTGTCGGAAATTCTGCGGTTGTTGAACCCTCAGGCGTCTCTGCAAGTGAAGACGTTCTTCGGTGGTTGAGTTAACGCAGAAGTGATTGGACGATTCCATGGCTATTGTTGAGCTCGAGAAAAGTTAAGAAATAATGCTTCTGCCGCGCAACCCCGGTATGATGCATCGTGTGCAGTAAAAAAAAAAATACTGCTTGTTAGCGAGGCCCTTCTTGTGATTCAGCAGTATACTTCGTGTGTTTTTGTGCTGGCCTTCACTCTTCACTCAACAACTATAAATTCTGCATGCTTGAATGCTGATCCAGTCTGGATGTGGTCAGCTGGAGCTGTATTGTACGAGTGGTCTAGTTCGGAACTTTCTCGTGTAGGAGAATATAGCCCTTGATACGTTTTATTTTTCCGATGTGAATTGCAAGGCGGACCCTAGCCCCACATCTTTTTTCAGCGTGACAGTTATCCGCCTCGACAGGCGGCCACTCGTACGAGCACGAGGCAGAAACGTTCGCCTCGGTCAACGGAAGCAAGTATCAACAATACTTAGGTAAATTTTCTCGAAACAGACGCAGCGGTACTTCGTTACACAATAAGGGAGAACCGAGGTTCGTGAGTTTTTTCGCAAAGCCCATCGGTGAGCTATAGCCACACTGCAGCACAGAACTTCACAGGAGTGATCACAAAATATTATCGAGCGTTGTGAAAATTCCAATTTGGCACATGTTGGGGTGAGGCGAGCCTCCAAATTGAGTTCATCTGCAATGCATACTGGAAGTCAATTTGTCGAGCAGCCACCTACACTGCGAGCTGTGGTTGGTTCGGAGCGGTCAACATATACATTTTTTTCTCATTTGCTGCCGTCCCGCGGGGGAAACTGCTGAACTGCGGGCACCGGGGTAGTCCGAGTGCCGGGAGCTTTTTCTCCGAATCAACGGTCTCAAAAATTTCCGAAATTGGACAATATGGGGAAATCTCCAAAAAACAATTTTTCATGGCTATGTTGGTCTGCATGAGATCGTCCAAAGGTGTTTGACCCTTGCTACCGTCCGTCGGGCGATGGGGAGGCCTGGATCTGGTCAGATCAGATTACTCAAACGAGTTGGACTGAGTCTGCGTTAGCTGCAATATGCGGGCTGCGTTCCCCGTCTCGCCAGCGCAAGACGCCTCTTGCTGCAAGAGCGCAGGGAAATTATGAAAGCGGGCACATGGTTCCTACTTAGCTACGAGAATTCTACTGCTATCAAACGAGCAACAGCAATCGCCTTTAGCAGATAAGCATTCAAAAAGCGACAATAACCGACGAATAGGTTAAACGAGAAAGTCGTCCCAACCCAAAGAGTAAAGAGGTCTTGCATAGTAGAATTTGGAGTAGCCCTTCCGTTTGTCCTGGTCATCATATTCAGCTGCGAGGTCTTCTTCGGTGACGCCTGGTCCGCTGTTATGTACTTCAAACTCTTTCGATCCGCGGAATGTAATCTGAGGCATGATAACAACATCGTCAACCTGGGTTGGGCCAATAGCGAGACTCAATAGCTGGTATGATATAGGATCTGCGGAAGGCGGCCCCACAATTTTTTCCGGCGCAAGATCTCGATCGGTTCGCGCGACCCGGTAGATCACCGGGGCGGTCAATCCATTCAAGTACTCGAACAAGGTGTCGGTGAAGATCGATTCACCTGTGCATTGTATCAAGGGTTCCCCGTTGCTGTCCACGTTTTCAAACGCCCTATTCCAGTCCACATTGGCGAGCAATCTTTGATCATTCAGGGCCGTATAAGTGATACGGGCAATCAGTTTGGCCAAAAAAGGATGATGCGACTTGGCCCGGAATAACTTGTTCGAAACAGTCAATCTCCGGTTGTACAGTAGCGTCCAATCATCATCGTTATAGTCGGTCGAGACCCCAACAAATAATCTGCCCGCCTTTATCCGTGAGTCGTGCCAGAATTTGAGCGGCTTTGCGCATATTGTGTCAATGTCCGCATACATCCCGCCGTTGATAAATATGACCAAATATTTTGCAAACTCGAACTTCAGCCTTCGGTCTGGAAGCTTGTAGAGAGCCTCGAGAACTTCTGGAACGCTATTTTCAAAATAGTCCACAACAAATTTGTCAACATCGCCGATCGAGAGCAAGTTGTGATTGAAATTGTCGTTCACCATGCGCCATCTCTCGATGTGAGGAAGAGCATCAGCCGGGAATTTCCTGTCATCACTTTTGATGCTCCAGATTTGCCAGATACTGTTCTCGATCTCTTCACGCGCCTGGTATGGAAAGTAGTATGCGAGACGCGATTCGATGGTAAACATGTCTTTTGAATTTCGAGAAGGGGGGGGCACGAGTGCTGAGGTTGCGTTCGTGCCACTGAAATATCCCAGGTAAAAATTGGGAAACGGACCAAACGGATTGAGAGACACGGACTCGTAGCAGTGTTGCAAGGTTAGGTGAACAAGCACCAGAAGGCACACCAACGAAAGCACCAAATACCGGTATCTTCTTATCAAAACACGCGTCATATGGCTCCACGGAGCAGGGGGAGTCGTAAGCTTCGCTGCTGGAACGTCGTACTTGCTCAATTCAGTGTACATCCTGGTGGTAGTCTCGCTGCTGTCCTGGAATTACAGTATCAGGTGTTTTTTTTAGGGACGGTCCTGCGTGCCGTCGTCTAGTTTGTTCGCCTTTTTCTGTCAATCTCTATAGCCTCACTCTTCCTGTAAAGAATTCTCGATCTCTATGACTCGTTCTACCGAGTAAAATCACTCTTTAATTGCTTATCTACATATTCGAGGGCCGTGCGTACGACTTTATTCTCCTTCCAGCATGTGCGCCGAAAATAGCTTTCAATTTTCTCGGGCTGTGCAGCAGTGCCCACTTCCCCACAAAGGGAAAATCTTCTGATATCGGGCCAGATTCGAGATTGGCTTAACAAACTTTTAAGGTTTTTTTTTATGGGAGAATGCAATAGTCATAAGTTGTATACACGTCAAAGGGAGTCCAAAAGATACTGGTAGTTTTTGTACATCTCGCTCAACTCGGCCACAGAGAGTTGGTCGAACGGTTTGTTGTCGAAGCGACTTAACTTCGACGCGTCGATAACAATAGGCCCTGGAGCGCGTTGCTCGCCAAGCGAATTACCGCGACTTCTGTTTTTCACATTCTCCAATGCGCTCTCCAGTGAGTTTAGTATCCCAAAACTGTTCCTGTGCTCTTTGTTAGAGCCGGAGTTCCCGCCCAACGATCCTGTAGGATTTCCAAATAGCCCTCCGTTAATAAGGCTGGTTGTGCGACTTCTCATTTTGGCTGCAGACGCAGGAGGAGGGGCGGAGGGCTTGGGCTTGGCAGCGTCACCCACTGTTCCGGCCCCAGCTCCAGTCTGGCCCGAATTGCTTTTGCTACTCAGTGAGCTGGCCCCGGTGGAGGAAATTGGATCGATATGAATGTTGAGTGAGGAGCTCGAAGACGAAGCGCTGATTGGCCGAAAGTTTTTCATGACCCCTCCCATGCTATTGGTGAACTTAGTGATGAACTTGTCCTGTGCATTGGGGGAAGACACAAAAGACCCCGTTTGAGATGTAGTCCGCACAAGAGTGGCGGAAGTCGAGGTGGAAGCCAACGTGTCTTCCGGCGGAGAGATTTGAGGCTGCGGAACCAGCTGAAGCGAAGAGTTGGATCTAGAGTGCTGTTGATTTGTGGAGATGGAGGACGTCGGAGTGATCTTAGGCTCCTCAGATTTCGTGTTTGAAGGCGACGTCGATAAAACCACCTGGGCCGCAACGTTTTCGGCCAGTTGTTGTTTAGTTGATTCTAGAAACGACTCTTCCGACTCATTTTGTTCGCTTATATGGTTGAGCCACGAAACTTTGCCGATAATGTTTCTGATGCTCGAATCAACGGCTGTGCTGATATTCCTCAAGCCCTGGTCCGCATGGTAGAGTGGAGAAAACTCGGTTTGAGAAAGCAAAGAAAAACGAGATGAATCCAACAGAAATGAGGAAGTGTTGCTGTGTTTGAGTGGTGGCGCTTGCAATGGAGCCTGTGTCAACTTGTATTTGCTGACCTCTTCGTCAATGGATTCAATCACTAATGGACGGGACAAAATCTCCATGATGCTTTCCCAGGGCATTCCGTCGTTTTTGACGTCTCGATAGTATCTCTCTTGTGGAGCAGCAATATCCAAGTTCTCCAGAGTGACACTGGCCAGATAGGAAACACAAGCTTCCAAATTGGTTAAAACGTACAACAGCTGGCCCCTTTCCTCGTCGTTTCCCTCAAAAACAAACTCATTTCTGAATCTTTTGATCAATTGCAGCTGTGAGACTAAAGAATGTGTTCGCAAATCTTCCAGGTAGATCACAGTGTATATCAAGACCGGCAAGTATATATCAGTGTTCAAATTTTCAAACTTGTCGCACATGAGATCCTTTATGAGTAGGTTCAGCAGTTTGTGTATTTTGAAAAGGTGCTTCAACTTGAGGGTCGGAGATCGTTCGGCGGTGAAAACCTCAAACTCGGGCAAAATCACCTGCTCCAGCTTTGCTTTAAACAGATCTTCTTCTATAGGCAGTTCGATGTCCAGGTGTTTGAATGTAACGTGGAGCTGTCTCAGATGGCACAGTTTGACTCCGAACTCGTCGTTGAGTCTCTTTTCAAACTCGTCCACAACTATTGCTTTCTGCGGAAACATGATCGAGGCGTAGAACTTGTCGCACAGCAGTCGTTCAATCAGGAGGTTGTATTTGTAAATCAGATAGTTGTCGGGCTTGTCCATTTCCTTGAGCTCCACTTTTGCGGTGTTGTTCAGGTAGTCCAACGCCTTGGCGTTGAAGTCGGCGTAAAAATTTTGAAAAAGCTCCGCTATCTCGAACGTGGCCAGCGGTTTGGAGAACCGAGGTTCCCTAAGAAATTTGAGAAAGTCCTGTAAGTTTTTGAGTAGCGGCATTGGAAGTTCTTCTTCCGAAGCCACCTGGAACGACTCCAGGTCCTCGTCGCTCCCGCTGTCGGTTCCACTGCCGATGGCGGGCGATTTGGGAGGCAGATTGGCGGGAGACTGGCGAGCATATTCTCCGGATCCCGGAGGCACGCCTGGTTCGGAGGAGGTGTCGGGCACGTTCTGGTCGGCGTGGTTCGACTCATACGAGCTCATTATGGCAGTTTTTGACTCCCAGGACTGTTTCGTTGGTGGTGTGTGAAACATGGTGAGGATATCCCGTGATACCGTGGCACTAATCCACCTGTCTCCCTGTTGGGACGAGAACGCGGAGAAATATGGCGGAAAAGGTGACGCTGGCCTCTGGAGCTCTGCCCTGTTTCTCTATACGCAGTGCGGATGGATTGGGCCGCTCCGGTTGGCTGGAGGCTGGTAATAATTTCTTGTCTGAGTACGGTTTGCCTGTCGTGAACCCCTTTTCAACGGCAAAAACCAAAAAGGGCTGCTCAGATGTATTTATTTATCTATGCGAAAAAATAATTTTGTTTGCAAGCGCAAGGCAGAGCTAATCGGGCAGAGCAGGAAGTCGATTCCTGGGCGGCGGATGAGCGAGAGGGCCGGAGGGTCCAGGGCGGGAGAGGGCGGGGGGTTGGAGCGAGGGAAAAAAGGTCAGAGCGGAGCAGAGAGCAGAGCAGAGCGGAGAGCGTTGATCTGACGGAGCGAAAGGGATCATAATATACGGGTCGATCGACCGCCGAACGACGCAGAAAGAGATCGTGACGATCAACAGCCCGTCCGAGACTATCGTCTCCTGCCCTGGCGTCTTGCTGTCTCAGTGCACTGTCTCGCGCCAGGATTCTGTTCCCGCTCTCCCTCCAGGACAGACACAAATCCGTCCAGCTTGCCGTTAAAGCACAAATCCGTCGCTGTCGGTAGGCTCTGCTCGCTAATTTCGTCCGAATGCGGAAAAACGCCGGAGACAGACTGAACAAAGACCGTTGCAGCTCTGCAAACATATAAGGGTCCACAGTCCGTTTGCGAGGCCACTTGTCGGTACTGAGCAAGCGCGGGCGATTGAAGTACAACGTCGGGCGGCAGAATGAACCCAGCAGACGAGCAGCAGTTGCCGACGAGCCCTCCTGTGGCGCCGCCGCCGACGCAGGCCCAGAATTCTTCCTACGAACTGCTCTCCGCCAGCAACACAGCCACGTCCAGCCGGGTGATCCACTGCCCAGAGCCCAAAGAAACGGACGACGGCGCAGACAACGACACCACAACCTACCTGAGCCCCAAGCCAAGCTTCCACGAGATCTCCGACACCAGAAAGACGGCGTTCGTGGTGCTGATAGCGGTGACGCAGTTGTTCACGCAGTCGCTGCAGGCGTCGTCGCTGGTGCCCTCGAATGCAATTGCCCGTCATTTCGGCGTCGCTGACAACGGCGGCCAGATCTCGTGGATGACGGCCGCGTACTCGCTCACAATTGGCACGTTCATCCTCATATCGGGCAGAATCGGCGACCTGGTGGGCTACAAGAAAGTTTACGTGTGCGCGTACCTCAACCTGGTGGTTTGGTCTGTGCTGGCCGGAGTTTCGAGGTACTCCGGCTCGGTGGAGTTTTTTGATATCTGCCGGGCGCTGCAGGGACTTTCGTTGTCGATGGCGGTCCCCAACGCGCTGGGACTGATTGGCCACTACTTTCCGGCCGGGAAAGAGAAGAACATGGCGCTGGCTCTCTACGGGGCGGTGGCCCCGGGGGGGTTTGTCATTGGGGCGCTGATGAGCGCGGTTCTCGGCCAGTTTGCCTACTGGCCCTGGTGTTTCTATATCACGGCCATTGCGGCTCTCGTGATGGCCCTCGTCTCTGTCTTTGTGATCCCCAAAGACATCGGAACACACCACCCCAACCTAACGATCCACCATTTCGACCCCTACGGCTGCGCGACAGGCGTGAGCGGCCTCGTCCTGGTGGACTTTGCGTTCAACCAGGGCCCCGTCGTGGGCTGGGAAAAGCCATACGTCTACGTTCTGCTGATCGTGGGGGTTCTCTTCCTGGCCGCCTTCGTTCTCCTGGAGAGAAGGGTCAAGTACCCGCTGGTGCCGGCTCTCAACGCTGACAGCATCTTCACCCTGGTGTGCGTCGGGGCCGGGTGGTCCAGTTTCGGCATCTGGCTCTTCTACACCTACAAGTTCTCCTACGACATCCTTAATCTCAGCCCGCTCATCAGCTCGGTGCAGTTCATTCCCACCGTCTTTGCAGGGCTCGCCGCAGGTCTGCTCACCGGAAAACTCGTCCCGCACGTGCCCCACTCGCTCATCATGCTGGCCGCCATGTGTTTCTTTGAGATCGGACTGCTGCTGATGGGACTTCGCCCGCGCGGCCAGACGTTTTGGGCCCAGAAGTTTGTCTCTCTCCTGGTGTGCTCCTGCGGGATGGACACCAGTTTCCCGGCCGGAATCGTCATTCTGTCCAACAAGCTGCCCAGAAAGCACCAGGGTCTCGCGGCCTCCCTGGTGGCCACCGTGGTCAACTACGCCATCTCCATTGGACTCGGCCTGGCCGGGACCGTGGAGTACTACAAGTTGAAAAACGGTGCTTCCGCGTTGACCGCGATCCGATGTGCGTTTTACACGGGGATGGGCCTCGCGGGCTTGGGAGTCTGCATGGGTCTGTTTTTTGTGTTCTACCAGCTGGTTTTGTCCAGATACACCGAGAAAAGGCTAAACCTCACTGACAAAACCGACTGTCAAAACAGCTAATTAACCAAAAAGTGCAAAATATTCAGCCTATACACGGGCATTAGCCAACGTCATATACTCACTAATGTTTGTTCATGAACTGAGAAGCCATGTTCATAAAAGAACCCATTCCCTGGCCCTGGCCTTGGTTTTGGCTTTGGCCCTGACCTTGACCCTGTCCGCCCAGAAATTGCCCGGCGAGACCCGCCAGCTGTCCAAGACCTCCTTGGCTACTCTGTCCCCCTTGGCCATAGCTGGAGTTCGACTGGCCGTAACTGGAGTTCGATTCGTAGTTCTGGGACTGACCGTAGCCGCCCTGAGAGCCGTAGCCGCCCTGCTGGCCATAATTTCCCTGCTGACCGCCCTGTTGGCCATAGTTACCCTGCTGGCTGCCCTGGTGGCTGCCCTGTCCGCCAACCAGGCCGGAAATCAGCGAGCCAAACCCGCCGGACCCTCCGTGTGATCCCTGGCCCTGGCCGCCCTGGGAGCCTCCCAGAAGCGCTCCGAGGTTGAACCCTCCCTGGGACTGCTGCTGCTGAGAATTGACCCCTGAACCAGACAGGGACGAGATCAGAGAACCAAAGCCCGAAGACGAGCCGCCAGAGGCGCCCAACAGACCAGACAGCATGGCCAGCTGCGACGAGCCCGAGCCACCGCTGCTGGTCATCTGCGACAGCAGCAGCGAGCTGAGTCCACGCTCGTTCTGCGAAGAGCCTGGGTTCTGTTCCACGGTTCTCTGCATGTTGTTAGTGATGTTTCCGACCAACTGGTTGAGTTTCTGCTGCAGCTCTGGCGAGTTAATCACTCCGTCTTGTTCGTCCAGCTCTGCCGCCTTTTGGTACTCAGACACAGCTCCTCTCTCGTCGCCTTCGCTCAACAAAACATCGCCCAGGGCGATTCTGGCTTTGCAAAACAAGTTGGAGTCGACTCTCTGGCTGCTGCAAATCTGCACAGCCTGTTGCGCATACTGTTTGGCCTCCGACGAGCTGCGTGACTGCGCCACCTGTTGCAAAAGGTTTTGAACTTCTCTTTCCGACATTCTTTATCCGTCAATGGCTCGCTAAATGTTGGTACCTTCGATATATCTGGGTCGCAACGTCCTGTAACCGTTGGAAATTTCATGAAATTTCAGAAAATTTCACTATCACGCTGAGCATCAAAAAAAAAATATTTTAGTGCGGAGCTTCAAGGCGGCGCAGTGCTAGATTTTAAATATAAAAGGCCATAGATTGCTACAAGGCGGCTGATTTAACTGGGGAAATTGCAGTCAAACACACGCAAAAAATGATGAAACCAGACATTTCGAACTTGGATCAAGACTTGAAGAAGTCAAGACTGGCAAAATACAACAACGAGGCGCTGCAAACGGAGGTTAAAGAGTGGTTGGCTCGGATCCTGGGAGACCAGATCGACAGCAACGAGCTGGCGAACACGGATTTGCTCGAGTTTCTCAAATCGGGAACGGTATTCTGCAAATTGATCAACACCGTCTGGGGTGCCAACACCCTCGCTTACAAAGAGAGTAGGATGGCATTCGTGCAAATGGAAACCATTGAGCGGTTCCTCAACTTCATCAAAGCTCAGGGAGTCCCGCAAGACGAACTGTTCCAAACGGTCGATCTGTACGAGCAGAAGGACCCCTACCAGGTGATCATGGCAATCCAGTCGCTCTCAAGACTCATAAACAAGAAATTCGGCTCCGCTTACCCCCTCATCGGACCTACTATAGCCACCAAAAACGAACGTCCAAAGGTCCCCGCAAAACCAAAAAAGTTCTCAGCTACAAGCGGGGTCCCATGGAGCACTGTCGAGTACGGCTACATGAACGGAAGCAACCAGTCCAAAGAGGGCGTCGTCTTTGGCGGAAGAAGAGATATCGTCAACAAAAATTGATTCAGTTGATGGTGTAAGGATGTCAGAAATATTGTTCCACAAACCCGTCCTGAAGGTCCACCAGATTGCTTAGAAACCTATCCAAATGGAACGCAGCAATGGCATCCTGTTTCAGCTGCAGGTCGCTGAATGCCACCAGGTTGAACGTTGAGTTCAGCTGTTTCAGAACACTAAATAAACTCTCTTCTTTTTCGGTTCTTATTAGCCTATGCTGGAATTCCGGGGAGATTTTGAACTCCTCGACCATCTGAGCTTTGTCCACGCTGGGATGCAATATCAACGTTAAATTCGGATACTCTTGTAGATTCTCGTTGAGATCATGTAGCGATCTCAGTCTACCTTCTGTGACCACGAGTGAAACCGACTGGTTCTTGGCCAATCTGGGCTTCCTTGAGTTTCTCGAGTCTACCACCGATCCTACCGCAGACTCTCTATTCCAGTAATTATACACCCCATAGAGCAACCCACCCACCAAGGCCACTGCAGAAGCAAACTTTACCACTGAGTTTGTTTTCGTGCTGTTTCTGGATTGCATAGCTGTGGTGTTGGTACGAGGGGGACTTGAGTGATCGGTATCATCTTCACTTAGAAAACTTCCTATTTAAAAGAACTGTTATCAGCTTCTGGTGCAAGGATGTTCTAGATTACTCAACACTTTGGGGAGATAAGAAAGATCCTTATCCCAGCATAAGGAGAGACTGATAATATGGGTAGCTTTGCTTCGATCAATGAGTGACTTACAAGAACAACCTGTAGTCGGCAAGTTGTCACTTTGAGTGAGAGCTTCCCAATAACAAAAATTAAAACTGAGAAATGATTGAAACAGTTACCACTAATTCAAAGAAATCAAGTTTCTCAGAACAGCTGAATCCAACAAAAGCCAGAGCAATGCGTGGACTGGAAAGACTAAGATGGCAACGTGCTACCTATCTTTTTACTCGGCTTTCGTTGGTCTTCAAGCGTAACCAAAAATTACTACAACAAATACCGTGTCGCAACCAAGGGAGGGTAACTTTCGGACCTGGAATAATTACGACCTCTTCAGCAGGAATTCGCTACGCTGCGTGAAGCTGGGTCTAAGCCCCACCGTGATAGACAGTACATGCGTGCTCAAGAACTCAGTGCCTTCGATCGATCTGGGCGACATAACGCGCTCTTAGCAGGCCCGGCCGAGCAAAAAGAGCCCAACTGTCTGGTATCAATAAATTAGTTCATTATCTTTTCAATCTTCGCGATCTGAGATTGCGATCGAGGTGTTAATTTTTCATGATTCTAGACCACCTTCCTCCGCACTTTTTGGTACTAAAACGATGAGCTCAATCTCGAACGGAGCGCCGACTCACGTAAAAGCCGCGGCCACCCCAGACGAACTCGGGCACCTGCGAGTCAATAATTCAAATTATTTTTTAAGCTGTGCCTGCAGAAGAGAGCCGGAATTTTTGTCTAATTGGTCCGTCAAGCCACCACAAAAAAATTCCTAAGGACATATCGGTTGATATTTACTTTGAAGCTTTGGTCAAGCGTGCATGAAGAGTCGGCATTAAACAGCCTCGTCTCTTACCGAGATCGAGGAGCTGATATACCAGTAGCGAGCAGGGGAGTGAACGTAGAAGTGATTTTTGACGGAATTTCAAAGAATTGGAGCTCTTTCAAGATCCGATAGACCCTTTCCTAGCCCCTCGAAAGCCTGAAAATCTAAGCTCATCCAAATTTTTTATCTTTCTACAACATTTTTACGGATCTATCCTGTTTCGAGAGGTGTTTGACGCCGCGCAGGGGTTTGGAAACGGATGAAGTTACTTGGGATTTTAGGCAACCAAGACGGTAAGGCGAGAACTTAACAGCATCCGAACGCAATAGCCCATTTTCACTAGCTGACAGGTACACCGCCCTAGGATTGCTCACTTCTAATGCCGGGAGCATCACGTTGCTGTGTTCCAGCAAAAGCATGAGCTCTTACTGGTTCAAAAGCTAGAGACCGTGTCAGGTACCTTCGGTTTCACTGAATTTGCCGGCTGACATACGATGTCTCAGTCTAGACAAACCTCGCCAAGACAAACTAAGCAAGCAACCTGGTTTTTCAACTCCTTGTTACTGTATTCTCTCCTCTTATTCTTCTCTTATTGGCTTCGCCAACTCCCAAAATTCTGAATTTAGAATTTTTGCATTTCTGGTTATTATTGTGCAAGTAATATTTTGCTTTCAAAGGTTTTCAAGTGAATTTCTTCTACTTAAAGTTATCTGATCAATCAGCGATCGATGAAAAAAAATGGATAGAGCGAAAAGGAGAAAAAAGGGGACTGAAATCAAGGGAAGACGGACAGGGATTACTTCGGGATAAGAACTGAAGTGGCCCTGGACTCGTGTAGTTGACCCAACGAACCAAAATTCCCGTGGCGTTGGACCTGAGTCGCTCTAGCCGTAGACTGTCTCGGAGATCTTGGAAGTCTAGGATCAGTTGGTCTTCTCGCCGGTTCCACAAAAGAAAAGTTTTTTTTTTGATTCTTGCATACTAAGCCTCTGCTAACGGGATTTTTTCCAGCTGAAGCTCACAGTCTTCGCCTTGAATAAGCTTGAAAAGCCCTCCAACAATGTACTCCGCTTGGCAAAAACCTACTGCATTGGGCATATGAACAGATTTGTGCCCTCTAAGAGAGACTTCATCCGGGGCCGGAGGTTCTGTGCGGCGTGCTGACATTTTGAATCACGCAGGACAGGAGCTTCTACAGGTTATTGTCATTTGCATAGGTGGGAATCTGCACCGCTTACGAGATTTTCAATTATCCCCATGTATATAAGGATGGCTAGATATCTCGGCCATCAGTTTACTCATGCATTTTAGCGGATCTTCGCTAATTAACTAGTCTATCTTGTAACATCATACAGTATGAAGGTGGCCAGTCTGTTGTTGCTAGCGGGAGCTGCCATAGCTATCCCAAGTCCGTGGCACGTATTCTCGGAGGTGGAGTACCAGGTGATGTCTTGTAAGGGAGGTGTCGAAGGTGCTGCCACCTACTGCCCCAACAAGACCCTCACCAAGGGTTACAAGTGCGCTTGTAAAAACCAGGCAGAGTTGGGATCTTGGATCAACTGTGTCTACTCTAAGGTGGGCATGAACAACACCGAAGCTGAAGATAACATCATCGAAAAGTGTGAAGAGGTCAAGGTTGAGATGACCTCTGAGACCATCAGAGCCGCTTATGCAAATGCCACCAAATACATCAAAAACGTCACCGAGGTTCAAGGCTACAACTCCAGTCACGTGATCGACTATCCGATCGTTGGAGGAAAACTCAACAAGAAGTACAACAGCTACATGCACTCGTACAAAAACAGATTTGGAAACATGACGACCTCTCACCATCTCGGTATAAGCATGCTGGCTGCCTGGGGAGGACTCATGCTTATTTGCGGGCTGTGCAACTGGTCGCAGGTTCTCTTCCCGTCCCTTTGCGCTTCTATCGTCGGAAAGGTCCCGAATAGATGGAGAAAAGCGGTCACGCTGCCTGCACTTTTTGGAAAACGTCACGTGGAGAGTCTAGGGAACAACGGCATGCTGCCAGATCGGTTCGAATTCATTATTATGTCGATTTTTTTCGTCTACGTTTTCCTCTCCACCGCTATCCTGGGTTTCACTTACAAATCCGGAGACCCTGTTTTCGCCACCAAAGCTAACGGTTATGGAAGATACATCGGAGATAGATCAGCAATCATTGGATCGTACATGTTCCCATTACTGTTTTTGCTTCCAGGAAGAAACAACTTGCTCCAATGGGTTACCAGATGGCATTACTCTAGATTTGTCACTTTCCACAAAGGGATCGCTAGAATCGCTGTTTTGGAGATTGTTGTTCACTCCATCGCCATGAGTATTCAATCAATGCAAGCCGGAAAATGGACCTCTAGATTGGCGGCCGATTGGTACAGATACGGTATCCTTTCCACGACTGCCTGCTGTGTTGCTTCCGGATTGGCCTGTTATACTGTCAGAAGATACTGGTACGAGTTTTTCTTGATTTCGCATATTATCTTGATTGCCACGTTTGTGTGGAGTGCTTGGCTTCACGCTGCTTCACAGGATTACCAACAATACTACGTTGCCTGTGTTTCTATCTGGTGCTTCGACCGGTTCTTCAGACTCGTTAGAATTGCTGCGTTCGGTGTCAGAACTGCAAAGTGCGAAATTTTGTCCGAGGAGGGAACCATCAAGCTTTCTGTTCCTTATCCAAAGTCTTACTGGAAGGCTTCTCCTGCCGCTCATGGATTCGTCCACTTTTTGACGCCAAAAGCCTTCTGGCAATCCCATCCTTTCACCCTGATTGAGTCGGTCACCGACAAAGATCACATCCACTTTTACTGCAAGATCAAGGGCGGTGTTACCAAGATTGTCGGAGGACGGGCCAGCAGCGAAAAGAACACCTTCAATGTCAAGGTGCTTGTTGAGGGTCCATACGGAAACAAGTCGCCATACCAAAAGTACGACAAGGCCGTTCTGATTGCAGGTGGTAACGGTATTCCTGGTCCTTTCTCTCACGCTTTAGACTTGATTTCCAGAAACGCCAAGACGGAGGTGAAACTCTACTGGGCCGTCAGGGAGTTCAATGCTTTGAACTGGTTCAAAGAGGAACTCGCCCAATTCAAGGGAACGAAATGCAAACCAATTGTGTACGTTTCGAACATGAACTCTCCGATCCACAATGTTGACTTTGAAGTGGCCACCTCAAGTGGATCTTCTTCGGATGAAAAGATGTCTTCCGCAGACGAAAAGACCTCGGACCGTTCGATCGAGCAGCTCAAACAGAGCTTTGACTTCCTTGAACTCAGACAAGGCAGAATGAACGTTGACGCTATCATTGCCGAGGAAATTAACGAGGCTAACGGAACGATTGCTTTTGGTGCCTGCGCTCATCCAAACATGACCGACTCGGTCAGGGCTGCGGTCACTGGAAGCCTCGACAAACACAGCAAGAGAATCGACTACTTCGAGGAGATGCAGGCTTGGTAATTTCCGGACATTTGTAACTTTTCGACGAAGTTGCGGCAGAGTCCTTATTTATAGTTTTGCGTACGGGGAATTTCGACTTGATATATCTAGATTTCCTAAGGACTGTTCAAAAAAGGGTTTTCGATTAACCGTGTTCAACTGTAGATGTAGAATACGAATTTTTAACTGGTCACGTGTTTGAGAGAGTCGTGTTAGAAGTCGTTGTAAGTAGAGTGTTGCAAATGAGGGTTAAAAGTGTCCCATCTGCTAGCGCACAAAAAAAATACCATCGAATAGAAATAAAAGCAGAGCTCAGAAAGGGAGCAAAAAAATAAAGCATGAAAGGTAGCCAGAAAGAAGCCTAAAGAACTGAAAGGAAATATCAATGGGAACAAGTACACATCAAGCAGGCTCTGATACAATTCCCGCGCTAGTTTATCAACTAGTTCCTGAAAATTGAGACTCACAGTAACTTCTCAGCAGGGGTCGGGTCTCTTCCCCTTGGCTCCTCATACGGATCAACCTCTCCCTCCTGATCAACCAAATTACCTCTTCTTTTTTGGTCCTCCTCTAAAACCTCAAATAATCCCTTGAAGTTCCCTGCCCCGAATCCGCTATGGTTGCGGCGTTGGATCACTTCGAAGAAGAAGGTTGGTCGGTCGAAAACGGGACGAGTGAAAAGTTGTAAAAGGTACCCATCTTCGTCAAAGTCAACCAGAATTCCCAAGCTTTTGATTTTTTCCATCGATTCCTGAAACTCAGGGTGTTTCGAACTCTTCAGTCTTTCCTCAAGATTTTGATAGTACTTTTCTGGAACCTTGATAAAGTCAACTCCCCGTTCCCTCAAGTTTTGAACTGCGCTTAAAATGTTGTCAACCTTGAGAGCAACGTGCTGGATTCCCGGCCCGCCGTAGAACTCCAAAAACTCCTCGATTTGCGACTTTTTCAAGCCCTTAGCAGGTTCATTCACCGGCATTTTGATGTCCTCAGATGGAGAGGCCATTACGATCGACCGCAGCGACGAAAACTCTGTGTGAACCTGCTTGTCGTCAACCGACCAGAACTTATGGAAGCCAAACATTTTTTTGTACAGTTCGCACGATCTAACCATCTTGTTCCACCCCAGATTTTGAACGCAATGATCAATACACTCATAGGTAACTGGATTCTTTGTCTCCCGGTCGCTCAGAATGTATTCATCGAAAACGTAGCCACCATTCAAGAAGCCAGAATATTTGGACCGGTCAACAAGAGTGTGTGTGGTGTCACCGATCGCGGAAACTTTGGCAACAACGACCTCGCCGAACTGGTCTTTGAAGGCGGTTGGCTCCAAAATGGACTTGGCCCCTCCGCTAACCGCTCTTTTGTACACCTTTTCAACATCGGTGACCTGAAAGGCAACGTCTTTGACGGAGTCTCCATGCGTAGAGACATGGTTGTGAATCTCGCTCACCAAGTCGGCGTCCTCAGCCAAGTGCTTACTATTGGGCGGTCTCACCGAACTGACAAATTGGATGATGACGTTTCCGTTCTTGACAACCCTCGCATTGATCGACCGAGACCCGGTTTCCAAGCCTCTATGGCAATAGTGTCTGAATCCGAACGTTTGAACAAAGTAGGCTGCGGTGATGTTGGCGGAACTGACGTAAAACGTGATGTGATCGTATCCTCCGAAAACGGAGACATCCGCCCCTTCTTCGCGGAGCAGCAATGATTCTTCGTCAACGACTACACCGTCTTTGAGAGCAGTCTCCTTGTTCTCTTGGACATCCACCGGAACTGCGGATTTCGAAGTCAGTTTGGACTCCATATTGATCAGGGCGTTCTTGATGCTCTCCATTGGAATATTGTTATTTTTTATACTTATTTTTTGTTTCTGAATTAGCTGGTTAATTGTTGATTAAGAGACGGTTACTCTATTGAAGTAGAAAATAAGGGAATCTCGTTCTTCTTACTACTTAAACCTGCCTATCTGGTAGCGCCCAAGCCTGATGCCATGTCAAAAAAAATGTCGTGCATATCCCTGAAATGAACAGAAAGCGCATCTTCTGCTCCGCACGATCGAAAAACCGTTTTCTGCTCGTGGATCCTCATCAGCTGACCTTTATCGAAGTCTAGAAGGGCTGGGTCCCCTACTCCAGCTGTAGCATTCGATAACAGTTAAACGAGCACAGGCTCCAGACGACCTAGAGAAAGCCGCCATGCGTCACCGAGTCAGGCGAGCCGAAATCGTCAGCGGCTTGGTTCGGTCCTTCCCCTCTACCCGCTCAGAAGGCTTTTGGTCTGCTTAGACTGAAAATCTTCACTCGTGTAGTTTGACGGCTCTTTCAAGTGTCGGCCAGGCGAACAATATTATATGTCTGGAAACTCATGCCGTTCTTCCTTGCGAATTATGCGGTCGTGTTCTGAGTTACAGAATTTTTGCTGCAAAATAAGCTGCAGAGAAAAAGCTTAAAAGATAAATATATTGTTTCGCGCAGGTGAAACAGCATCGCCTGGGAACTCGGTAGTGGGCGTAGCAAACAAGGGTTTGATGAATGCAGGTCCTAAGGTAAAGGTTCGACGTCGGCTAGAGCAGGTGACGAGCAAGTTTGATCTCAACACAAGGCTGGGAAGCAGAATAAATGCTTGAGCAGACTTCAAGAGATTTCTTGAGCTGGAACAAAAAACCTCCGGATGTAGCTTCTCGGAAATCAACACTTGTCACCCTTCCGGCTAAGTGCATGATCATGTGCAAATGCTAATACCCCAGACATATAATGATTTTTTACCAGGAAATTGCTCTGTGTCTGGGGAAGCTTAATTGGAGTAGTAGCGACCGCATTGTGTCCCTCAATAAATGATCTAAACCCCTCTTTGATCGAAAAAGGAAGTACGGATTTTATCTGTGACCAACAGAACAAACTATATATTTGAGCGAAAATGACTTCAAAGGATTGCCATTCTTCACGGATTCTGCTCAATTCTGAAATCACATCATGTCTGGAATCACGCAGTTAGTGAAATCTTACACGGACAATGCGGCCGACGGAACGGGAATCGTGAAGCTAGTCAGCATCACGAAAAAGGCACTTCATTTAAAATCCACGGGTCAAATTCCGAGCTATCTTATCGACTACGTCAAGGGGCAACAGCAGTCCCAGTTCGGATCTTACCCAGACCACAAAGATGTAGCTCCTAGCTCGCTTTTTGCTGTCATCTTCGGTCTTTTAATGTTAGGTCACTTGGCGATCTTCTTATTCAATTTGCGGAGAGATCACCGATTCCCGCTTTCGCTTGGGTTTGCATTTTATTGCCTCCTACGCATGCTGGGATTTGCTTTGAGAACCGTTTGGTCCAAAAATATTCTCAGACTTCATACGGGAATCGCATCTGAAGTTTTGCTAATTCTCCCAACGGTGTTTCTGGCCTCTTTCAATCTGGTTCTGGCTCAACGGATCTTCACCTGGAGACACCCAGTTGGCGGTTATAACCGGATATTTGAGATCGTAATGCTTACGATCTACTCTATTGTCACGGCTGTCGTGATCATGACAATTGTGGCCGGTGTGGTTCCGTACCTCTATTTTTTGAGTCAAAGCCATTACGACATGTGCCGCAATGTTGTCAAAGTGACCTCAGTTCTGATTTGCTGCTATTCTTTGCTTTCGATGTTGCTGGTGTTGTTTGCTTTCATCATCCCTGTCTCTGGGAACGACAAAAATGCGCTGACCTACCAGCCATTTTGGATCAAATCCTTTGCTCCGACTTACTTCACCCCTAAAAACGCACATCGCGAGGGACAGCAGCTTTTTATCGAAAGGTATGGCGAAACAGCCAGAAACGCCAAAAGGACAATAGTCCGGGGTGGACAGACCTACGCTGGAGATAACGAGGCCTCCGAATTACAGGATTTTGTCAGATCGGGGCCTGAAAAATATAGTCTCAAACACAATCACTCGATTTTCATTGTTGGGCTGACCTCGACCTTCGTTTTCCTTGGAGCCATCTTTCGCTGTGTTGGCATGTTTCTCGATCAGACTTACGCCAATCAAAGCGGGATCTTCAAGCCGGTGGTTATGTACGTTTTATGGGGTGCTCTAGAAACTATTGTCAACCTTCTCTACTTGCTTGGCCGCATTGACTTGAGGTTCTACAAGCCAGAGCGGATCCCACAAAAGGCGTTTGACAGCTTGGGCCCCGAATTTCTCAAACCAGAGATTTCTACAAAGGAAAATCTTGACGGATTCTCAAGCAAAGACTCGGGTCGCAAAAGTGTTGGGAACGAGAGTTAAGTATTTATTAAACGTTGATTTTTTTGCACGAGATTTAGTAAACTCAAAGCACAGATTCTGCTACCAAAACTGTCATGCCCCCCCCCGATGCGCATGAAATATCTTTTTGCTGCGCCATACTGCTGCGCCACAAATTCTTTATTGCTCTTTTTTGCGAGTCTTCAAATCGCAGCTTGACGGAGACCGATAAGCGAGAGCGGTTCTTATCTCATTCATTCAACCACCCTTCATAGTCTCACCAAAAACAGTGAAAATGTCGTCTTCTGAGGAATTGAGTATCCCCTTGCTGCTTGCGACGTTCAACTGCGGCAAAAAGACGCCGGTCTCGGCGGATTTCGCCGATCGGATCGCCGACCTCGTGGACTTGGATTTTCTTCCTGAGTTGCTGGTGTTTGGGTTTGAAGAGCTTTCGACACTCCTTGACGGCACCAACGCCAACAAGATCAACAAAAAACTGATTTCGCTCGCCAATATTCTGTGTGAAACTCTTGTTTCTAAGCTTAATCTCAATTTTGAGGTGATCTCTATCAACCATTTCGGAGGAGTTGGACTCGTGGTAATTTCCCAGTTTCGATCCAAAGTCAAGAAAGTGCGCAAGTCTTATGACGTTCCTATTGGATACTTTCTGACGAACACGAAGGCAGCCACGGGCCTCCGTGTCACGTACGAGGCTGACAGGAAACAAGAGGTTGAGCTCACGTTTGTGGCGCTGCATTTGGCAGCAAATGAGGGTCTCAAGTATCTTTTGCGCCGCAACACTGATCTACTCAATATTTTCCAAGGATTAAAGTTCAAGGACGGGTTTGGGGTCCTCAAGCCGAAGACGCACTGTTTCATGATGGGTGATTTCAACTATCGAACCACTGGAGGGTACCATTTTGGCGCGCGGAGTAACCCTGACGACCCTAGGGAGCTCGGTGGGGAGCACCCGGACTTCAGGCTAGATGAGCTGAATGTTTTGCGGAAAGCAGGGGAAATTTTGTGGGGATTCGACGAGCCCAAAGTGAATTTTAAACCAACTTACAAGTTTACAGTTGGAACAACGTTATACACGCACAAGAGAAGACCGTCCTGGTGTGACCGGATTGTTTATTTGTCGTACAAAGATGGAATGGATGTGTCGGACAAGAGGGAAGAGGTGATAAAATACGATTCGTTGCCGTCGGTGAAGCTTTCAGATCACATTCCTGTTTACCTAAAGATCCGGATACCCGTGGAGCCTCCTGTTTCGGTCATTAACTCCAAGGGATACCTGGTGGATCGGCTAACGCATCTCTCGGACAACAGATTGTATTTGAAACCGGTGAAAATCTGGGATTACTACAGAACGATTGGTGCCTTTTCCGACGATGCCTTTGGCCTGGGGTTGACGCTGGTGCTAACGCGAAAGGGCAGACTACTGGGACTGTTAATTTTGACTCTGGCTGTGATGATATACAGGTTCTTCGGTTGAAAAATATGAGCTGTTTGGGCGTTGTTTATGTACACAGAGAAAAACAGATATGCATCGGCTCATTTTGAGCTGTATTTCGCCTTGGCCAAATCGAATGGAACATATCTGTACTTGATCATGTGCTGGATCTGTCTTTTCATCGTGAGGGTGAAGAGAACGATGAAATAGATTAGCAGAATGGGCCAGAACACGGGCACGTCAAACACAGGGAACAACGAGCAGACGATGGCCACGGCGGTGGCGTTTGTGGCGTTGTACCAGAACTTGAACTCGGGCAGTCTTCTCATGAATGGTCTGAATTCGTCATCTTTTTCGGTCATCTTGGACGTTCCTTCCTCAACAGACTCGTTCTCCATGTCCTGTTCCAGCGAAGGGTCGAACTTCGGAGTGAGAAATTGCAGCAGCATGTTCAACAAGTAGATGGCCCACGTGTAACAGACAATGTACCATCCTTCACATATTATGATTCTCAAACTGAACAGCGTGATCAACGCGTATGTGAACCCCCATCGATAAACCGTGTGCGGAGTCACGATATCAAGGTACTTACGGTACGTAGTTCTGACTCGGCTCCATTGAATTTCGGCGCGTTCTTTAAACTGGTCCATTGCGGGGTGATGGTGGTTTCGGGGAGAGAAATTGCAACAAAGAACGACTGGTGTTGATATACATGCACAATTACTATGCAAGGTGTTATTTTGGTTTGTATTTGCAAGATAATTCGCGGGCCGGGTAACTCGAGTAAAGGAAATAACAAATCACCCGGGTAACTGCAACAAAAGTTACGTTGTTCAGCTCTCGAGGATTATAAGCTATTGTCCGGGTAATCTCAATTTAAATTAATCTCGTAATTTCTCCCAATAATACTTCTCCGATCACCACCCCTTGCCCAGCAAGTCTTTGTAACTGATGCAGATGCAGTCCTTGCTAATTCGGCGGATGCCGTCGGGACCGGTTTCGAGGCCCGGAGTCGAGTCGGAACCCCAGCCCATTGGCGAGGGACCCCATGTTGGGATGAAACACAACTCGTGGTAGTCGCACGTCCTCGTGCATCTGTAAAAGTAGGACCAGCTGAGAGTGTTTAGAAGTTGGTTAAGGCGCGATTGAGTATCAGCGATCTTTTGTCCGATGTCGGCTGGAAGTTGCTGTTGATTCAGCACTCCTAGAAGCTCTTTTCCGAGCTCGTAGATCTCGTGGACCGACTCAACAAGCTGTTGTTGAACAACGGTGATCGCATTCCAAATGAGAAAGTCCGCCTGCGAACGCAGCGGTTGTAGCGGATGAGCGTAGTCCCAAACTGCCATCTTGGCCAGCTCGGGGGTCAACCAGTACTCCGGTTCACTCAGGTATCTTCTGATAAAGTTGAAAGTGTAAGCAGTGAGATTTGACCCGAGAACAGCATGATCGTTGTGGTGATCAAATAAACCGAAAGAAGAGTTCAAGGTGATCAGCATTGGCGCGAATTTCTCCACTATATTTCCGGTGATCACCTGCCAGTCCGTAGAACCGTAAGGGTCATTTGGAAACTTCAGGCCGTCTTGCAAGCTGCCCATTAGTTCGCCTGTCAAACTTTCAGAGAGATTGTCAATCCTTCTCAGGTATGGATCTGGGCTAATATAGGTTTTGTTCAACGGAGTAACCATTTTGGAAAAATCCAAAAGAACTCTGCTGTCCCCATCATATACCCTCGCGCCGGCTCCGTAATGCTCCATATTTGCCATTGCCTCAGCGATGTCGATGAAGGCAGATCTTTGCTTAGCTAGATCATCGTCACCAGCGGGATTGGCCGCCAAGGGGACTGCATCATCTGCCAAAGCATTGCTGTTCACAAACGTTTCCGGTGGGAAACCCAGAGTTCGTGTCACATTGGTGAGAGTTACATTGGACACAAGCTCTAACTTTTCAAAAAAGTCGCATATAATGATTTCAAATCCAATCTCCAATCTGACAATACCATCCAAACCTCCATTCTTTTTTCCCCAGGCACAAATTTTCTCGGCACCAACTCTCTCGTCGAACTGCGAGTAGTCCTTCATTCCAGATAGCAGGTATTGGGTGTCCATTTCGCCAGTCGAAGTCTTCGCTGCAGATGCACCTCCGAGATATATGAGCTTATCGAGGGGTTTTAACACTTGGAACGTTAGCAGACTCGCATCGTACTTCATGTGCGGCGGTCCTTTTCGTCCTTCGCCCTCAGGTCCTCCGTTAGGTCCAGGTTCTCCGTTAGGTCCATGCCCCCCGTCCCCCCCCTTTTCTGTATCATCTCCAGGAGGGTGGTGACCACCAGGACCACCAGGGCCATTAGGGCCACCAGGACCACCAGGGCCACCAGGGCCACCAGGGCCACCATGACCACCAGGGCCACGATGACCACCATGACCACCGTGAGGCTTATTTCTGCTGAAATGGGCGAAGTTGTAGCTGAACTCCCAGTCCATGGCTACCCACTCAAGCCCGGTTGGAATTAGACCTCCGTTATAAGTTGAGTGGTAGAGAAGCGTACCTGGGGGGATATAGGCTGGAATAAAACTGACCCCGATAGGATTGAGGTCGGCATTCTTCTGTTTGAGGGCATTGTGAACCTCTGAAAAAATGGCTGATGCGTTTGTCAAGTCAAGTGGGTGGAGCTGTTCGCTGAAGGAGTTGAATGTCAACTCGGGGTAACCCTTCTCACGATGAGATGGAATGGGGCCGATCTCCTTAACAGACTTATTCCCAGGAGAGACCGATCCTAGCCACATGTACATGAAGCCCAGCACGTTAAGAACTACCCCGGCCGCAAAAACATACTGTAGTCGTTTGGTTCTTTCCAGGTTTGTCCATCTCGATATGGGCGTTGGTGACTTACTCAACAGAGGGTCTGTCAGCGCAATCATATCGTCAAGTTCCAGGCTGTCGTTCTCGTCTGATAGCTTATCGTAAGAGTCCATACTGCAAACTCCGGCATAAACAGGGGAATTTCTTCTGTTGGAGGATGTTGTACCGGAGCAGCTCAGGGGCTTTTCAAATTACTTTTGTCGTTTTTTTTCTTTATTTCAGCCGCAACCTGCATATAGATGCCAATGTTTGCATTTCGGGATTTGCTCATCAGGGCGATTCCGGTGTCTCATGGGGAGTCAAAAAAACCGGTGAACGCAAGCCAGTGCAATTGCCGCGACCGCTTCGGCCGACCTGACCGACGCATCCGGCGTCGCGAGCGTCGAACGACGCGCTGTTCTAAATTTAAACTTGTTTTTTTTTGCTCGCGCCACATCGCCGCTCCGAGGCTGAGCAGAGAGGGGTTTCAGTTGGGGTTGGGCGCCGTGGCTTGACGGCTGACATAATCAGACATTTTCACGATTTTTTTCCCCTACCCTTTCATGCCTCGAGTGGGAACTTTGTCTGTTGTGGTGACATTTTGCTATGCAACTAGATGTTCAAGGCGATCAAGAGAAATATTTTATACCGAAGCATAGGCAGGACATCGCACAACACGTCAAACTTGACCCGTTCTCACACTAGAGCATATATCCCGTCCATTTTGGCTGTTTTTTTACATTGCTTTGCGTCTCTCGTTTCACATTGTTAGTTATCATGAGATACTCAGTTGTGTTGTTTTCGCTCCTGATATCGCTGGCTGGAGCCGCGGATCCTGCCACAACCGCCGCCACGACTGCCAATGCGGCGACGACGGCGACGGCTGCGGCGGCTGCGACAGCAGCCACGGACGCGACCGATACTGCTGCTACTGCTGCTACTGCTGCTGCTACTGCTGCTGCCACGACGGCTGCCACGACGGCTGCCACGACAGCTGCAAACGCAGCTACGACGGCAGTTGCCGCTACAACCGCTACAGCAGCCACGGGTACAGCGGCCACGACGGCCAACACTGCCACGACGGCCAACACTGCCACGACGGCCAACACTGCCACGACGGCCAACGCTGCCACCACCGCGACGGCTGCCACAGGTACGGCTGCCACAGGAACTGGCACGGGAACCACGACGGCTGCAGCGGCCGCTACAGGAACAACAGGCACAGGAACAACGGGCACGGGCACCACAGGCACGGGCACCACGGGAACAGGCACCACGGGAACAGGCACCACGGGAACAGGCACCACGGGAACTGCGAACGCTGTCACAACAGCCGCGGCTGCCACCACGGGAACAGCAACCACCTCAGCGCTCACTTCTTCCGACTCCACAGGAACTGACACAGGGACAGAGAGCGGAACCTCATCGGCTACACCCACCACCGTGTGGTACACCACGACTCTGGTCTCAGTTACTGAGACTGTGTTCTCGCTGTACGTTCAAAAGTTCTCCACATTGTACGAAAGCATCGGAACCCCATCGTCTGGTACCATTGGTCTTGGAACCATCAGTGGAACTGTTGGAACCATGAAAGCGTACCGGACGTCGACTCTCTCCACGAACTCTGCTTGAACGGGGCGCAAGCTCTGGATTGGCGAGTTTGCGGCGTGTCAAATCGATAAACAGGCGTTTGCAGAACTTTTCAGTTTTGGCGTCCAGCTGCTTGATGGGCCGCATTTTTGCGCCTCTTTGTTTAACGGCTGTCCTCAGAAGGAGGAGAGAGAAAAGAAGGCCCGTGTCGCTTGCGTCTCTCCGGTTGTACAGTATTGTTTTTTTGCGCCTTATTCTTATACCACTCGTCTTGATCTACACAAGGACCGAACAGCACCCTGTCGTAGTTCTGGTAGCATTTCTTTAAAACAGAAACTAGAGACTAGCTAAAAACGAAAATATACAACGCACCAAGACACTTGTGGAGTCCTCATGCACAAAAAAACAGCACAGACCAAAACTCGCTCTCTGTCAAGCCGACGCTCGTCGTAAGCTACCGAGACCGATGGTTGATGAATTATGCAAAGGTTGAAGTAGCCTCTCTCTCTGTGGAAGCCGTTCTCTAAACGTAGAAAGCAGGCTTGGCACCACGGTCGTTGGAATCCTTATGGCTGATGAATTCCACGGTCTCGCCTTCTCTCAGTAGCAAAATTTTCTTGAGTCTCTCTCCGATAGGAAGAAGGGCAGCCTTGTCGCAGGACTTGGTCCACAAACACACTCTGTATCCGGCCTTTCTCACGTTCAAAACAACTCCGTTCACCTCGTCCTGGTCGTCCTCTATGGTTTCTCCGATAACGCTCAACAGCGCTCTGGTCCAGACCTCGCTGATTCCTCCGTGCTCCAGTCTCTTACCCTTGAACTGGAACGAGAATCTTCCTCCCGCAGAGTTGGCGCGGTCCTCCCATTCTGGCTTGATCGACTCTCTGAACAAATGGTAGTCCGACTTCAGTGGTAGCTCGTCCGCTTTTGGGATCGAATTGAAGATACCCCAGAACTCCTCCACCGTGTCAAAGGCCACCACGGGCTTCAACAGGTCTGACCAGCTCTCACTAGGATCCACAGCAGGTTTTGTGTACCACAGAGTCCACTTCGAGTTCAGTGGATGCTTCACGTTGAATTCTTCTTTGGACTCGAGAACAGTCACGTCCTTCTTCTCATCTAGCGACAAATCCTGGGCGGCCTGGTTCAATTCTTCCGACATCTGGTAAAATACCTGTTAGTATACAAAAGTCCCAGCATATCTCTCAGATTATCTAAGCTCGAACTCACCTTTAACTATTCAGTCTGCAATTAGCACCGTATCACCTTTGTAATATGTGTTTCACTTCGCTTTCGCCTCCCTTCTTCTCCTTCTTTTTCTCTTTCTCCTTGTTTAATCGCTTTCTCTTCTCAACTTTTTCCGCAAATTTTTTTGCTTCAGCTCGCCAACAAAGGTTACCCGCCCAAATTATTTCCCACTGATTTATAATATCAGCTACAAACTATTTCTTGTCATAGCCCCAAAGGCTCTAGGTGCCGTCTCCAACCATGTCTGAACTGTCTGTCACAGTCGACCGCGGACTTGCAAGGGACGCTGCCAGGGTCCACGGGGTTAACCCCGTATTTCTCGTTGAAAAAATCATCCGCGAGCGCATTTTCGACAGTCTGTACTGGAAAAAAGAATGCCATCACCTGGGAACCCTGAATCTGCTGGACCAAGCATGTTCAGTCAGGCTGATCGGAACCTACGATGACCCCAAACGAACAAAGCCAACACAGTTTCTCTGTCTGCTGCTTCGCCTGCTCCAATTGCAGCCGAGCACCGAGATTGTGCTCCATCTCCTTACACAGCCCGACTTCAAATACCTGACCGCCCTCGTTGCGCTCTACATCCGGGTCACTGCTGGCTCAGTCGACGTCTACAAGACGCTGGAACCGTTGCTGGAGGACCGCCGCAAGCTCATCATCAGGGAGTCCGGGGCAAGCGAGCCCAAACTCACCTACATGGACGAGTATATTGACAATCTGCTCGTCAAAGACAAATTCTGCGACATGATGCTGCCACGTCTGGTGAACAGGTTGCAACTAGAGGACCAGGATCTTCTGGATCCGCGCGAAAGCTCGCTTCAAAGCGAGTTTGAAGACCTTTTGAGCGACTACTCCGACTAACTAATGCCTAGCGATTGTTTAATTTACAGTAATACACACCTCTAAAATGCTCTAGCACGCCCGCGACCCCGGCGGGCTCCTCCTCGCACAGGACCCTTGTTCAGCCGCGGAACAGGGACCACCGTCGACTTCTTTTTAGGCCTCAGCATCGAGTCGGTCAAAACGTTGTCGAGGTTCAGCTCGTCCGGCAAGACTACTAGTCTCACCTGGTTGCCTCGCACATTTATGAACTCTAGGCTCATTGGGTTCCTGTGTTTCAGTGTCATCTTGACGTTTCGCAGATTGATGTTCATCGAAGGAGACACGGATATTATCTCCCCGGAGACAACCGTTCCATTTTTCAGCTCTACCTGAACTTTCTCATTGTTCAGCTTCATTAGAAATCTCACCAGCTTCATCTTCAAGGTGTAGGTGTATCCTATTCCCCAAGAACGCTACTCACCCTCACCTCTTGTCTCTACTACCATTTTTTTGATATCTGACGAATAAAAAAAACAACTTTGGTTGCGGAGCCCTGTTCAATCCAATATTTTTTCATCCCGACAAGTTAAAAGATGGGTTTGAAAGGCAACTCAGAGGCAACGCTACTCTTAACAGCTGCTATTCTACAATTTATTCTCGGAAACACCGACTCGATTCTCAATTGGACCCATAAGTGCTTGAAAAACTTAGCCAGCTGTCTAAGTAGTCCTAAAAATGGTGAATTTACTTATTGTTCCCAGATCAAAAAATCTGAGAAGAATCAACTGCGATACAGACTCCAACACCAAACTCCAAGCGATCATCAATGAGTACTCTAAGGTGAACAATATCGATCCTGCTAGAGTCAAAATCTCGTTTTTGGAGGAAGAGGATGCGGCAGACAGCAAAAAGCCGAAAAGAATAAGCCTGAAGAACGACCTCACTCTCAAGGCCAACGGGCTTGACTTCTCCAAGTCCGAAACTCTCACCGTGTACGCAAAGGATGTTGGCCCGCAAATTGGCTGGAAAACCGTTTACGTCATTGAGTATTTGGGACCGGTGATCATCCACTCGTTGCTCTACTATGGGCTCTACGATCCTGACCTCAACAACTACACCCAGAAGGCCTCGTACATCATCACCATGCTGCACTATCTTAAGAGAGAGTTTGAGACCACTTTTATCCATGTGTTCTCCGCAGACACGATGCCTCTTTTCAACTTGTTCAGAAACTCCGGACACTACTGGATTTTCAACGGTCTTTTCATCGCATTCAGTGTCTACGCTCCGCAGGATAGATACTACACCGGAATCAGCAAGTATATATTCCACGTGGAGGACAGATCTTTGGACGATCTGTACATATTCGGTCTAGTGTGGGCGATTTTCGAGCTCTCTAACCTCTACTGTCATTACCTCTTGGCCGACTTGAGAAGCGACGGCTCCAGAAAGCACAGAATTCCCTACGGTTTTGCGTTCGAGTACGTCTCGTTCCCAAATTATTTCTTTGAGAGTCTGTGTTGGCTGGTGTTTGCCATCATGAACAACAACTGGTCCTCGTACCTGTTTTTTGTCATTGGAACCGGAACTATGATGACCTGGGCCAATCAGAAGCACAGAAAGTACAAGAAGGAGTTTGGTTCCGACTACCCAGCCAACAGAAAGGCCATGATTCCATTCATCTTCTAAAGGTCTGCTGCCGTCTTTTCTTCGTGATTCGACAGGTATCCACCGATTTTTATTTTTTACTCCACGCATAGTCCTCGAAGCCCACTTCAAGTGGTTCGGGGGTGGTGGTCAAAACGCCTCCAGGTTGTGGGTGTTGCACACCTCTCTTTCTATATAGCTTGAAACTGGTAGCTGTTGCACCGCGACATCATTTTTGTCGCGTTCTTAGGAGCTGCACAGCCCTGTTTAATAGCAGATTCATGTTTTTTTTAGGTTCTTAAAAAAGAAGTAGAAAACTGAGGGGAGACAGAATGATGTTTGTGGTGTTTTGTTTAGTTTTTTCAAAGAAAGAAAAGCTTCAGCAAACAATTGCGGGCTAAAAACCTGGCCATTGAGCGAGCCGGTGTCAAGATGTCTGATACAGAGAGACCAGAGACGTCTCAGGAGCCTGAGCAGCCCCAGTTGTCCCAGCCTCAGCCGCATTCACAGGGCACCAGCCGCGCCCCCGAAGTGCCCGGGCCCGGACTTGGGCCTATGCCATTCTCTCCAGACCTATCTGCCAGCTCTTTGACAACTCCTTTGTTGCAGCCCAAGCTACAGAGGTCTTCGAGGTCCATTCGATCTACGCCCCTTCCTCCCAGCCACAATCTGATTGGCCACCAGCTTCTCACGGGCTCTGCCTCCCACCAACGACAGTATGTTTTGCTCCGTGACAAGCCGGGGTTGAACGACTCCCGCAGCAGCATTGGTGGAGGGTCTGGGAGCGGGGCTGCTTCTCCTAAATTAGGGGCCAACGTCGCGGCAACACAGTCTCCTGGTGCGCTGTTGACTCCAGGCAAGCCGAGGCCCTTCTTGAGAAAAGCCCCCTCTACCAAGTACATCTTCAGCGTGGACGATGACGAAAACGAGGTTGAAGAAGACCTCAACAGAGAGTATCTAGAAGGGTACTCCGACGCTTTGAGAAATAGGTTCAAAAAATCGCTAATCACCAACCAGGGAGTCGATTCTAACGACCCCAAATCGAGGAAAGTGCAGGAGCTCGAGTCTGAAATCGCGCAAAATCTGATCTCGGCGGCAAAAGACATCAACAACCTGCGCGAACGAGAGGCCGACACTATCCACAGCACGCATTCGCGCGTCTCGTACGAGGAGGAGCCCGAGGGCGCCAGCATCCAGGAGACCCTAGAGGAGGAGCCCACGTTGCGTGCTCCGCAGACTCAGCCGAGCATGCACAATTCTCAGCCAAACGAGCCAGCGGAAGCGGCAGACGAAGATTCAGACAACGCTTCCGTCAGTTCGGGCGAAAGTTTCACCTTACGGGGAAGACAGGATGCAATCAACGAGACCCACCCCTTTGGTATACGTATTTGGAAGCCCGCTATCTATAAGAAGAACAGATCAGTGGAGATTGAGGCGGAAAATGACATACATTCCACCCCACATTCTGCCAGAACAATTGGTGCCAGCGTTGCTCTTTTCAACTTGTTTTGGAGCTGCTCCTTTGGACTCGTCTTGTTTGCTTTATGCTTGGCCATGGGAGTTGCGACCCTGTTGTTCTCCGTTTTCACGGATCCGAAGAAGAACGACTCCATGAAGTATGCCAAGTTGTACATGAGCCTGGGAAGATACCTGCTTTTTCCCTTTGGGAAACTCATTCTGCTCAGGTCAGAGAAAAACTACATTGGAGAAGATGCCAATGTTGGAAGCTCGTTGGCGGAGTTCAGGAGGTGGAGAACACAGGAAGAAGGACGGCTTTTCTACGCAGCTCCGAGTTCCAAACGGAAAAACCCAACGGAGACTACTCCTTTGAACCCTGTTCCATCTCAACAGTATTTGGGGACGACCGAAAACCGCTCGATTGCGTCTCCAAGTCCACCGAAGGCCGATGACGACGAGGACGATGAGAATGCCACCTTCTACAAACAGAGAATGTTTGGAAGAGGTAAATGGAACGTCGGAAGAGTGATGTTTTTCTTATTCTTCTATCTCGTGATACAGCCGATCATGTTGCTCATTGGAGCCACTATGTGGTTGATGGTCTTCACGATTCCTATGGCAAAAGTTCTGTTCACAGTTTGCAGCCACATCAAACGCCATCCGTTGGCTCTTTCGTTCAAAGTGGAGAAGGACTATTACCAAACCAAGCTAAACACCAACACCAGCAACGAGTCAATCTTGATTTGCACCTACAGATGTCTGGGCTTCCACTATTACAAGTATACAGTTGACGGAACCAACATCTTTTTTATCAATCTGATATTCCTGTGTCTCTTCACCATCTTTGACTTTTTCGTTTTGAAGGAGTACTTTGAGCTCACGTCAATCGTTGTCAATCCTTCGCTGATTTTCATTCTGTGTCTTGTCTCCATCATCCCGTTAGCATATTTCATAGGACAAGCCGTGGCTTCCATCTCTGCGCAAACCTCGATGGGAGTTGGAGCTGCCATCAACGCGTTTTTCTCCACAATCGTGGAGGTGTTTCTTTACTGTGTCGCCCTGGACCAATCAAAGGGTAAACTTGTCGAGGGATCAATAATTGGATCGATCCTGGGGGCGGTTTTGTTGCTCCCGGGAACGTCCATGTGCGGTGGTGCTCTCAAAAGAAAGACCCAAAGATACAACCCTGCCTCCGCTGGCGTGTCCTCTACAATGCTGTTGTACGCAGTTTTGGTCATGTTGTCCCCTACTATTCTCTACGAGATTTATGGACAGTACGAGGTCCAATGTTTTGCATGCGAAGAGAACACGGGTGGATTTGGAGGCGACTGCAAAAAATGCCATTTCTTACAGCCGAGCTTGGCTGTCGACGAACTTTACACCAAATACCTACAGCCTTACACCATTGTTTGCGCCATTGGTTTATTCTTGGCTTACTTCATCGGTCTTCTTTTCACGTTGAAGACTCATGCGGCTTTGATTTGGTCGACGCCGGTGGTGGCCGAACGGGAAAAGCGACTCGAAACAACGGCACCAACACCAGCGCCGTTCACGAGTCCTGAGACAAACAGCGTCAAATCGCTCAAGCTGGATTCGACCAGCAACACTACCAAAAAGACGCAGCCTCCCCTCAACAAGCTTTCCAGCAGAGCATCAGCAACCCATCTGGCACCCGTTCAACAGGGCCATCAGCCGGAGGAGGCAGGTGGCCACGACGCTCCCAACTGGTCTCGAACCAAGTCCACAACGATTCTCTTGGCCTCAACTCTGCTCTATGCCATCATTGCCGAGATTTTGGTCGACGTTGTGGACGACGTTTTGAGCTCGTTTCCAATTAACCCTAAGTTTCTCGGCCTGACTGTTTTTGCACTTGTTCCTAATACCACTGAGTTTGTGAATGCAATCTCATTTGCCACACACGGGAATGTCGCTTTGTCCATGGAAATCGGTTCTGCGTATGCCCTGCAGGTGTGTCTGCTGCAAATTCCCATCGTGACTCTTTATTCGACTTTCAAAAATTCCGGCTCGGTTCCTCCCGATATCAACAACATGTTCGCGTTAGTGTTCCCTAGATGGGACTTCATAGCCTCGTTGATTTCGGTCTACATGTTCACCTATGTTTACGCCGAGGGGAAATCAAACTACTTCAAAGGCTCGATTCTCATCCTGCTTTACATTTCGGTTATGACAGGTTTCTACTTCTCGATTGTCATCGACGCCAACGGTCTGAGCAAGAGCGTGGTCACGGGCATTGCCGGATGATGTTACGTGCTATTTGACCTCAATTCAGTTCATTTGAATCTCATGATTCTAAACTCTTATTCCCATTTTTTATAATTACGGTACGTTTTTTCAACATTTCGAATTAATTTTCGCCTATGACAGTATTAGGTAGTCTTTGTTCGTGCAAAGATTGTAACAACTAGTTCTTCAGAGAGTTTTCCAGAGCAGACTCCAGAATTTTGAGACCCTCGATGATATCAGAGTCCTCAATGTTCAAAGCAGGAACAAACCTGATGACATTCCCACCTGCAGTGATGATCAGCAGACCAAGGTCTCTGGCAGACTTCACAATAGGGGACGGATCCTTCTGGAACTCGATTCCTAGCAACAAACCGTCACCTCTGACTTCCTTGATTTGCTCTGGGAACTTCTCCTTCAATTCGTTCAACTTCACCTTGAACATTTCAGACTTCTTCTCAACTTGTTGCAGAAACTCGTTGTCGGAAACCTTGCCCAGGACATACAGGCCAATTCTGGCACCGAGCGGATTACCTCCGTAGGTGGTACCGTGATCACCGACGTTGAGCTTCGACTCAACGTTCTCGGTCACCATGGTCGCTCCAATTGGGAAACCGTTACCCAGCGCCTTAGCCATGGTAACGATATCTGGGTGCGCTTGTTTTGGAAGCTTCGAATGAGCCCACAGCTTACCCGATCTGCCGAGGCCACATTGAATCTCATCGTAGATCAGCAACGCCTGGTTCTGTTCACATAGCTCCTTCAGTTTCACCAAGAATTCGGGGTTCATTGGACGCACTCCACCTTCACCCTGAATTGGTTCGATGATGACACCGCATGTCTTCTCGGAGATCAAGCTCTTGACCGACTTGATGTCGTTCGGCTTAGCAACTTTAACACCGGGGATCAATGGGGAGAACGGCTTCTGGTACTTTGGGTTTGGAGTCACGGACAACGAGCCCATGGTTCTACCGTGGAAAGAACTTTCAAAGGTGATGAACTCAGTCTTTTCTTCCGAAATCGATTTCCCGTACTTTCTGGCAAACTTCAGGGCCGCTTCGTTGGCCTCGGTACCTGAGTTGGCAACAAACACTCTGGCAGCATCGTGCATCCCTCCCGACTCAATGGTTTTCTCCACCAGCTGTTTGCTCAATTGACCGGTCCACTCATTGTAGTACAAATTGGAGCAGTGCACCAGACTGTTGGCTTGGTCGTACATGATCTTCGCGATCTCAGGATCTGAATGGCCCAGAGCCGTCACAGCAATCCCGGCAGTGAAATCGATGTACTTGTTTCCCTCCAAGTCCCACAAATGCGCACCTTTACCTTTGTTGAAAACGACAGGAGGCCTGGAGTAAGTGGTAACCGTGAACGGGTCTGTTGACTCGACGAAAGCAGCCGACTTGGATTGGTTTCTCAAGCCCATGCCAGCAGACATGAGTCTTTTTTGGAGAAACACGGATCTCACTGTAGTTTTGACCATCGACTTTGCCCTCATGGTTCTGTCTATCTTTTGCGTTGATTGTTGACAGCAGATGAAGGCTCTTTCTTATCTATAGAGATCAAGCTGGGTGAGTAATATCAGTTTTTTCCGATCAAAATTTTCCCAATTATCGAGACGTTGGATCCTGTCCCAAAAGGGTAATTGTCCTTTTTGCGCGCTGGGAGAGGGATTCCGCCACTGGGCAGAAGGGTAGGGAAGACAGAGAAGACAGGGAACTGTTGCGGGACAGGGGGAACCCGGTAGCCAGAGAGATCATTGAGAACCACAACGATGGAAAACGCGTAATATATGAAAGCGAGACCGATGTACACTTTGGCAGGACAGAGTCGAACCGGGAGGGACTCCCCAGTTGGGGAAACGCTCCGATGTGAAACGGCTGGTTAGCCACTGAGACAGCAGTAAACACCGACCACCAAACCGTCTGATCGATCAAGAGCCATCGGAAATACACCCAGTGAAATGCTGTTGAGATGTCCCTGAAAACGAAACCTCCGTTTGTTGCCCCCTTGTTGCCCCCTTTGTCTGATCTCTATCTGTATGGCGTACCGACAGATAGTGGTGCTCATGAACCGGTCGTTCTTCGAGTAGCCTGGAAACCCGTTGGATAGGCCAACTCCAAATCCTGGTCAAATCCGCCACGCAATAACAAGAACCAGAGACCGTCATCTGCCTCTCCTCTCGTGTTCCCAGACAGCTATCCCACTATGGATGCTACAAGTAGGGTAAACTAGGCTAAAAATCTAAACTTGTTACACGTGACTTGTATCACGTATAATGATTATTGAAAAATTTTGTCGCATTAAATTCGTTGAAAAATCTAAACTTAACAAATGCCTGAGCTATTGAATCACCATCTCAGCGCTCGACAAAACCGCAGTTCAGTAGCTCATATCATGTCGACGACGAAGTTGTTTAATCTGACGTCCCAGGAGGCATTCAAGAAACTCCCGCAAAAGTTACAGACCTTCTTCACAAGATATCCCCCAGCTCCTTTCAAACAGTACGCCCAGACTCAAACTCTCACCAACGCTTCAGATGCCAACCCATTCATTCCAAACAAACATCCAGTGACAGGAAGAGTTCATGACCCGATTTACTCTCTCAGAAGACAGACAGACTTGTACAAGCTCGCATACAAATTCGGTATTGCAGATCTAATGCCTGCTTTGCAGAACAACAAGAAGCTCTTCCAGGAGAAGTACGACACGAAGCCTGTTCTGAAGGGTGTTTTGCGGCCTAAGGGACACAAGTGGGAGAGGACCTACGACGAGAGACAGCAGAAGATACAGGACGCTCTTGCTAATGCCGACAACGTTCTTATCGAGGCCAGAGGAGCCAAATACAGGAAGAGACTCGAGAGAAGAAAAGACGAGAAGAAGACATGGTATTAGGAACCATGTACCGGGCCTTACGGATAGCACGAACCATCTCTGTACACATGTAAATACATTTCAAGAAACTTTTCAATTAGCAGTTTTTATACAACGAGTTTGCTGGTAATTTAAATGGTAATTTCTTGTAGGCTCTATGGACAGGATTGGAGGCAAGATTGTTTTCCTTGCAAGATCTGAGTTCATTTTTCTTCGATTTCCTCGAGTTCCTTGTACAGATCGTCTTCGTCAAAGGCCTCCTCGACGGCTTCCTCTTCGACCGATCCGGAACTGACAGCGTTACTGCTGGTCTTAGCCATCAGCAGCTTGGTCAACTCGACCGCATCTGACTTCCATTTCTGGAGAACCTCCATCTCCTTGTCGAAACCAAACTCGACAAAAGACTTGCCGTACGTGGCACCAAACATATCGCTCTCTTCTTTGCTCACGTTCATTTCAGTTTCGTCTTGTATTTTCAGTCTGTAGTACTCATACTTGGATTGCTCGTAAGCATCAATCAATTGCGTTCCCTGGGTCTTCATGAGATACAGAGTTCTTTGCACCACGCTCTCTCCGTCCAACTTCTTCGACAGCTGCTTCAACGTCGACCAGTCTTGACCAGCAGTGTCTATTTGATGCTCATTCTCAATGAGGGACTTGGGGTCTGCCAGTTCCCATGGATGTTGCTTGTAAAACAGGTTTCTGATATCGTCCTCGACAAAACGAAGCTTTTGCGGCTTCAAGAGATCTCCTTTGAACGAAGAAGGTCTCAATCTGGTTTTGAAAAAACCGTTTTCCGAGCCTTTTCCGAGCTTCGACTCGTTTTGCTTCACCTCTAGCAGTGTTTCCGATCTCACTTCTTTTTGGAAAATGGGTTTTGGAGGATGATATGCTACCACTTTGTACCACGAAGGTTGCTTGGAAACCAGTCCCGACTTGAGATAATCCGACGTCCTTTTCAGGACCTCGTGTGTGCCCTTGTTTGTGTTCATTGCCGTTGTTGTTTCGCAAAACACACTTCCTTTGTGAGGGCTGGGGAGGTTAATTTGTCTGGAGTCCAACTTCAACATGCTCCAACGTTCTCAGTTTACTGAAATTTTTTTCTCCAAAAATCACAGCTCGAATCGTCGGCGCTTACCAAATCCCTGACATAAGCAGACTGCGGCTCAGAAATTATTATTTTTTAGATATATTTTCCAGTCGTGCGGGCCCTGAAAAATTTTCTAAAATTTATTTTGCACAAGTGATTTTTTAAACGAAATCACCCTTTACCACAGACACCTCACTTGTCCATCTCTAAGCACAAGCACACGCCGTTGAAAAGCACCTGAAATGTCGCTTTTGGAACAGCAATTGTCTGCGATCTCGCAGAACAACCAGACGGTTGTTCTGGACAGAAAGAAGCGGTCGAAACTGCATTCTGTGTCTTTCTTGTACGATGCATCGGACGCTGCTAGTCAGGACTTTGACTCAATCTTTTCTGAGGCTTTCGAAGCTCTTGAGCGCTTAGAACAACTTGACAGGCGTTTTGGGAAGTTCAAGCTTTCTGTTTTCAGCGAAACGTCCATCAACATAGACAGACAAGTCCAGTCAAAAGAACAAAACGACAACCTGGACAAAACAATCAACGCCTTTTTGGAGCTTATATCGCCTTACTGGCATCTGGCGATCTCCATCAGAGCAGCTGAATGGCTTCTGAGAAGATTCCAGATAAACTACCACAATGCCGAACAACTGCTGCTCTCGACGCTGCCGTACTTTGACCAGCCTCTTTTTGAGAGGGTTTTGTATGTTGTCCCTAAAATGCCTGTTGTTTTCCAATGGCTGAACGGATTCAAAAAAGCCAACAACAGGCTACCCTCGAGAAACAGTGTCACCAAGGCTTTCTCTGATATCGATTTCTTCAATCTGTACGCCAAATTCCTCACCGAGAAGCTGCATCACAACAACCAGTACAGAAAGGAGTTAGTTTTCTTTATTTCCGTCACCATCACCACTTTGGCCGCCATGTCCTCAGACAGTTCGGCGAGACTCTCTGATTTTGTGCCGATTGTTTTGGGCGTTTCAGGCTCGCTATTGGCTGCCGACGATCAGGAGTGCAAGGTGAGTGCGTACACAATTTTGGCTGTTCTGTCATCTGCGGTTCCGCTTTCGAGAGATGTCGTCTTGGCTTCGATTGAAACCATTTTGATCCACACAGATTTCACAGGCGACAAGGCGAGAATTCAGGCTTTTTCGGCCGTGTTGAAGTTGTACCAGACCATTCAGACCGGTTCATTAAGTCCACTTCCTCTGAGCATTTTCAAGCGGCTTCCTGTGAGTGTTTTGAGCAAAGATTCCGACTACTGGGAAATCACGAGGGAGTCGAGCTACAACAGCAACTTTGTGTGCAGTTATCTGATCACGATGATTTATAATGACATCACAGTTGACTCTGAGCTGGTCGCATCAGTGGAGGAGGACATGAGGATGAACTCTCGCCAATTATCAGAAATCTTCGGCACTATTTTACTGAAGCTGCAAGAAAAATCGGTCAGCGAACCTTCTCTCTACACCCCTATTTTGCAGTACGTCCATCAGGCCGACAACGACCAGTTTTTGCAGGTTTTGACCAACCACAGCTTCTCTTTGGACAGATTGGAGATGCTCGTTCAGACAACATTTTCTGACGCTGTTTCGGAAGAGCAATTGTCCGATCAAGCTGAAGACGACGAAGCAGTCGCTGAAGATTTGGAGGTTCAAGACGACCTGAAAAGCCTGCTGTTGGAGTCCAGATCAAACGTTTCGTCGTACCTCTTTTCGACTAGAGTGGTCGACGATTCGTTCCATTCGTTGCAAACCGTTTATCTCAAGTCAATGGAGTTGTCAGCCACCAACACGTTTCTCGAGACTTGTTTCAGCGACGAATCTGCCACAATTTCGTTTTTACTGCGAGTCGCAACCTCTTTACAGACTCCCCTTAAGGCTAGGACTTACGCCTTGAAGCTGCTCTCGTGGAAGCTACAAACGTTGGACGTGAGCTACCAGACGTACACAATCTTGCCTATTTTGGCTACCCTGCTTGTCAGTGACAGCAAAGTGATCCGTTCGAATGCCTGTTACGTCTTGAAGACCATGAGCATTAGACCGGTTTCCGGAGCCAAGAAATTGTTGCTTTCAGATACCCTATATGGTCCTGAACTGTCGGCAAAAATTGCAATCATGTCGCCGAAAGACGGTGCATTGTTGCTCGACCGACTAGCGGCCGTCGCCACAGATCTTGTCGTCGACAGTGAGCAGTTTCACCGTCTTTTCAAAGATATCGTGACCGACAAAAAACAGGGAAAATTGGTGTTGGCTTTCTTTGCTTCACACGCAACAATCGTCGACATCACCAGTGTCAAGACTGCTTTAATGAAGATCGTTACCACGGCTTCTCGGGACGTTAAGGGTGCTGCCGCTCCATCGCAGTTGTTCGGCGAATTCCTTGAAAAATATTTAGAAAAGAGACCATTATGGACTCGAAGATGCGCAGAAACCGGCTGCGATTTCGCCGAATTTGAGGCTAATGCCGTCGGGTTGGTTTCCGAACGCGAAAAGAACGAAACAGCCATCAAGTTCCTGCAAAACGCGCTCAACTCGCCGTACCAACCTCTGGCTGAGTTGTGCTCAAAGAGGATTATTGAAGTCCTGCCCACGCTGAGATTCGACCACCAGTTGAGACTGGTGAAGAGCATTGTTGAAGGAGGATTGTCAGACGACTTTGACGTCCATTACGACGCTGTCGAGTTGCTGGAGTCATTGAACTTGACAAATGAATTGTTTGTCAAGATTCTCGGAGACTCGACTTTGTCATCTTCATCAACTTCTTCGAGCGCAGAAAACGTGCCAAAGAGAAGAAGACGCTCATCGGCATCAACTCGTCAGGCCCTCAAAGAGCAGGAAGTTTCATTCATGGCATCCACTCATCTGAAAAGAGTCACCATGTTGCTGGACGTTCTAGACCGGGCATCATCACGTGAGGGATTCGTCGCATCGTTCGACCTGTTGAAACTGCTCTTCGATGTGCTCGATGACCTTGAAACTCTCGGAAAAGATGGAAAGCTGCCTGTCCTTTACTCCGAGGAGACATTGTCCTCGTGCATGAAAAACGCGATCGACTCTTTGAAAGACGCGTCGATCGACGCCAAACAGAGCCTTTCGATCCGAGCAGACGTGATTGTCTCTGCGATTAGGTCCTCAAACTCGCCTCAAGTCCAAAACAAACTGCTTCTGGTGGTGGCCTCGTTGGCGTCTCTTTCGCCGGAGTTGGTTTTGCACTCGGTGATGCCGATCTTCACGTTCATGGGTGCTCACACGATACGCCAGGATGACGAGTTCTCGGCCCATGTGGTGGAACAGACCATTGCGTGTGTCGTTCCAGCGCTGGCTAGTGCCACACAGTCCGGAATTGTTGAAGAAGTCGAGTTTTTACTGACTTCGTTCGTCAGTGCGTTCCAGCATGTTCCTAGACACAGAAGAGTCCGTTTGTTCACCTCCCTGGCCAGAACTCTGGGGTCTCAGTTCTCAATTCATCTGATCTTGTTCTTATGTGGACAGCAGTACTCAGCTGCCTACGCTAAACACAAGATGGGCGATTGCTCAGCACTGGCCGACTTTTCCACTGCATTTTTGCAGAATTTCAGCGCCGAGGAGCAGCTTTCGTCCGTCAAAAAATTCCTCGATCTGTGGAAGAGCGTTCCAGGCGATGTTCTCGACCGCAATTCCTCTGAATTTTCAGACCTGAGTTCCCGAGTTATTTTCGGCCCGTCTATTGTCGCTCTCAACAAGTCAGAGCTGTTTAACCTCAGAAAAGGTCTTGTTTCCTTCCTGAGACACGCCATCACCGACTCCAAGTCTTCCACCGGAGTTCCTCGTTTGCGCCTCAAGATCACCTCTATGATCCTCCAGCACGGCGACTCGGACGAGCTTCTCTCGGCCTTCGCCGACGTTTTCCGGAGCCTACTCGACATCATCGACTCGTACCACAGCAGCATCGACGAGGAAGAGATTCTCAGCAAGTTTTACAAGCTGCTCGGCGACGTTTTGAGTCTACTGCCAATTCAAAATTTTGTGCGCTCGGTCGCGGGAATCCTTATCTCCGAAACTTCCTCTTTGAGAACTATGAGCCACATTACGACTTTGGCTTCGCTCAAGTTCGACTCGGAGCACGTTGAGGACCCTAATGCTCACGAGGGTGTTTGCCAGCTCGTTCCGTTGCTTCTCAGCAACGTGTCTGCTCAGAAGGAGGTGGCTTTGTCGCAGGCTTCGTTGGATACCGTTTCCAACTTGTTCCAGAAATTTGGTAGCAACATCGAGCCTGCTTTGTACCTCAAGACGTTGACCGTGGTCACCGATAAGAAATGCCTTCTGAACGAACAATCACCTGAACTGGTGATTTCATCGATCAACTGTGTCACCAGCATTGTTTCTGTCATTGGAGTGAAAATGATCGGGTTCTTCCCCAAAATCGTTCCTCCGCTATTCGAAATTTTCGAGAAAACCAAATCGAACGACTCCGAGTCTTCGAAGTTGGTTCAGATTTCAATGCTGGTTCTCTTCAGCGGCCTGATCAAGAAGATCCCAGCATTTTTGACTCCAAACCTCAACGACATTCTCCGGGTCGTGGTGGACGCAAATACTGTTCCTGACGCTATCAGAACTTCAGTGTTGAGCGTGATTGTCGAGTATGTGGACCTGAAAACGTGTCTCACCTCGTTCTGCTCGCTGTGGAAGTACGTCAGCTCGCTCGATGTGGCGTCAATCGGACTGTATTTGTCGGCAATGGAGATGATTATCGAAAATATTGACAAGAAAACTGCAGTTTCCCAGGCCAATGTTTTCGTTCGTTATCTGTTGCTCTCGCTCGAGTTCCGTGCCGAAACGTCGTTTGATGCAAACACCGTCAACAGAGTGGAGTCGGCCGTCCACAAATGCGGTATCCAATACGTCATGAAACTGAACGACAAATCGTTCAGACCGTTGTTCGCGTCGATCGTCCGTTGGGCTTTCGATGGCGAAGGAGTTTCGTCCCCGATTTCTGAACTCGACAGATTGAATTCGTTCTTCAAGTTCTTTAACAGACTGCAAGAGAGTCTCCGTTCGATCATCACATCATACTACTCTTACCTGTCTAGCTCCACCGAAGCCTTGCTCCAAAAGTTGGGTTCTGGCGAGATCAACGACATCAGTCTCAAGAGACTCGTTCTCATTTCGCTCACGTCCTCGTTCAAGTACGACCAAGACGAATACTGGCTCTCGAACACCAGATTCACCCCGATTTCGACCGCTTTGTGCCAACAGTTTGCTACAGTCGAAGACGGTATAGGGAAATACCTTGTCAAGGCCGTTACTGCGCTGGTTCAGGACACCTGCTCTTCGGACGAGCATAACAAGGCCGTCAATTTGCTGCTTCTATCCCACATGAAGGCAACCTGCAAACCTAGAGAGAAGTTCTGGGCAATCAGAACCTTGAAGACAATCTACAAAAAGGTTGGCGAGAGCTGGCTGAGCTTGCTGCCACAGCTGGTCCCAATCATTGCGGAGCTGCTGGAGGACGAGGACGAAGAGGTTGAGATGGAGGTGAGAGTCGGTCTCGTGAAGGTTTTGGAGGAAGTGATGGGAGAGCCTTTAGATAGATACCTCGAGTGATTTATATAGAGAAATCAACACAGACAGGAATATCGGTTAGTCACCCATGAGGTGTAGCCGCGGTTGGATGTACCGCTACCAATCGTCTTGCAACCCGGTCCTCAGATCCCTCCGGGGCCTGCTACCAAACCACAGCCCCGAAAGCCCCCAAAATCAAGGTTTCTCCATTTGAGTGGCACACGACTGCGAGATTTCGAGTTTTCTAATATGTTTTTTTGGCCCGTTTGCGTATCTCGTCAAGGGAATGCTCATCGCCGGTCGTAGACAGAAGCTACAATATTGGCCCCACCGCGTGATTGCAAGCCGTGGACGAAACAGCAGGTGCACTCAGGACACTCGGGGCACAGTTCATATTTTTTGCCGCCAACAAATTGCGAAACACGGCTCGTTTCCCAAACACTGAGGTGTCACGTCAAGAACGACAAGAACAACAAGAACAGCAAGACCCTTCAGTTTGATCTCGCCAAGCCCTAAGTTCACATTCATCAAGCTCAATGCCCAAGAAACAGCTAGAAGGACTCGGGCTGCACTCGAAAAACGCCCCTTTACTGCCGTTGACCCACGATGACATAACCGGTCCCAGCATGGCGCAACCCGACGACCTCGTGAGCGTAGCCAATTCGCTACACTCGTCCTCAACGACGCTGTCGTCGTTCGCCAAAAAACAACAGCAAAAACTAAAGATAAAGCACCTCAAAAAGCAGATGGACTCTCATTTCACGGTTCCCAGATATTTCAAAAGACTCATCAACGTCAAGTCCCTTGACTTTGAGACGGCTCTATGGGAGATGCTCAACCTGATAGCGCAGCCCAAACGGGTCTACAAGTCGCTATATTATCAGAAGCAAACGAAAAACAAATGGTCCAGAGACGACCCTAGTTTCGTGATAATACTGAGTTTCTTCCTCATAGTCAGTGCGATATGCTGGGGGCTGACGTACTCGACCAACGTGGTGATCATCTTCAAGCTCATTTTATACATGGTGGTGGTTGACTTCTTGCTTGTGGGTCTTGTGATTGCCAGCATCGGTTGGGTTCTGGCTAACAACTTCTTCCTCCAACCTGGAAGCAACTCGTTGGCCCCAGCATATTCGAACAGGATCTTGAGATTCCTCTTACCAGCTGACTCCATGCTGGAATGGGCTTACTGTTTCGACGTCCATTGCAACTCGTACCTGATCATCTGGCTCTGTTTGTACTGCATTCAGTTTGTGCTGCTACCTCTGCTGAGAATGAACAACTGGTTCTCCACTCTCATTGGCAACACCCTTTATTTTGCATCCACAAGTTACTACTTCATCATCACTTTCTACGGCTACAATTCCCTTCCCTTCTTGCAGAAAACCGAGTTTTTGCTGGTTCCGATTCCTATTTTTGCCGTGTTCTGGTTAGTTCTGTCGATCTCGGGCTTCAACGTGGCGAACTACATGTCCAACGCCTACTTCAGTTGAAACCAAGCATTCGTCGGCGAGGAGTTTCTTGTATAGTCAACCTGTATAGACATCAAGAGTTAGTGAAATGGTCTTATCTGGTGCAAGGATGTTTTTGAGTTTGAGATTTGAGTGCAAAAAATTATTCTTTGATCAGAGATCTGCCCGAGACTGGGCGCAAGGGATGCTCTTAAGAGCAGTAAACGCCAGTCCACTCATTGCTTACCGGTTCGGCAAACGCTGCGTTGAGCAAAACTGCTATCAAAACACGCGTGAACATGTCGGCGAATCCCGGAAACAGACTGCAAGCTTGGAATCCAGTGGCTCCTGATAGAGGATCCTTCCCTCTAGATCACTACGGAGACTGTACGGAACAGATGCAGAAGTATCTCAAATGCATGAAACTAGTTCGTAACGAGAATGCTCCGAATTGCCGGCTGCTGGCGAAAGAATATTTGTCGTGCCGGATGGAAAATGAACTGATGGACAGAGTTGAATGGAAAGAGCTAGGACTACCCGAGGACAAGAAGGACAAGAAAGAGACCAACAGCACGTAAACTACTACCAGACCACCCTGAAATATAGAGCTAACAAAATCAGCTATGACGGAGATAGTATAATACATCAATCTTATGGAAACAAAATATATAAAAATGGAGCATGGAAACCAAAAGGGGAATACAGAAAGATATAAGTTACGAAAAGGAACACATAAATACAGAGCAACAAAAGACAGAACACAGTACTACGACACAGACAAGTTCAAACGAATCCAGGAGCAAAGCGAGTCAACAAGGTTAAAGCGCAAAAAGAGTGGCAGACACAATCCAATCGAGAGAGCGTCAGTGCCCCGAGTTGGCACTTTTGGCCTCCAACTCTATGATTCTTCCTTCCAAAGAGTTCACTTTCGACTCCAGAATTGCTATCGTTCCATACAACTCGGCGAGCGTGGCTTCGTTCGACGCACCGTTCAGAGACTGTCCTGAGTTCGAACCGTAACCGGTCAGGGATTGGGAGTGGTAACTGGACGACGGAAGATAATTGGAGCCTGCCGAGTTCATTGAGAGTTGCTGTGATTGTTGTTGTTGGGGAGGCTGTTGGGTTGATCTAGATCTCGATTGTCTTTGCTGAGTTTGTATGGCGGCCTGCTGGACGTAATAGTTCGACACGGCCGAGGCGACGGCGGCCGCGGCCGCGGCCTCTGCGTTTGTAGCCTCTTTGGATTTCTTCGACGAAGGACCAAGCTTGTTCTGGCCGTCGTACGACTTTCTTTTGCTAGGGGAGGAAGACGCTGACGGTGGCGCAAGGCCCGACGGAACCGGAGAGTCTGAAGGGTCGATGGTCGAGCCGTTTGAGGTTCCCGAGCAGCCTGACGAGGAATTCACGTGTCTGAGGAGAGCGTCGGCTCTGGCGAACCGCTTCTCGCACTTGTCGCACCTGAACGGCTTCTCTCCCGTGTGCAATTTCTCGTGTCTTTTGAGATCGTGTTGCCTTCTGAACTTATTGTTGCATTGGGTGCACTCGTACGGTTTTTCGTCTGTGTGGATCAACATGTGCGACTTGAGGTTGTGTTTCCTCGTGAACGAGTGGTGACACTGGTCACACTGGTACTTCTTGTCCTCGTTGAGGCCGCTTTTGTCGTCATCGTCGTCATCGTCGTCGTCGTCGGAGTTTGTGCTGTGCTGGGCCAACGAGGGGGAAACTGACCCGCTAGAGTTGATTTTCGACGTGCCCGAAACACCAGAGACACCAGAGACACCTGCGGAGGGACTCACGGCGCCCCTTCCAACGCTATGCCCCGCACCGTTCTGGCCGTCCGAAACGGATGACGTCACCGACGAGCCCTGCTGGTTCATCAGACTCGAATCGATATTCGAGAGCATTGTGAGCGACTGCGACATGATGAGGTGATTGAAGTGAGACAAGACGTTTGAAGGGTAAATCGTTTACTACGCCCTAAATACAAATAAACAACAAAGAAATTCTCGCAACTAGATGTGGCAAATGGGTCTACCACTGACCCCGTTTGCGGAAGGAAAAAATGCGGCGGTCGCGCCAATACGAGGATTACGTCAGCCAAGTTTGGTGGCTGAGCAGAGCCGCCCAGGCCCCGAGATGGCGACTACCGACGCGTCGCCACCGGCATGCGGAAGCATGAATTTATCAGTTTTATTTCAGTTGGCGAAAATCGCACGTTGCCGCACAGTAGCCCGAATTGCGGCTGGAAAGCTGCAGTGGGTGTTTCATAGCGTGTCTGTGCAGCAGACGGGTGTCTCCTTCTTTGAGTCTGAGCGAGTTTTACTGGCCACGGAGGGAGGATCTGAGTAGTTCGGAGCAGCCTGATTGGCTGAGCGAGCGTGGACAGCCCCTTGCGCTGGCAGAGTTGTCCTGTACCGTCGTGTTTTGAGGTACCAGCCCCCGCATCTCTTATCGGAGGTGCGGCGATGAGCAAGCAAGCGCGGCCGCAGACACAGCAATTGCGCCCCGTGGGCCCGGTGGGCCCGCTGGCCTGCGGCAACGAATCCGCGAGTCTGAGGGCTGCTCGTTTTAGTTTTTCAGGCCTGGGCCAGGCCTTCCCAGGGCCCGGCTGGGTTTCCTCTCCCCCCGCAACCTGTGGGGCTCCCGCCGCAGCCGAAATTTCGGCGGGGCTTGCCTGACGTAATTAATTAGAGTGTAGAGCATGATTAATTAAGTGGGTTGTCTAATTAACGTTGTGGGAACCTGTTTTATTGAAATAGGACACCTTTTGCTCGTTTGTTGATTCCAAGAATTGCTCGATTTTGAAGAAAAGCCAGAGGTGTCGGTTCTGCAAGTGCGTTGTACTGTGATAAGCGTTTCTTATCGGAGATACAGCAGCTTGTGTTTGTCCCCTTTTGTCTCCCTCTAGAGCTGTCTTCGGTGGCAAGAGTCAAACAAAGACCAGAATTAGGCAGCCGGTGATACGCAGATCTGCTAGCAGCGGTTCAAGAACCTGGTTGGGATGCTGACAGCCAATAATTACAAGAGAAAGAGACCCAGACTCTCTTCGTCGGCCCAGGTGGCGTCGTCGCCCTCTAACAATAGTACCGGATCGGGGATGTTTAGAAAGAAACAGCAGCAGTACCCTGCAAATTCAGACGTTTCTTACGGCGTCGCGTCGTCGTATGGGGCCAAGGAGGTGATCAATTTGGATTCAGATGCCGATGATTACATTTTCCGGGATGACAACCTACCGGTCACATCGGACGAGTACTTTGCCTACGAGGACATGGACGACGAGTACGGCAGTGCCATCTCGGCCAAGACGAACAACCTGAGTGAGCACGACGGTAGCGACGAAGATTACATCATGGACAACGGAGTCCGGTTGCGGTCGTCTTTCTCGTCGTATTACAATACCAACAATCTCAATATGGCCAGTCTCCGGCTCACCAACTCGAATCCGGCCGCGGACGCCGCGTCTCCCACGCTTATCAATAGGTTCAGCAAAAAGAGGACAAAGTCGTTGCCCCAGTTGTCGTACTCCAAGGTGGCGTACAGGCCGAATTTCGACAAGGATTCGGTGTTGCAGAAGATCGGCGACGTGAAAACCACGCTCATCCAACACCATTTCACCAATTATACCTACGGCTCCTACAGTTCGCCTAAAACGCTCAACCGAAAGTTCTCGTTCAATTCGGACCTGCCTCCGAACCACAACAACAGCAGCGTCGTCCACAGCAGCAACTCGTCCAGAGACTCGTACGAGTCGGCGAACACCTCTGTCACCCTGATAGAAGAGGCCCCTTGCGACGACAAAGACGGCCATTACATCATAGAGCCTGGTGCCTCGTTCGCAAACGATCGGTTCCAGATCCAATCATTGCTGGGACAGGGCACGTTTGGCAAAGTGATAAAGGCATATGATCGGTACAATAACTGTGCTGTGGCTATCAAAATAATCAGGTCAATACCCAAATACAGGGAAGCTTCCAAAATTGAACTAAGGGTATTGACTATGCTCAAAAAGCACGACCCTGAAAACGACAATCAGTGTATACATCTGAGGGAGTGTTTTGATTATAGAGGCCACATTTGCATAGTCACGGATATCCTGAAGATATCTTTGTACGACTTCTTGGACAAGAACCATTTCCAGCCGTTTCCGGGTTCGCATGTGCAAGCCATCGCCAAGCAATTGCTGAGGTCTGTGGCCTTTTTGCACGACTTGAATCTGATCCACACCGACCTCAAACCGGAGAATATACTGCTGAAAGACGACTCTTATAAGAAGAGACCTTACCAAAAGCCAAACTCTTCAGGTTCAAAGAGCTTCCGAACGATATTAAACGATCCGAAAATTTACACCATTGATTTTGGATCTGCTATCTTCGACGACGAATACCATTCTTCGGTTGTGTCCACGCGTCACTATAGAGCACCAGAAATCATTCTGGGTATAGGGTGGTCGTTTCCTTGTGATATGTGGTCTGTCGGGTGCATTCTGGTGGAGTTAGTCACCGGAGACGCGTTATTCAAAACTCACGAGAATGCCCAGCATTTGGCGATGATGGAGCAAGTGCTTTGCGAGCCAATAGACCTGAAGCTGGTGCGGAAGTGCTTCAACCAGTTTTACCACAGCTCGTCTTCGCGTCGCCGGTCTTCAGGCACGTCTAGTGGGTCGGATTGCGTCGCCAACTCGTTTTCGAAAACTACCGGAAAGCTGCTGTTTCCGACTCCGAAAACACCGATAAAGTTGATTGACGAGGTGGAAAGGCTATCGTCGTTGGCCCAACTCATTGGCAGCAAAGTTGGCTACCCATTTGACATGAAGCTATCTTTGAAAGACTCGCTTGTCAAGTACAAGATATCTAAAAGAGACACCGACGACTACGAGTTTTGGTACTGGTTTATTGACCTGGTGAAAAAACTGTTTGTTTTCGACCCTGATCGCAGACTCAAGGCCGTTGAGGCCCTTGAACATAAGTGGTTCGATCACGGAATTTTCGACGATGGCACCTCATTATAAAAGAGGGATTCTCTCTACTGCGCTGGGACTACGATGGGTTTTGTTTTTTGTTTTGATTTTGGTTTCCGTCATTTTTCGGCTTACTCAGAATTTGCTTTCTTGTATCGAGCACTCATGCTGAGCGCTGTTGCTTTGTGGTCTTATTTTACCAAGGGATATAATTGGAGTTTTATTTTCGTTTAGCTAACTTTGGGCTCCCCAAGCCGGGTTTGGTTCAAACTGGTTTTGAAACCGAAAAGGCGCACCAAAACGAAGGGATATAGGGGTAATTATAGGACGATTTTTACTAAATTCATTAAACCCGTAGAAAATGCTTGGAATAGCATTAGACATCAATAACTTCGTCGTCGTAGTCTTCCTCGATACCCTCTTGCGGAGCAACCGATTCGTCGTACTCGTCGTCATTCTCCGCTTGCGGCTGAACGGCTTCATCTTTGATATCTTCGCCAAGCACCTCCTCCTTCAGGTACTTATCATCGATCTCCTCATTAGAGCCTAGTTGATCCTGACCGCTGATGCTGATATCTTCAGCGTTATTTGAGGATCTTGTGCTTCTCTCAGATTTCGCGACCCTAGATCCGATAGATGCTTCCGAAGACATAGTTGGATGATTTTGAGCTGAGCTGGCTGATCTGTAGTAGCTTTGCACCGTGCGGCTTTTGACGATTGAATTTCTTGTGATTTTGCGTAATACCAAAACCTTTATGAGAATCTGTTACGTATAAAAGCCGAATCCTAGAAACATTGGAAGACTACAAACCGGCCCCTTTATATACCCCTGGCATTTTCGAAACAGCAATTTGATGACTTAAACCCCCACCAAGCTAAATTGCTTTCTGAAAGTTGGGGCCTATCAAGAGCGTGGGGTCACGTGCCGTAAGATATCGAGTTTTTCGGTTCGCGGAATTTTTAGATCTTGCAGCTTTGATAAAGCTCGAAGACTGCGGATTCAATCTGCCCTAGCGTTCCCAGACCACTCTACCGACCAGAAGCTGCTGCCAGCTATGTCGCACCAGACCATTGCCGCGTTCAACTTTTTTAAAGGTCATCCATCCACGGATTTGCTGCCGAACAAACAGATATTGGAGGCCTCTACCAAGGTGCTCACCAAGTTCGACAACACGGAGGCAGGCTACGATGGACTGCAGAACAGACATCCCCTCACGTACGGGCCCGACAAGGGAAACATGGAGGCCAGAGAATTGGTTGCTCGTTGGAACGACCGCAATTTTGGTCTGACCACACCTACAGATCCTGGCTGTGTTAATCTCACCTCGGGAGCCTCTTACGGCATCATGAACATCCTTGCTCAATTCACCTCTCCGCACAATTTCCTAACGAGACGGGCATTTTTAGTAAGTCCTACCTATTTTTTGATTAACGCAGCGTTTATTGATGCGGGTTTCGGCGACAAACTCTCGGCAGTCGAAGAACTACCAGACGGCCAGATCGACTTCGACGGCTTAGAAGCCAAGCTCCAGCACTTTGACTCGTTGGAGCCGATTAAGGAAATTATTACCAAAGAAGACATCAAAGACACCTACGATCCAAACAGACCCTTAAGGAAAATCTACCGTTACGTTATCTACCTTGTTCCGACGTTCTCCAACCCAAGAGGAGGGACGTTGTCTCTTGCCAACCGGCTGAGATTAGTCCAACTGGCAAGGAAGTACAACATTTTAATCATCTGCGATGACGTGTACGATCTATTGATTTTCGGCGACGACCACAAAACCCCAGCTAAGAGGGTGGTGTATGTGGACAGAGAAACCTTGCCTGCCGGAGAGGAGTTCGGAAATACCATCTCCAACAGCACCTTCTCCAAGATCTTGGGACCAGGCCTCAGGGTCGGGTTCCAGGAAACCCCTACACCAGCTCTCGCGCATAGACTTTCTCAAGGCGGTGCACATAAATCTGGAGGAACCCCTGGACATTTCAACAGTGTGATTGTTGGAGAACTACTGAAAACCGGCGAGATTGACAAAATCATCGCCAACTTGAAGTCTGTTTACACGGCCAGGTCCAAAGTTTTGCGGGAGGCCTTGCACCAACATCTTCCGCTCGACACGGTGGTGGGGCCTCTTGAAGGAGGGTATTTTGTATGGGTGACGCTCCCAAAGGGGTACGACGCCAATGAGATAGCGCAGGCCTGCAAGGAGAGGGGAGTGATACTAGCTACGGGGGACAGTTTTGAAGTGACCAACGACCCAATGGACTGGGGAAAGAGTGGTTTCAGACTCTCTGTGAGTCATTTGAACTCAGAAGAGTTGGCCAAAGGAGTCGAAATATGGGGCGACGTCTGTAAAAAGTATGCTAGTTCTATGAGAATATAGAGTTGACTGTCTCGATGTACTTGGGGGTGTTTTCCTCCAATTGTATGATTGGTCGTTCCGTCCAAGCGAGATTTTTGGTAATCGAATTGAGGATTTCCGTGTACGGCTCGTATAGTTTATTGTTGTCCAAGTCAAAGTCTGGGTTGTAGGTCTTTCCCCGCTGGTTGATCTTCAGTCTGAGCGCCTCTGGGATCAGTTTGTTTGACTTGAGGTAGAAGAAGTTGGCCAGCAGACACCAATTTTCGCTGTTGGAGAACTTGCGATCGGCCAGCGAGGCCAGCAGAGTGGAGTAGATGTTGGACTGATCAGCGATGCCGTAGACGGTTGCCATGTAGTTGGCCATCGAGTAGGCAAAATACAGCTGGTTTCTGTCCAAGAAGTAGGAAACGTAGATTTTGATGGTTTTGGTGTTGGGTCGGAAGCCACCTGCTTCTGTCTTTTCCGTCAGCAGTCTCCAGCTGTCATCAAACCTGTCCTCCTTGGCCAAACACTCGATCAATCTGTTACAGACGGGGGTCCCCTGGTCGATTGCGTGAGCGCGCAGAAACTCCTGGATCTGCTCCACCGACTCCCCGTCCTGGTACTTTTTTCCCACAATGACGTTGTTGATGTCGTTCAGCGGCAGTCCGCGATTGACCATTTCGGCCAGCAAGTTCTGGTGCTCTGCCTTGAGATTGCAGTAGAAAATGTACAGAGTGGAGAGGTTCACGCTGGTGCCGGTCAGCTTCATGTTGAACAACTCGGCCTTCAGCTTCTGGATGTTGGTCATTAGTCTCTCGTCTCTGAAGAGCAGCTGAAACAATAGATTGAACGTGGTCGCATCCGGTTGGATCTGGACGGACTTCATATGGTAACGCACAGCAAAAGCCTTGGTGAAATTCACTTTTCTTACGTAATACTCTATGATCTGGTTGTATGAGTCCAGGGTGAGCAGGTCTGTGGCGATGAGGTCATCGAGGGTCTCGACCACGAACGCCTCGGTGTCTGGATGGAACTGGTAGCTCAGGGCTGTGATCCGCGAGACGTAATCGTTGACGGTCGTCTTGTCCAGGGTCGGTGGTGGGGAAGGGGGCAGGTCTGTGAGCGGCTTTGCCTTTCGAAGTTTCAAATACAGGGGGTCGGGAACAACGGTGGGGGGGATCATTTGAACAAGAGCACTTGCCAGATCCTTCTCATCTTTCACTCTGTGGACCACCTGTCGCGCGGGGTGTTTTTTGGCGGTTTTGTAAATGTTGTTGATCTTGTTGAGAAGGGAACCCGGGGGAGCAGGAACGGTAGACGAGGGTCTGAGTGACCTGGGGCGGCCAAGGAAACTGAGCAGGCTCAGTGAGCCTGGACCGTCTAGCATGTCGCCACCGGAACGGCTCAAACTCTGTCGACTGCGCACAATCATCGCTATTCAGGAACCACCTCCCTCGTTCATAAACTCTGTTCATCTTTTTTTCATTTGTTTTTCTCTGGATATTTTTTTTCAGGCTGTGCTAGTTTCTGCGAGGAATGGAGAATTTAAGGGAAGGAGCCAGGAAACCCGGGTCTTAGGAGGCTGTTCCTAGTCGTTCCTGCCCGACAACACCCTATCTCGCACCGCAAAGCCAACCATGAGTAACGTGGCGTTATCTGTTCACTTCAGAGACAACTTCTACAGTGTGGACTTCCAGGAACCACTCAATGACGTAGTAGATCGTCTGATCACTGAAAAATCCGTCAACAGACTACAGCAGGTCATTGATCTGATGGATTTGTACCTTTCCAAGGCCGGGAGATACCACGAGAGCGTCTCTGAGATTGAGCGGGCAATTGTGAATACCGGACGCGTATCTTTTCTGCCGAAGACGGCCTTATCCCCGACGGAGGACCCGTCCGTGTACGGGAACACCACGATGAACGCGTTCCGGAGTCTGCTGGCCGTGACCAGCGGCCAAGGCGCAAATGGGTTAGAAACGACCTCCGCAATCATCGAGTCAACGCTGGTTCCGGCCCGGAAGTATTTGTTCAACATCTCGTCGACATTGAACTCGAAGAAACGACAGGCGGCAGATCACGTGAACGAGCTCAAGCTCCTCCAGGAACAGATCGCCCTCACCAAAGTCAACTACATCAACGATTCGGAGACGCTGACGCAGTTTGAAAAGGCAGTTGGAGACGATCTGGAAGTTCTGCTGAGTCAGTTGGATCTGGAGGAGGCCGGCAAGCGGGAAAGTCTGCTTGGAGATCCGGCGGAAAAGGACGTCCTCATTGACAACGTCAGATATGACAAGAGGGAATTTCTGAAAACGCTGAAAGAGATTATCACAAACGTCAAGCACGAAACGAAGACGGAGTCTTCCTTTTTGACTAAAAGGACGTCTATTGAGTTCAACGGACTCGATTTGTATGACTATCTCAGGACCAATCATCCTGGCGTCAAACAAATTGTCAAGTTCTGTCAAGATCTGATCGAATTGGGCCTTTTTAAGCCGAAGAACGTCACCAAGTTTCAAATCAGCACCCTTTCCACCTACGAGTGGACGGAATTGGCACTTATTTTGACAGGAGACGCTCCTCTTCCTGCGCTGAAGAAACAGCCGTCGCTTCCTCTGGCACTGAGCTTGTTCAGCAGTTCCTCTGACTCCGAGGACAATCTGGCCCGGCTACGGAAACTGAAGGAATTGGTGGACGTTTCGGTGAAACGCTACCAGGAAAGCGTGGCAGCATACGACTCGGAACTCTTTCATTTCGAGACTTTTGTCCTGGAAACCCTCAACTTTCTCGAGGAGATGTTCATCAAACTGCAGTTTTCGGTCAAGGAGCTGACCAGCCAGTTTGTGCTTCTTCTTGGCCAGAATGATCAGCTGGTCGAGAAGCTGAAGAAAATCAACGCCGAAGACGACTTGGCTATACTGATGGATTCGTCCAGCTGCAGAAGAAAGTACATTCCTCAGATCAGGATATTTGAGAGCTACAAAAACGATTCGGCTCCCGAAACCGTTTTCGGGGCCAGATTGTGCGATATTCAAAGGGCCCATAGCAAGGAGTCGTCGGTGGTGGTCGCCGAGACCTTGCGCAAGATCGGCTCCCTCCCGAAAGAGAAGCAGATCGCTAACTGGACCAGGAACCTGGAAACTACGGCAGATTTGCAAGAAATATTCGACACCCGTTCCAAAATCAACAGACTAGCCAGGTTTGAGAAAACGGATGAGTTTGTTGCTGGACTGCAAACAGTTCTGAGCGAAACGAATGACGAAATTCTCGGCCTTGTTCTGCGGAGATACATCCTGGAGCTTCCGGACTCGCTCATTTCAAGCTCCTCGGCCAACATTCTGAACAACGCGCTCAAGGAGTCGTTTGATCTTGATCTCGATGTCCTGAAGTCCTTCTACGAAGTCGACGGCAACAACAACGCCATCGAGAGATATAACAAAAACACCTTCAAGCTGATCCTGCTGTATCTGATGAAGCTTGAAACGCAACTGGAGGAAGACCAGAAACAGGAAGTGCTCGGCCGGATCGGTCTGAATCTGATTCACTTTCTGGTCAAACCGGGCAACGGCAGCGAGGAAACAGAGTTTCTAAGAGACGACTTCTGCCAGTCCTTGCTGACGTCGTTCATGGACAGCATGAGATGATCCCCGGACTTGCGATTGCACAGCCGTGAACGGTTGTGAAATATTTTTTTTCTCGTTTTGGGATTTTTCGACGCACTGCCTTGTTTATACATTCCCGTGTTTTTTTTTTATTTGCCAGAGCTCTATTATTTCTGTGAAGTGCTTAGCTGTAGTTCTGGACCTATTAAATCAGTTTAGATGGACCAGATTGAGCAGAGGTTGTTGCAATTATTGAAATTCTGAGCTCTCTGAACCCGTTGGATTTTCTGGGCTCTTTGGTGAGATCTACTGCGACAAACCGACACCGTTTCTCAGACCAAGCCGGCAGTGAACAGAGATGGGACTGAGCGAGGTGATTGACCTGTCGCCCCTGTTCTTGTCTTTGCCCACGCTATTGGTGTCTCTGACGCTGACGAATTACCGAAGCAATGCGGATCTTGCGCCGGTGGAGCCCGCGGCTACGCTGGGCAAACAATGCTCCCTGCCTGTTCTGCAAGCCTTTTTGCTGTCGTCGTTGACGCTATTTTTGGTGGCGGTTCTGATCAAATTTGGGCTGCTGGAGACACAGAGGCCCACGCCGAATGAGCCGGGCGCGACGAAGTTTGCCACGAGGCTGCGCAGCAACGTGCTGGCCCTTGTGCCGCTGAGCGTCCTTTTCTTGGTGTTCCAATTGCTGCCTCCCACGCGAGTGATGAACCTGATTGTGATGAGTTTGCTGGTGAACGACACGAAACTCCGACGTTTGTCGCTGAAACAGGAGCAGAATTACTCGTTGGGCGAGACCCAACTGGCTGCGGTTTTCAAGAGGTACCAGATCTACCTGCTGTACAGCGTGTTCTTTGCCTACGACATGGTTACCGCTAGTTTGAGAGGGGACGCCAAGGTCGGCCTGGTTGTCGGGTACGTTCTGCTGTTGATCCCGGCGTTTCTGTTTGTGGACCCGCTGACCACAGGCTCGTTGTTGCAGCTCGATTACCCGGACCTGAACGTTTCTGCGTTGACGGTGGCGGTCTCGCTGCTGGGACTACTGGCGTTCAACCTCGGCGACTTCAACTTCAAGATGCTGTTTGTCTCGATTGGGTCGCTGGCCATTTTGATCTTCAGTCAGCTGGAGCTGTCGGAGAAGAAGCCGCTCGCGAGCCAGTTTTTCAACAGAGGCGTTTTTCTCAAGAATTACCGAACCAATCTGGTCATTCTCAACGTGATTATCGCCGTCATTCTGCACAGCAGTGCCAGTGCGAAGCCACGTGACGAGTCCAGCGTGTTTGAGTCTTTGGTGGCCATTTTCAAGAGCAATCTCCTTGATACCGTGCTGGTTTCCTCGTTTATTTTCCTGATAGTTCCGGCCAGAGAAGACGTGAATGAGAAAGCCGGCACCAGGGACCCCAAGACGGCGAAAACTCACCCGAATTCCGCGTTCCTGGCGCTGCTGGTTCAGCTGTTCAACTCCAAAGAGACCCGTTCGATCTTCAAATTCCTTCTCCTGAACGTCTCGTTCATGTTCATCCAGCTGCTGTACTCGTTCCGGTCCAAGTCGCTCAGCTTGCTGAGCGACTCGCTGCACATGCTGCTGGACTGCACTTCGCTGTTCCTCGGCCTTTTGGCCTCTCTGGTGGCCAAGAACAACCAGGAAAAGCCCAGCAAAGACTACCCGTTCGGGCTGGCCCGAGTTGAGACCCTGGCGGGCTTCACCAACGGCTCGCTGCTGCTGGGGATCGTTTTCGGCATCCTGAACGAGTCGCTGCAAAGAATATACAATCCTGTCGATCTCCAGAAGACCGGAGAGCTCCTGGTGGTGAGTGTTCTCGGTCTGGTTGTCAATCTGGTTGGCATATTTGCGTTCAACCACGGCCACGATCACGGCCACGATCACGGCCACAGTCACGGAGGCCCGCCAGCTGAGTCCGGCCATTCCCATTCCCACTCCCATTCCCATTCCGAAACGTGCGCAGACTCACCGTCCGACTCGAGCCTCAGCGATAACATGCACGGGATCTTCCTGCACATCCTGGCCGACACTCTCGGGTCGGTGGGTGTGATTTTGTCCACGGTGATCATCCAGCTCACCGGGCAACAGATCGTCGACCCGCTGGCGTCCATATTCATCGCACTGCTCATTCTGGCGTCCTCGCTGCCCCTGCTCAAGTCCTCGTCCTCCAACCTGCTGCTTTCCGTCGACGACAGCAGCGAAAGACAGCTGAAAGACATGCTGAGCGAGGTGCTCAACGTGTCCGGAGTCAAGAGCTACACGACGCCGCGTTTCTGGCCCGTCAGCAGCTCCAGCTCAAAGCTCACCGGGTATGTTCATGTCCAGTACTACCGAACGGAAAGCTCTCTGATGATCCGGAGCAAGATCGACAAGATTTTCGCCTCGTCAAAGACCATCTCCAAGGCGTATCTACAGCTGGAGAACGAGATCGACGACTGCTGGTGTCGTAAGGAGGGCATTTTCAGCACTCATTGACGGCAGTTCAAATTCTGTGGTAATAGTACGCTACACGGGGCGACGGTCTGCTCCCCACAAGCCGTCGGTAACCTGACTGTCGTCAATAGTGCTCATGAGAGCTGTTCTACATAAATCATCACCAGAGCATCTTTAGCCGCCGCGGTGCGCTCATTCCTCCATGAAATCCCGCATTTGCCCCGTGAGCCGCGGTAGAGGACACTAATACGCATTTCTACATCATTCTCTTATCTACAGGCTGCCCGTAGACACGTAAACGTCACCGCACTTCCCGTTCGCATCGACCTGCGAATTCTGGACCAAAAACATCCTTGCACCAGAGCTCTCGTGAAAGGGCAGGAATATAAATTGCGGTATCCGCACTTTTATGTGAACCCCACAAGATAAGAGCCCTCTTTCTTGTTGTTCCAACAAGATGGTTTTTCTGGGCGACAAAGAGGGCTCGGACGAGCCCCAGATTCTGCTTACTGAGAAGAGACGGAGACGAGTGCGCAGACTGCACATTGCTCTCGGTTTTGGCTTTCTGGCAGTGGTGTGCTACTTTTCCTCTATCACTCCCTGTTTGCAGCATGCTCAGCAGCCGATCGGCGAGCAATTGTGTCCAGTCTACGACAAAGTCGAGTTCAGCAAGCTGAACTACAGCAGTTACATTCTGAAAGACGAGGGTTTCCGGGCCCGGTCGGCCGAAAAGCTGGGCAAAGCGGTTAGAATAGACACCTGGGTCGACGACTCCGACAACGACTTCACCAAGTTTCGCGAGTTGCACAAGTATCTGGAGTCTGAGTTCTCGTCCGTTTTCGAGGCTGCCGAGGTTTTCAAAGTGAACAAATACGGACTGGTTCTGGAGTTCAAAGGCTCGAATCCAGACCTCAAGCCCGTGATGCTGGCTGCCCACCAGGACACAGTTCCATTGGGGGATCCGACCAGGTGGGACCGAGACCCGTTGAGCGGAGACTACGACGGGGAGAAGGTGTACGGGAGAGGCTCGAGCGACTGCAAAAACCTTTTGGTCGGTCTGTTGGAGACAATGGAGATCTTGGTTCAGGAGAACTTTCAGCCCGAAAGAACCATTCTGTACGCTTTCGGCTTTGATGAAGAAAGCAACGGCAGCAATGGAGCAAAGGAGATCTCCAAGTTTCTGGTTGAAAGATTCGGCGAAAACTCGGTCGAGCTGATCATCGACGAAGGGTTCCCTGCGTTTGTGGAAATGGCCGACCAGTACTTCGGGCTGGTTGGTACCGGCGAGAAGGGTGAGGTGGACATCATAATCGAGCTGTTGGCTCCTGCGGGCCACTCTTCGATTCCTCCGGACCACACGTCCATTGGACTGATCTCAAAGTTCATTTCAAACTACGAGGACGACCAGTTTGAGCCTATTCTAGTGAATGTGAACCCTGCTCTGCGCACACTGCAGTGTGTAGCCCAGCATGGCGACCTGAGCAAGTCGCTGAAGAGCGACATCCTGAAAGCTCATTTAGACGAAAACGCCAACAAGAGGGTGCTTCAAAGCCTGAGAAACGACAAGCTTGCCAGATACAACGTCCAGACTTCGCAGGCTGTCGACATCATCAAAGGGGGAGACAAGGCCAACTCGCTTCCGATGAACGTCTTTGCGTTGATCAACCACCGTATAGCGGTCGGAAACGACCTCTCGGACGTTTGGACGAAGGTCAAAAAGCACGCGGGACACATTGCTCGAGAATTCGACCTTGGACTCATTGTCGAGGACAAGGTTCTGATTGAGCCCACCGTCACTGGCACGATCAACATCAAGGCCCGTTCGCAGTTGCAGGTGGCGCCCATCACTCCGGTCGATGACGAAATCTGGGAAACTCTGTCTGGCCACCTGCGCTATTTCTACGAGGATCTAGTCTATCCCGAGAAGTTCGATAAAGACACTCCGTTTGTGGTGACACCGGGAATGATGACGGGAAACACCGACACCAGGCATTACTGGGGATTGTCCGACCATATATTCCGGATGCAGCCTGGTTTCACCACGTTGGATTCAGGCGTTCACAACTTCAATGAGTATGTTGACATGGATTCGCATCTGCAGGTCATTGCCTTCTATTACAATTACCTCTCGAACGTGTGCTAGACGATTTTTCCGAACATTATGACATTCTCCTATAACCTCAACTAGTTGAAATTGGTTTTATACGGCTACCGTATTTTTTTTTGTAGTGTACCGAATACCACTTTTTTTTTTAATCTTCGAGGGCAAAATAATTCTAAAGAATCTGAGGAAGATAACTGACATGAGGTGTAATCGTGGGACGGATACACGTTGACTCCACGATTCGGACCCCAATAGAACATAAGAATGAGCCAATCAGCAACCTTAGCGTCTGAATACTCTAATGAGATTCAGCAGGAGCCAATAGAACACCGTTTCAACCCATATTCCGGTAAGTTATTGATACGCTTCGTTCCCCCCACGATGGCCTGGCAGGAGACTAACTAGATCAAAGACAACGGTGGAACCGTCTTGGGAATCGCAGGCGAGGACTTTGCAGTTCTGGCGGGTGACACCAGACACACGACTGGGTACAGTATCAACTCCCGTTACGAGCCCAAAGTGTTTGATGTGGGCGACAACCTGCTGCTGACAGCGAACGGGTTTGCGGCGGACGCCAACCAGCTGGTGAAGGTGTTCAAGAACCAACTGAAATGGTACCATTTTGATCACAACAAGCCTATGGGAATCAAGAGTGCGGCCAGATTCATACAGCATTTGCTGTACGGCAAAAGGTTCTTCCCTTACTACGTGCACACGATTGTGGCAGGCATTGGCGAGGACGGCAAGGGAGCAGTGTACTCGTTTGATCCCGTTGGCTCGTACGAGAGAGAACAGTGCAGAGCCGGGGGTGCTGCTGCCTCGCTGATTATGCCATTTTTGGACAACCAGGTGAACTTCAAGAATCAGATGGACCCAGACAGCAACGGCACAAAAAAGAAGGAGCTTCGATATCTATCACTGGAAGAGGTTTTGGAGCTTGTGAAAGACGCTTTCTCGTCTGCTACAGAACGACACATCCACGTTGGTGATGGTCTTGAGGTGTTGATAGTCACCAAGGAGGGAGTTAGAAAAGAGTACTATCCTCTCAAAAGAGATTGATAGCAAATCGCGTCTACTGTATGTGATTATTAAGCAGGGGACCTGAGCACCATGGAATTTGCTTATACATATTGTTTTGTAGAAAGGGAAAATACCACCTGGCCATATCATCACTGTGGCAGGTTGTATCCAATGTTCACGATCACCTTCTTGTAGTAAACGTAGAAGAAATCGGAGTAGATGATTGTCTGGATCACTCCAGTGACAATAGACAACTTGTCAACACGGTCCTCCGCATAATACCTGTAGATCCAGTTAGGAATGTACAAGGCTCTGTATAATCCCAAGGCAAAAATGTAATGGGTGGTGAGCAGGTTGGACTCCCCTGTCTTCTGCAACAGAAACAATTGAGGCAAAATGGCCACCGACTCCAGCCACAGACTGAAACTCCACAAGATCTCTGAGGGACTGAAACCAGTTCCATAATTGAAGATGCACCCGAGAGCAAAACAAGGAATCAAAAGGTATTTGATGTCAAAGTTCTCTCCTTCTTCTGTGCCTTTACTCTTGTGTTCTCTGGTGATGTAAATCGAATAAATCGATGTTGAAAGGAAAAACAGCTTGAACAGAAGGTTGTAGAATGATTTGAAGCTGTAGAGCAAATCAATGTATCTCGATATATACACAATTGCGTACAGTATTTGTGTCTTCAACGATATACCTTTCGTGGACTTCCTCGTGGTGATGGAGTGAATGAGGATGAGAATTGCCGCGGCGTGGCTGAGATCGCCACCAATCCGAAATAAGTTCAACATGTTGAGCAGTCAGGTAGCATTTGCAAGCCGAAACAGACGAAATTTGGCTACTCAAGATAAAGAAGCCAGATGTCACTAGCATGACAACAGACACGCATCAAAATTTGGACTGAAAAAATACTCACCAGAACGTAATTTTTTTTTACAGAGCTAAATATCTTAGGTAATCATCATCATAATCGTGATCGTCCTCCTCGTCAAGGAGTGTTGCTTCGGAACGTGAGGGTAGGATCGGGGCCTCAAACCGGCGCAGGCCAACACGCGATCCGTCCAGAAGTTTCGCCACCTCGTCTGAGCCAAATTGCCCTTCGAGAACGTACACCTCGAGATTATCTGTTCTTGCTCGCGGAAAGAAGAAGAGAGTGGGGTATCTGGTCACGTGGTACTGGCTAACGAGCGGGTTGTTGGTGACGTTGGTGATGTCGACAGAGGCAAATACAGGAGAATTCGGCTGTTCCGCGTAGTCCTTAGCAAGCGTCGAGTAGAACGAGTTGTAAACGTTGTCCCAATTTTCGACCCACGGTGCAAAGAACACTACAATAACGTCCTTTTCCAGACGATCGTAGACGACATGCTGGACATTGCTCGGGGTGAGTTCAACGACGTGTTTTCGTGGATAAACCGGGTTGACTCCTGCTGACTCTTGTAAATACTGAACCAAATGGGACGTGGTTCTTTCACCAGTGTAGTCTTCAATCTGGCCCGACTGAAAGAGTCTCACAGCCGGGAACGAAAGAATCCCATACTTTGCGCTTGTTTTTCGGTTGCTTTTGCCGTCAATCTTGAACAGGCGCAGATTAGACTCGGCGTACAGCTCAACCAGCGGTTCCAGATGTGGGTAGAACGCCGTGCAGTACTTGCAGGAGGGTGAGTAGAAATACACGAGAGACGGGCTCGAATGACGATCGGGGGAGAAGACCGTTTCCTGGAAGGTAGAGTCTGTCAAATCCTCGAATTCTAGACCGGCTGACGTTCCGAAGTGCAACACAAGCGATGCTGCAAACAGCGTCCACAGTTGCATGGCCAGTGGCTGGAAGTGTACCCGTAGTACGCCCACCGCTCAGCTGAAGAGATATCAACTGGGGGTCTCTCTACTCTTAGCACAGCCGTAGAGAGATAGTTCCGCCGGGGCGCGTCGATCGACCCGTACCCGAGGGGGTGAGCAAATTAGCGGTAGTCGGGGTGGACGAGCGAGCAAATATCACTCAAACTCGGGGTGGTGTATATATAAGAGGGTGAATCCATGAAGACCAACTTCTTTCAGAAAACACTACGTTTCTCTTGTCTTGCTGCTGAATACCTGTTGATCAGACTCATCTTCCGATCTGTTACCCGGCTGGAAATCCAGGGCTGGGAACCCGGAAACGGCCACGGAGATTCCCCGCGCAGCCCCCGCCGCAGCCGGAGAGATTTCTGTGGATTTCTGTGGATTTCCCCTAAAGTGAAAATTAGTAATTCGCAGAGGGTATTTAAAATGCTGCAGTTTTGCTGTTGTAAAAATTGCCCTTCTCTGTTAGTCACAGCCAATTGAACGTGTTTTAATAATCAAGTCAAAATGGTCAAGGCAGTCGCAGTTTTAAGAGGAGATTCTACCGTGAAGGGAATTGTTACCTTCGAACAGGCCAAAGAGTCGGAGCCAACCACGATTTCGTGGGAAATCTCTGGTAACGACCCTAACTCCCTCAGAGGTTTCCACGTCCACCAGTTCGGTGACAACACCAATGGCTGTACTTCGGCCGGTCCTCACTTCAACCCATTCGGCAAGACCCACGGTGCTCCAGAAGACGAGACCAGACACGTTGGTGACCTTGGTAACATCACCACCGACGCCAGCGGAGTGGCCAAGGGCGCCAAGCAGGACTCTTTGATCAAGTTGCTAGGTGAGAACTCCATCCTTGGTAGAACCGTCGTTGTCCACGGTGGTGTTGATGACCTCGGAAAAGGGGGCCACCCAGACTCTTTGAAGACCGGTAACGCTGGTGGAAGACCAGCCTGTGGTGTCATTGGATTCTCTGCCTAAGGGATTTTTTTTGTGCCCATTGACGTATTTAGGTATTTTTGTCAATTGATTTGATTCCATTCTATTTACAGTATCACTCGCCTCCCCCGCCAAAACCGAACGGCATAATTCCTCCCCCAGACCCGCTGCTGTGCCTGCTGAAGTAATCGAAGTCGATCGAGACCGCGTTGGCCAGGAGAACCGCTTTCTGGTCCAAGGTCATTCCGCGGTCCGCAACCGGGTAGTAGTAGTCCTCCAGGCCCAGGAAACTTGCGGGGTCCATGCGGACAATGTAGACCCCGGTGTCGGTCAAAAACTCCCGTGCGAAACCAACAAAGTTACGCGAAACAGCCCCCATAATGAGACCGTCCTCGGAAACGACAGGAAACTCCCACGAAAACAAGCCGGCGTCAATCGCGCCGTACTGATTCAATTCAGCTTCGTTGCCTGCCTTGAACAGATTGTACCGTCTGCGCCAGAGGTGCCAACTTTGGACCGACTCTCCAATCAGAAGCCCGAACTCACTTCCCGTGTCCCTCACGTGGGGGAGATACGTCTTGATGTGCGAGTTGATCAGACTGAATGGTCTGCGAACGGTCATCAGCAGATTCCCATTGTTGTCAAACAGATCCACGGTGAACGGTCTGTGCAAACGGTAGAATTGTCTCATCACCGCCTTGGCAATTCCAAAATCACGTTCAATCATCCACCCAAGTTGGTCCCCCGCAGAGTCCATCAAAACGTACTTGTTCGCCTGCTCAAAGCCAAGGAAAAGATTCATGTACTCAATCTGTCTTTGAATTACCAACGTCGGCTGCGACAGAATGCTGGCAAGCGGGTCCGAATGGCTGATGATTCCGCCTGGATTCGGCGTGTAAACAATATTTTCATACTGCGGATATGATTCGTTCAGATTTTGGGCTCTTCTGACTCTTCGACGTCCGCTCGTGGACTCGTAGTTCAGTGGCGAGTAGAACCGTCTAGCTGATAACGGGGAAACCACGCGGGGAACTTTTCGAGCCGCAGAGCTCCGAAACCCGACATTCGTCTTACTCAGAAGACTCTGTACTTGCCTGGACATAAGTATCATGGCTATATGGCTTTGCGACAGTTTCTCCTCTCTCTTCAGACTCCTCCAGACCTCCTTCTCGTCTGCAAATAATATCATAGATTTCGATCAAAAACTGTTTCAGGCTGTGCAAAACTAACTCTGGTAATCACACGACCTCTGAGATTTTTGGACCATTTTTTGTCGAAAATTTTCCTTGAAAGACCAGAAGACGAGCTCAAGTAGAGTGACCACAGCCACATTTGCGTTCGCTCCACCATAATAAAACGCCTCTCCCAGCCCTCCGTCATGTTTGCGCTCCAGAAGACGTCCCAGAGATGCATCCACACGGTCCCACGACTCCCCCAGTACAAACAATGGTCCAATGAGGGGATCAAGGGCCTGATGTCTGCCAAGCAGTTCAAGACAGGTTGGATAGATTACCAAAAGTTCCTGACGACAAATCTCACATTGAAGACTGTCGGTACCGAATTCGAGACCAGAACACCAATATCCATTGCTCTCAGCACTGCCAGAAAACAACACCTTTCTCCCATCTTCCATTACGCATCGCAGGCCCACAACAACCATCTTTTCTTCCAGCAGCTTACAGACAAGGGAACAAGCACTGATTCGGCAATCAAGCCGCGTCTATTATCGCTCATAAACGAAACGTTTGGATCGATGGAAAATTTCAAAAACGAATTCCTTTTCAAGGCTGACTCTCTATCCGGTAACGGCTGGTTGTTCCTTGTTGAGACTGAGGACAAAACTCTCAAAGTGGTCGCTTGTCATAACGACGGTACCCCGTACCTTTACAGCAGAAACCAATCTTTGGATTTGAACGGAGCCATCGACATCGCCGACTACGAACTTCTCATTGCCAACAAGGACAAGCTGAATAACGGCGTGAGAGACTACTCGCTGCCTATTTTGGCCTGTAACGTCTGGGAATACGCTTACATCGAGGACTATGGCGTTACAGGAAAAGCCGATTACTTGGAAAACTTCTGGGACTGCATTGATTGGGAAGTGGTCAACAAGAGATTGTTTATCAGCACCGGGGCTTAGAAAGCCAATCCAACTCTGTTATCTTACACAATGTACATAGATTCAACCCATCATCTCAGGAAAATATTTCCGGGTTCTAAAAGTTCTCTTCCAGCTCATAATCTTCGTAATCCCCGCAAAAAAGCAGCATTTCCTTCAAATATTCATCTTTGAACAGGTCAACTTTGGACAACGATGAGATCAGACTGATATTGAAACTGCTCAAAGCCAGGTTTTTCTTCACTTGGCTGGTAAGCTTGGTCTTATATTTCGCCAGGTTCGCAAACTGCTCGCTCTCTTTGATGCTGTTTCGAAACTTCAGCTCCTTGTTCTCATCAACCAGTCTCAAATACGTCTGGACCAGCTCACGCAGCCCTGTCAATTGCCGATAATTCAGTTGGGTCGCCTCCGCCACTTTGGAGTCCAGCTCATCGTTGGTTTGGAGTAGTTTTGCCAGCAACGAGCTTTTCCCATCTTTTTCTGCCACCCGCTCAATCAGCCGGCGCTCATTGATCCCTTTGCCGTCCCCATGTATCGCTCTTAGGGTCGGATACGTGATCATGTGTTGTTCTATGATCCGAAGACGTATGTTGATCATCTGTTCCAAAAACACGTTCAGTAAATTGTCCATGCTCAACTGTTCACCCGGCAAGTTCTGGGTGACACCCAATGCCCGCGGATGTATCAGTGATAACTCAAACTCTTTCATCGACTCCGTAACACTCGCGTACTCTCTGCTCACCACGTCCGCCGGCTCCTTGTATAGCTTGTGTTGTTTCGCAGTGGTCAAGAGCCTGTCCACTGTCGTCACTAGCTGACGATACACGGCGGAGTGTTCCTCCTCCAGCGACGGGTATTGCACAGTGTCAGTCATATCGGTCGGAGTCAACCAATCGACGAAAGAAGCTGGCCTCTTTACCGGGTGTTATATCGCATTTACATCAAGCTGTTTATTTTTTTTCGCGTTCCCCACGAACAAGGCTGTGCTATTTCAGACGGCCAAATTTTTTAGTTAAAACTTGTCAAAACTCTGCGACGTCTACCAGTGAACGACCTACGAGCCAGAGATGTCGAGCGGTGCCGATCCAACGAGTTCTCGGAAGTTCAAGTTCCCGTCGATCTACGATTTCCCCCCCTTTTTCACAAAACAGCCGAACGTGCAAACGTACGAAACGCAGGTAGGCCATTGGATCAACCTGATACTAGAGTACTGCAAGTTCAACCGGATATGGACGCTATCGCCTACGGGAACACCGCTGGTCTCCTCGGAAAAGGAAAGTGGGAACGAGACGGAACTGGGAGCTGACGACGACGATGACGACGATGCCGTCGATAGCAACTCGTTGTTTACAAACCCCTCGATTGACCGGGCCTTGAAGCACGACTTCATCTCTGAGATCTACGGCCGGATGGTGGAGCAAGGCAAAGCCGCGTGGGTCGACCCAAAGAACCACAAGCTGGGTCTATTGGTGTACTGGCACACTCTGGAAGAATGGGCGGACATTATCTTCGATTGGGTGAGTATAGAAGCCGACATCTGGACATTGTAGAACGCCACTAACAAGAACTAGATTGAGAACACAGGTCAAGGAAACACTGTTATGACGCTGTACGAGCTTCGCAAAAGCGAGCTGACGCACAACCAGGAGTTCAACAACATGAGTCTGAGTCTTCTAGTGAAGGTTCTGGAGGTGTTGGTCAAGACCAACCGCGCGCAGACGTTGAAGGACGACGATGGCTCGATTGCTGGTGTCAAGTTCAGTGGATAGGCCGTTCGCGACTATCGACGCGGCGCGCGCGGTCGCCGGATGCCGCACGAAAGACAAAAAAAAAAAAATTTTCTTATTTCTTTTGTCTCGTTCCAGTATATAAAGAAAAGCGTTTTGCACTTTTTTTCCCACAAAGTAATTTGATTAAATCTCTCCCTCTTCTTTCTTCCCCCTTCATTACCTTCGTAGAACGACTAATATACTTCGACAAGTGGTCAGGGCATTTGGGGGGCATAACAGTCGTAGCGAAGCGCACATCTAGCTGGGTTATATCGAAATATCATGAAGTACGTTGTTGTTTCAGGTGGTGTCATCTCCGGTATCGGAAAGGGTGTTTTGGCCTCCTCCACCGGTATGTTGCTTAAGACGTTGGGTCTGCGGGTCACCTCTATCAAGATCGACCCGTACTTGAACATTGACGCAGGAACCATGTCTCCTTTGGAGCACGGTGAGTGCTTTGTTCTGGACGATGGTGGAGAGGTTGATTTGGACCTGGGAAACTACGAGAGATACCTGGGTATTTCCCTCACAAAGGACCACAACATCACCACAGGCAAAATTTACTCTGCTGTGATCGAAAAGGAGAGAAAGGGAGATTATCTCGGAAAAACCGTCCAGGTTGTTCCCCATATCACCAATGCCATCCAAGACTGGATTGAGAGGGTGGCCAGAATCCCTGTGGACCAGTCGGGAATGGAGCCTGACGTCTGTATTATCGAGCTAGGAGGAACCGTGGGAGACATCGAGTCTGCTCCGTTCGTCGAGGCTCTCAGACAGTTCCAGTTCCGCGTCGGCCACGAGAACTTTGCACTGATCCATGTGTCCCTGGTTCCTGTTATCCACGGCGAGCAGAAGACCAAGCCTACCCAGGCCGCCATCAAGGACTTGCGGTCGCTGGGACTTTCGCCAGACATGATTGGCTGCAGATGTTCGTCGGAGCTGGAGAAGCCCACGATCGACAAAATCGCCATGTTCTGTCACGTGGGTGCCGAGCAGGTGCTGGCGATCCACGACGTGAACTCCACGTACCACGTTCCGTTGCTGTTGAAGGAGCAGAAGATGATTGATTATCTGTCCAAGAGACTCGCTCTCGACGCCACGTCCATCCCAGCTGCCATGGTGGTGAAGGGAGAACAGCTTTACAAGAAATGGGTTGAACTCACTACCCAGCACGACAGATCGTACGAGAAGGTGACCATCGCTATTGTCGGAAAGTACACCAACTTGCACGATTCCTACCTGTCGGTTATCAAGGCCTTGGAACACAGTGCCATGAGATGTGCTAGACGTCTAGAGATCGTCTGGGTGGAGTCCTCCGACTTGGAGCCAGAGGCCGAGACAGCCAACAAGGCCAACTTCCATAGCGCATGGCAATTGGTCTGCAAAGCGGACGGTATTCTCGTTCCCGGCGGATTCGGAACACGAGGTGTCGAGGGAATGATCTCCGCTGCCAAGTGGGCCAGAGAAAACAAAATTCCTTACCTGGGAGTTTGTCTGGGCCTGCAAGTGGCCGTCATTGAGTTTCTCAGAAACGTCTTGGGCGTCGAGGGTGCCAGCTCGCAGGAGTTCTTCCCGGAGCTCTCCGAGGAGAAATCTGCTGTCATTTACATGCCTGAGATCGACAAGGAGAAGATGGGCGGAACCATGAGATTGGGACTGAGACCAACGGTTTTCCAGCCTAGCTCCGAAGGATCCACTATCAGAAAACTGTACGGAGACGTCGAACAGGTCCCAGAGAGACACAGACACAGATACGAGATCAACCCCAAGTTTGTGGAACAGATCGAGAGTCACGGTCTCAAGTTTGTCGGACAGGACGAAAAGGCAGAAAGAATGGAAATCCTGGAGTTGGACAACCATCCGTTCTTTGTCGCTACCCAATACCACCCAGAGTACATCTCAAAGGTTCTAGACCCATCCAGGCCGTTCTTGGGACTTGTCGCTGCGTCGGCCGGTATTCTGGACGACGTTCTGGGCCAGAACCTGAAAAAGACCGAGAACGACTTTTAGTGCGCGTATATCTTGCTGCATGTAATTAATTCTAATAGTACTGCCTAACACGTAGTGAAAAGTTTATTAAGACAGCCATTAAACACTGGCTGGCGCACCGGGGAACAAAACAGGGTAACTCGACAATCTGGTATACCATCGTAGCGTGAGCGGCTTGGCGCAGACTCAGGCCGTGGACGAGAGTTTGGTGATGGCCCACAGGAACCAACTGGAGAAAACAGGAATGGTGAAGTTGTCGTCCCAGTCGAACACGTCCACCGCCTCGCTTCCAGCCGCCACAACTCCACTGACAAGCGAGAACAGGTGCAGGTTGAGATAGCTCTTGTCCGGGTTCCAGGCGAACTCGACCCCCCGGTTCACCTCAGGGTACGCTGGAATGAAGTAGCCGTAGAACAGGTACGAAGCAAACACTCCAGTGAAAAAGGCAGCCAACGAGCCCGCCAGCGACTTGTTTCTGGAAATCTTGGGTGTCAAATGGCCAAACTTGCGGCCAAACGTAGACGCTGCCGTGTCCGACCAGCTCAGCAACAGGACAGCCATCACCGCAATGTCCTTCTTCTGCGTGGCGAACACGATCGACAGCCCCAGCAAATACCAGATGACCCCGTTGTACGATGTCACCTCTTTCTCTCTCATGAGGAACCCAACAGCCTTGCAGTACAGCCGGTTGAACTCGGGCGATCTGAACCGCAGCAGGTCCAGAGACCCAACAGACACAAACGCTGTCGTCAGAGGTTTCACCAGTGCCGAAACTTGCACATCAATCGTGTACAGATACAGCGTGATAAACCCAATGGAAACGTGGAAAACTTTTCTGGGAACCTCATGCTTGTGTATGAAATATTTGAATCGTTTGTGAGTGTCCAGCAGCAGATCAGACGTGCTTACGCTTTGTGAAAATTGCTTGAGGCCCGCGTGCAGTAAGTGAGTCTTGTCGTCGTGATCGAAGTCAGAAGAGACGGACGACGTGTCGTCGACGCTCAGATCGCTCAGCTGCGACTCCTCTGCAGAGTCAGAGCTGTCGTTCCCCGTCAGGTTGAGCGTATAGTCTGGATCGTCCTCCTCGACGTACGAGTCATCGGTGGCTTCCGGTTGGTCCACGGAGACAATCGGTATTGGTGGCGACGTTGTGGTTGACTGGGGGCCTTTCGCCAGCCCTTGGCGGGGCGAACCCAGGTCCGCGCCGGACCGAGCATGTGTCATTTTAGTGCAACAGATATAGTTCCGAGCCGATCGGGTGTAGTCTGTGTCGTGTGAGTCGTCAGCTTGGCAATCGTCCAGTGCGTGAGATCTCGTTCCGCGCAGCTCTCGGCCTATATTGTCGTCTGAAAACAGCCCGTGAACACTCCAGCAGAGGCAAGCACGAAAATCAGGATAGCGAGATAGATACAATTACTTTAAATTTTTTTTGTTTTTGGCTCGCTGCTTTTTACTCACCCGTTTCCCAACAACGGCAGAAAAACTAATCTAATCGCAGCCTAAACGCACGTGACAGCAGACGTCCGTGCACAGCCTTGATCAGTGATAACGGCTCGGCCATATACTGGTATCGATAAGTGTTACATAGACTTGTTTGCGTGTGTTATTACAACTCGAGCGTGTCCTCGGAAACCATTCCGTAGAGTTCGGCGACCAGACCGAGCAAGATGTCCAGTTCGTTGGTGATGGAGTTGGTCACCAGGGTGTAGGTGTAGAGCATGACAAAGTCCTCGTCTGTGAGGACCTGTTTCTCGAACGAGGTTCTGTTCCGGATCATGCTGAGCTTGGCCAGGATGCGTTCCTTTGAGTGCTCGGTGGAGGCTGGTTTGTTTGCGAGCGGGAACCCGAGTTTCATAGCCGACGCCAGCATGTAGAATATCAAAAAGACTCTGTTTTCGAGCTCAGACATCTCGTTCTCCAGGCTTTTGAGCACCGTGTGCTCGTTGATTGTGAGCGTTTTGTCCATTTCGATCATCGAGTTGAGGTTCTCGAACGCGTCGATGATCCGGGAAGTGGACTTCAGGATCTTCTCGTAGATGGCAGTGGGGAAAGGGCCCTTGAGCCGGACCTCCATTGGGGCCTGTTTCAGCAGCGTCTCCAACTCCGTCATTATGAGGTGGATGGTGGTGCGGTCTCTGATCCCGATCAGCTTGTACTCGCCGCTCTCGTCCGTGTCGTAGGCCAGTGGCCCGCTATTCCAGACGATTCCCATCCGCAGCCACAGAATGGAGAGGCCCCGTCTGATGCGGCTTCTGGCAGAGTTCGGGAACAGCGACATGGTCACAATAACAGCCCAGATGACTCCGAAAGAGACTCCGGCAAACCGGTGGAACGCAATCTCCAGGATGATCGGCTGGTCGCCTCCCTCGTCGTCGTAGTCGGGGAGGTTGTCGATGACCCTCCGAGACATGGTGTACGAGTACAGAACGGTCAGGTTGTACGTCAGCAGGATGAATCTTCCAAAAGCGTTGTTGGTCTTCCAGTTCAAAACGATGTAGAAGCACGGAACCGAGAACAGGAATCCGGCCAAAGCCATCAGCACCACGTTGGGGTACAGCGCAGACCACACCAGACATGCCACGACCGCGCCCATGAACGTTCCAAGGAATCTCCATTTGATCGTCATAGTCGTTCCTCCGAGCGACTTGTTCATGATGATGCAAAACGTCACCAGCGTCCACTCGCCTCTCCAGTCGTTGAAGAAGTCCCGCGTCTTGGGGATGTAGGCGAACATGGCTATGAAGATCGACCCGACGCCGACCCGGATTCCAAACTGCACGTCTGCTCCCCTGAAAACTTTAGTGAGTCTCCACAGCCGGTAGCCCAAACTGAGCTTGCTCTCTTTCTCCTTGATGGTCTTTCCCTGCATACGGGCCAGGAGCTCGTGGAACGTGTTTTTGTCGGGGTTCGAGTCTCTGCCTCGACGGAAACTCTTTCCCCAGAACTTGAGAAAGTTGTAGCTCTTTTCGGACTCCGGCTGCTCCGAGACGAGGGTGCTCAGCTCGTTCACGTACGACAGATACTGGCTCAGTTCTCCTGAAAACTCCAGCAGCAGAAACGAGAAGTTTCCGCACGAAGCGGCCACTTCCTCCTGGTCGACTTTGCTGTGGAAATCGGTGTCCGTTTTGAAAATGTCCTGGTTGTACAGTTTTTTGATGGCCTTCTTCTGGTTTTCGCTGAACAGGTCCCTGGCCAGGTTCAGACTGTCCCGGTACTGAGCTGTCGACGTTGCAAACCGGTACTCGCTGTCGAACGGGATTCCGCCCAAGATCTGTCTGGCCGTGAACGAGAACGACTTCAGAGACGGGCCCAGGTAAAACACAAAGAGATCAAACAGCTCCTTGGAGTCGTATGCTACGACGTGGTCGTCGCGGGAGTCATCGTCCTCCGACGACTCGGCGTCGTCGTTGTCCATGGACATATGGTAGTCGCTGTAACTCTGCAGAGACGAAGCGTCCGGCGCAGAATCGAAGTACGTCACATTCTCCTCCAGCAGGTCCCACTTGAACTCGGCAGATCTCCTCAGACCTGCCATCATCATCGACATCTTGTTGCACGACTCCACCAGGTCGCCCAGCAGGGCAAGTTCCTTCTCTCGTCCCTGCAGATACAGCTCGAACTTGGCCTCTTCCCAGTACTTGCCGAGCTTCTGCAGGTTCTTCTTCAGGTCCTCCACGAGCTTATTGAGCTCGGGCGAGTCGATGTTCTCGTACTTGAGGAAACAGTTGGACACCCTCTGGAGCAGCTTCGAGACGATATCTGCGTTCTCGTTCAAGGAGTCCTTGAGCAGGAACTCTGCCGTCGTCGGCCACAGCAGGTAGCACGTGAGAACCGACACCGTGCACCCGGTCACCACAATCGTGAATATGGACCCGATCTTGCTCCAGGGAACAACGCTGCCGTCCTGGCTACCCTCCTTGATCACGCACGATATGATCACAATCGCACTCAGAGAGCACGCCGTGTTGAAAGTCGGTTTGTTCACCCACTGCTTGACAAACGAAATAAATCCCAGACAGCAGCAGCTAAATATCAGGTTGATGCCGTGTCCGATCTCCGGACTGTCCAGGTTGTAGAACTTGGCCGAAATAGTCATCAGAATCACCGACACGCTGAAGGCAAAACTCAGCGAAATCAAAACAAACATCAGCGACTCAATCATTGACCCCTTTGTTCGCGAAGGGTGGAAGTAAACCACAATCGTACACACCAAGTGCTTCGAGTCTGTCTTGCCTAGAAGATCAGACAGAGTGGACGAGTAGACCGCCAACGACGCCACAAAGTACGCCAACGCCCCCTTCAGTGCCCCCTTCGCAATATCTGAGGTCACCCACGCACTCAGCCTGTCCAAATGACCGACAGCGGCGTCTGTCTCCGTCCGGGTCGCAGCCCGTGTTTCGTTCAGATGCTCCTCCAGGTCCAACTCGTCCTGAGTCTGGTCCCAAAACGAGTACGTTCGCTGGATTTTTCGGCCCGTGTCGGCCATGATAACTGAGCTCTTTCTGTGCATGTTCAGCCGCGAGGCGGACGAGTTCTGCCGGAACAGCTTATGGGCCGGAAGACCCTCTGAGCCAGGCCCCGCTCGGGCGGAAAACGGAACGTTCTCGTGTCCCCTCAACTCCCCGCCGTCCAAATCCAGGAAATCATAGCTCGTGCTCATAACGTTGATCCAGCACAGCCAACAGCGTGAGCTCTCTGCTTGCAAAGTAACAATCTCGTTTTCCTCGAAGAAGAGAGGCGCAAGCTCGTGCCAGATGATTTACTGATAAGAGGTGTTTTTTCTCCAAGGCGAAAAAAAAAAAAAAACCAGTCAAATCGGGGCTGTGTAATGGCTGTGCAATTATCACCTAGAATTTCAGTTTACTCTTGGTGCTTAATCTATGTACAATTAGTCAGTGCACTCGCCGACTCGCCGAGTGCCCAGCTGATACTGTTCACTCCTCGTACTCCAGCCCGACCACGTGCTCAAAAATCTCCTGACACGGCACGGTGGCGCTCATCTTGGCACACAGCAAGTATGCACCGCTCAGCTTTCTGTGCAGACTGTACGTCTCCTCCGGGGGAGGTGTCAGTCTCTCGTTCAACATGAGCTTGATGTTTCCTCGGACGCGGTCGGTCACGGTCTGGTTGGTGAAGTCGTAGTTGCTTCCAGCATTGTCGATGGGACTGAAGGGCTCACCCAACGCCATCAACGAATCGATGTGTGCGTGCTTCATACTGTCAGTCTCGAGTCCGGTCAGGTAACCGAGTTTTTCGGAGTAATGCGCGGCCCTTTCCTTATCCTTTTTCACGGCAGCACGCAGGCAGTTGAGGTAGTTCTTGATGAACTCGGCCCCGAAGTCGCGACAGGCTCCAAAGTCCAGCAGTTCGATCCTCTTTGTCTCTGGGTTGTACAGGAAGTTGGCCCAGTTGGGGTCAGTCTGCATGAACCTGAACTTTGCGATCTCGGTCAAACACAGCCGCATGACGTTTGTTGCGATCCAGTCTTTGGTTTCCTGGTCCCAGTCGGCCTTGGCAATCTCAACACCTCTCATTCGCTGCATTGTGAGAACATGCTCGTCGCTCAAGTCGTGGTATACCTTGGGAACCGCGAAAACAGGATCGTCTTTCAGCAACTCGTAGAAACGAACAATGTTCTGGGCCTCTCTGATGTAATCGCATTCCCACTTCAACTCCACCCGGGCATTCGCAACACTTTTCTCCAAGAAAAGTCCCGGAGGAAGCAACCTGGTGGCCGTCAACAGCGACAAGATGTTGTCCAAATCAGAGTCTATCGAGTCGGCGACGCCGGGATACTGAACCTTGACAACGACCTGGTCAAGCCCGTCTCGGGTGACGGCCGTGTGCACCTGTCCGATGGAGGCAGCCGCGACGGGGACATCGTCAAAGGAGGCGAACAGTCTTTTTCTCCAACCTTCGCCCAGTTCGAAGGAAAGCACCTTCTCAAGCTGGCCGGCAGGCATGTAATGAGCACTGTTTTGAACCCTCATCAAAATCTGCTGGATTTCCGGGGGAAGCACCGACGAGTCTTGGAAAGAAAGCATCTGGCCGATTTTCAGCGCAGCCCCTCTCATTCGGGTGAACTTCTTGGCTATTCTCTCGATATTCCGGGGAGACATGATCAGCGATTGTAGAGAAGGAGCAGAACCTTTTGAGGCGTACTGTTTGGCTCCTTCAGTCAGAACATTGGCCCCGACACCGGCTGCAAGAGTCCCGTAATGGAACAACCGACTCAGTCTAGAACTGGGAACAGCAGACTGAGAGAGCTCGACGTCCGGCTTTTCGGCCTCTCCAACCACCATTCGTTTCTTCTGCCCTTCACCATCCTCTTTCATCAGTGACCTCGCGGTAGAAAACTGTCTTTTGTTGGAAATGTCAGGTTTGTGAGCTTTTGGTCGTTTTCCGGAATCCAATATATCGGACTTAACCTCACTGGAATGCTTAACACTGGACGATTTGGCCCGTGCAGCCTGAAAAATATCAACCTCTGCCACGTGAAGTTCTTGAAGGTGCTCCTCGTGAACTGGTTCACGACCTTGGGCCTTGGCTCTCACCAATTCCGACTGTAGCCGGGCCTGCGCGTAGAGCTCGTCATTGCCTGCCAATTGGGATAACAGCGAGCAATTGGACTCTGCTATCTTGTACGACTCCTTCAACACCTTTGCACCTCCACTCAGCAGCGAGTACGCCTGGTATGCGTGCTTGGTAGTCATCCTTGTTGGGGCAAACTGTATCAGTGGCCGGTAGAAAGAGGGAGAGAGTCGGTAAACGCAGGTTCAAAATAGGTGTTTTAGGCAAAGAAAAAAATGGTAGTCGGTGCAAGGGTGCGTTCGAGGAATGAGAGCCTACGGGGGGAGGGGGG
>JAKTYV010000017.1:0-18341 GCA_030674545.1 Ogataea saltuana
CGACGAACTCTTTCAGTTTGGTATTCTTTTCCCTGGGCAAACTCCTTGAGTGGTAAAGCAGAAACTCCTCCTCCTCCAAATCTCCTTCGCTTTCTGTTTCAATTTTGCTTTCTGATAGATGTCTTTCATCGTTGGTAGCAATGTCGGTCATATGACAAATTGTGAATAGCGGTTCTAAAATCAAATCAGAGTTCTCCATTTTGTGTTAGAAAGTATTGTATCTCAATGATTAATATCCAGTTTGGCTTTACAGGTTTAGTCTTTCATCAATGATGATTGACTATCAGCGGTGAAACCGATTCAAGTTTTCAGTTGATTATTTTCGACTCGCGAGCCCCCTTTCCCAACCGATAAGAAAATCGCAAGCTCGCATTAATTTTGTTTCAAGTTTGCAGTTCAAAATCTTTCTCCTAGCCGTTCGAGTCTTCTTCTTTACGAGGTATAGAACTTCTGTCACTCAATCAATTTGAGACCTAGTTCATCTACGCAGAAACAAGAAAACGCTATGTTCAATAAGACGAGACTTGAATTTGTCGAAATTCTTTCTCCTCAGAGCATCGAAACTAACGTCAGCTTGAAAGAGATCAGAAAACCTGAACTTGAAAAAAAGATGGGTAAATCGAAGAACAGGTTCATGATTGCCAGAAGCTTATTGAACGGTATCATCAGATCTGATGCTGCCTCTTCTTCTCTTAGCGACGTTTCCAAAATCTCATCTATCGTAAGTCTACCAGCTCGCTGAAATCGTGTCTCATACACTAACTTTAAGTCCACTCATTTAAGATCTGGTCCAACCGAAGTGAAACGTTTAGCAAGTACTTCGAGTACTTAGAAAAAGAAGAAGAAATGCATTATCAGTTGACTTATAACGACTTTCTGCAGCGGATCGAGCCCATGAGAAAGAACTCAGCCTCCAAGTACCTCTCGGACGACGAAACGCGGCTTGACGAGAACAACTTTGTTGAAACTCCGATGAGTTTCCGACACGGAGCTTGCGATACGGTATTGCGCCAAATTAGATGTTCAGCTTTGATTTCGGGCGATGCGAAGATTTCAGCTGCTGTGTTAAAAAAGTCACCTTACGGGCTTCATTCCTCAAGAATCAAATTCAAGAAACAGAAACCAGTGTGTCCTCCTAAGTTCAATGCAGCCACCAACACTAGGGCTTCGATTCACTATGTGTCAAAGAAACATCAACAGGTTGACGGGAAAAAGGGGGTTACTTACATAAAACAATTTGCAAATCCTTTTTCTGGTGTCCCCATGGAGGACGTGTTTATTGGAGTGATTGGTTCTTCGTGGACCCCGCTTATTCAGTAATTTTTTATAAGCTTCTGAAAACATACCATATTTATCCTGCTACCAAAAATTCAGTCACGAGCCTCTTGTCACATGATCAATCAGTTTGGAGGTGCAAAGATGTCAAACAACGTTTGACATCAACAAACGCAGTATTTTTTAACGGTAGGGTAAACCAAACCAAAAGGGGGAGCCGAGCCGTCGATTTTATGTCGAAACTTCAAGGCTGTGCAGCAATATTAAAAAACGATGTAAGGATGTTCTTAGCCAAACTTCAATGTCCAATCATGTGATCACTATCAGGTCAACTTGGGATCAGAGAACAGGATGTTGCGGCCGGACTTGCATTGTGACGCTTCGTTACGAAATGCATGAAAAGCACCCAAATTCCAAAGGTTTACCAGAAACAGAATTTTCAGCCAGAGAACTGGGTGTCAACTCTTAAGCCAAGGAATGAACAGGAAAGAAATCACTTTGAGATGTCATACTAGGTACCTATCTGATCTATTTTAGGTAAAATCCGGTTGTAAACAGACTGTTCAACATAGATTTGGGATTGGTATAGCTACGATCAGTTAGGTACTCATTATTTTCGCGAGCCATCTACCCCAGTTGGAAAATCATACCCTAGATATAACAGGATAACCGATTTTGCGCTTTCTGCTTGAATTGTCAATTAGCCTTATCGCTGATTTTTTCAGCGCATTCGGTTTTTAAAAAAGATTTACCCTACTTCAATTTTCTTCTTCTCAAAACTTCAAAAGATCGCGTATGTAAGGAGATAGTTTGCTAGGAATTCTTAATTTTTTTAAAGAATTCTTGTTTTCGCGTAGTATAAATTATTGGTAGCGATCAGCAATGACACGAAGATGGCAACTGAAAACTGTTACCCTGCTTGATTTTTTAAGCACAAGTCTATTTTTGTTAGCGAAATTGATCGGAGAAAACAAAAAACAAAATGTTACCCTCCCATTAGCCGCGGGCTGTAATATAGAAATAAAAATTTAAGTGGGTAAGATTTTTGACATCTCGATAAGAGGTGGCGCCGTTTAGCGGTTTCTGAGATAAAAGCTTTTGATTCAAGGCGACTGAAATGCTCCGATGGTTTGCAAGAGGCAATGGTGAGCGATCCAGCTACTTGTATCCACTATGGATAGTGAAACGATACTCAGGAAAACTGCATTTGGATAATCATCGTCGTGCTGCTTCCCAACACAATGGCGAACTTCCAGCCCAAACTTTGATGAACCTTCTTCAAAAACCCAGAGATGCCAATTTCAAAAGGGAGATTGAATCAAGGCTGGAGTCAATAGAGAGTCTTATTACTGCCGAAAAGAATCATTTTGTTGGTCTTGATCGGCATTTGAGTTACCTATTAGATAGCATGAATCCAAACTTGGTTGCCCAGACCAACGATCGGATGAAAGCCTTCGTCCACCGACTTTTTCTCATGAATAGCGGTAATGTTTTTGAGGCTATTAGAAAGACAGACAATCAAGAGCGTTTGATGATCATTTTTTATCACTTATTTTGCATCGGCGATTTCCATCTATTCCATTTGATCGCCTTGATTCAGAAGGCAAATCTTGAAAATCTACTCTTGATATATCATAAACTTCAATCGGAGAAATTCCTGAAAGAATGTGACACTGATGTTACCGTTTGTATAAAGGCCAACATGTCCATGAGCTATCGATTGAGACAACTGGGGTGCGCTATCTTGTCAAACTCAATCATAGAAACAAACTTGGAACCTGTTTGGCTTCCTGCGATCAAGTCGAGAGAACTCGATGACCCGAATTATCTAAGAAATTTTTTGGTTTTGTTGAAATCATCAAATCTTCAAACGGATTTACAATTAATGGTGAGAGAAGCGCGTTCTCCAGTGTTGAGCTATATTTATTGGGAGATGAACCCCTTTTGTGATTGTACAAAGATATTTCCCGGATATCGGAGCACAGATCCACTTTTGCCTCTGTCTACTTACCAAAGAGTCGTGGTCGGGTTGATTACCAATCCGCATATCAGTGGCGATAAAAATTTGTTGTTCTCGCTGAGTCAAATGTCAAAACTCCACAAATTGTCCTTTTCTTCGGATATAGACCATGTCGGACTGAAGCGATCTTTAAGAAGACTATTGGAAGAATGCGATGGACTCAATGATACGGGGGATGAGTTCGATGCTTTGGCTGGATTGATTGGGGAGATCACGGTTTCCGAGAACTCATTAGCTCAAAAATGAAGCTCAAGTTTTAACGTTTAATATGTTGGTGTTGGGGTTTTGGTGTATATAACAGGCAGCGTTTATTTACTGTTGAATTGATTTCCACTTATGATGTTTGCTTAGATAGCACACATACGAAGAGAATGGTAGGCTGTCTAAAAGTTACCGTTGCCAGAGCCACAGGGTGAGGGCGGCGGGCTGAAGATTCGTGTTGATAGCGATATGAAAATTTTGACGCTCTTGCAAGTCAGTCGGGTTTCATGAGAATTATAGACCATTTATCAAGCTAGAAGTCCGGGAAGAGGTGATCTAGCTCGTCTGGTATTCCCTGAACACCATAATCGTAATTTTCCTCTGGGTAGATTTCGAATTGGGAACTGTCACCAACACCGCCTGGTATGTTTGGCTCATACGGGGTTTCTATATTTCCTGTTATGAGATTTTCCCAGATCACTTCTTTGAACCACTCGTGACTCTTGATATCCCTAACACCATTCTGTAAGTTACCGAGTCTAAATGTCACATCTTTCGTGATCAGCCCTGTTAGCAACGATATGGCATCTGCTTGAAAAAATCCCGGGAACTTCAAATCGCACTTCGTAATTTTTTCGTAGGTTTTCATGGGAGATGGGTCGTAAAATGGAGTTGTGCCACCCAGCATTTCATATATCAGTATACCAAATGACCACCAATCGACTGCTTTGTTGTATGGTTGGACAGCGATCACCTCTGGGGCTATGTAGTCTGGAGTGCCGCAGAGGGTATAAGTTTTCGTTTCGACTTCTTTGGCAAATCCAAAATCAGTCAGTTTAATGTGTCCGGATCTTGCTAAAAGAATGTTTTCAGGCTTCAAATCTCGATAGACAATATTTTTTGAGTGTAAGTATTCGAGAGCCAGTAACACTTCAGCAGCATAGAATTTTGCCACCTGGTTCGGGAAGGTTTTGGATTTTCTCAATAAAGAAAACAGTTCTCCACCTTCTATGTAATCCATTATCATGAAAATCGATTTGCAGTCTTGGAAGGTTCCCCACATTCTTGTAATGAATGGGTGTTGCAAAACCGATAAGATCCTTCTTTCGTCGTTGGTGTGTTCTATCTGTTTAGCTCTCACCACTTGTTTTTTGCGGAAAACTTTCATAGCATAGTACCTCCCGTTGTGCATTGATCGTACCAAGTGGACTCTACCAAAAGAACCCGTTCCCAAGGTGCGCACTAGTTGAAAGTCGTTCAGCGAGTATTTTCCTTTGGTGACTTTGATGGGCAGCTTAGACTCGGTGATTTGCTCGGCTTGAGCTTCATTAATTTTGGATGTAGACTTGTCTTTGCTGGGATTCTTGAGTTCGGGCATAGTAGGTACTGTATCTATCATTGGAGTGTTGCTTGGAGCTACGTATAACCGGTTGAAGTCTTTTTGCTGTTGCTCGAATTGCTCTTGAATCGAAACGTAGTTAACTACCGGCTGAGAAGACAGGAGCGATTCGGCGTTGTTCCTGAGACTTTGGTGTATAGATCCAGATAAGCTAGAATCTTTCTGGGAGTCTGAAGGCATAAAGATGTTTTCTTGCTTGCTGATATAGGTAGAATGGTAACTATGAGCAGATGTTTAGTCGAGCTATCTCACAGAGATTTTACGACAGGCAGTTGACGAACTTGGTCCAGCGTCCAAGATTATTCGGATATTCCACAGTTTCGGTGTGGTGGCAGAGAACTGACTTCAAGTAAATCCAAACTCAGGGTCTTTGATGTTGCTAGATGAAGGGTTATCGCCGCTGAACTTCAGTGTCCTGTGTTCTTCGTATGATGTCACTTTGTACTTAATACTTAAGTTCATGAAATGATGAAAATATTATCTCAAAAAGAAACGACTAGCAAACGGTTTTATTGTGGCTGGTGAGGCTGGAAACAGAAAAATGTCCGGTGTTCAGGTTTTTACGCAGTAGAATATTATACCAGCGCCATCTGTATTCTAACGCTTGGTGCTAATGTCTTGGTTTTACAAACCCAACGGCTAGACCAGAGCAGGGACAGATTGATGCTGGGTGCTATGCTCAGCTGACCGGTTTGTTATCAGCCAACAGTTCGCTTTCATTCCCGTGCTCAACTTGTTGTGTTTTCATTTCTTCGTTCGTGTGCATCAATCCACTCACCTCACTTAAAACGTTAAACCAGATTAACAGCTCATCCTCTGACGATGCCTTGAGGTAATGAGTCTTTTTGGTTTTGATGAGTAAGGAGGATAAGTCCCGACCTTGAATAGAGAATCTGAAATCCACGCTTTTTTCATTACCTTTCAGGGTACATTCCGGTAAATACAGGACCATTGAAGGTTGGTAAGAATCGATGGATCTGGATTGAAACTCCAACAAGTGTTTAGATTGCGTAATCACGTAGTAGTGACTAGAGTACTTTTGAGTTATTCTGCCTTCCTTTTTCATTAAAATTCCTTCCAGAATAGGGTGAGTAGATTGGTGGTCTTTATTGGTATACCCGACAGAGTCTAGGTCTCTCTTGACGACTCCCATCTGTCTTCCTTCAGGTTGGATGGATGCTTTTCTCGAAGCGGACGTGTCCGTATTATCAAACATTGAAACAATAAGATGATCAGTGTTTTTGTTTCTAAACTTGATCCATTCCGAATCATTGGGTATGCTTAGTAATTTCATGTTCAGTTGCTTAAAAGAGTCGGCGGTTGATCCGTAATAATTCTCGAGTAGATTAGACAGATTTGAAAATATCTTTTTCAGTGTCTCCATGGTTTGTATTTCCACTATCCTCAGAGTCTGTTCATTGCTTTCAAGGAAGTCGATGTGAGAGTGCTCTTTGTGCAGTTGACTATTGGCGTTGTGAAGAAGGCTTTTTTTGACCAAGTATGGATCGTGCCGGTAGTCTATCTTAGCACTTTCAGAGGTGCGTTCGAAAACAGTAATGGAATCTGAAAGCTTTTTGAGTTCTTTAGATGTTAAAGATAAAACCTTTTTCAGCTCCTTCTGTTCTTTGGCGCTGGTCTGAGCAAACTCTTTCTGTTTCAAGGAAAGTTCATCGTGCTGTTTTTTGAATTCAGGCAGCACCTGCGTCTTTATAGCATTTTCAAGTTCGTTGGACGATAATTGAAGCTTTTCGGTGTTAAGTCTTAAGCTTTCCAGAAAATTGTTTATATCGCCATCACTGGGATTGTCGTTATCGGCTGCCTTCTTCACAGCGGCGGTGGATCCTGTCACAGGGACCGAACCGTTTGGGTCGGCGTCAAACTGAGCAGACGGGTCAATGAAGTTCGTTTTGTTCAATCGGTCATGTAGCTTCACGTTTGCGGAAATGATTGAGAGACAGTTCTCCGAAAATGCTTCCAGGGTCTTGATCAAGGAAAGGTATTTTTCGTAACGAGAAAGCAGAAGGCTGGTAGAGTCGGGAATATTCGGATTGGTAAGGCTCGAGGCTTTAGAATCTACAGTTTCTGTGACATTGGCATCCAGTGATGCGTGTGGCAAATTCATGTCTCTCCTGGTCAACCGTTCGTTCGATGTTTTTGAACTGTCTCCTGATGCAAAATTGAGGAAAAGGCCAAGTTTCCAGGAAAATAAATATATCTGTTGTATTACCGCATTGGCTTGAAGTGTATGTTTCTGATGTCATTGATGACTAAGCTGGGTGGTTTCAAGCTGCACCGCCTTCCAAAACTCAACAAAATCACCAACATTTTTTTGTTTTTTTTTTGTTCGCGGCCAACGACGAATGTGGTTAGCTAAAATTCAAAGCTGACACCGTTAATATAAGTCGCAACAATCTTCATTTTTATTCAGCAGTGAGGGCAGTCTCCAAATCAACTAATAATTATACTCCCCATAATGAGACCAGAAATTCAACAGGAATTGTCTCATGTTTTGCTGACCGAGCTTCTAGCTTATCAGTTCGCCTCTCCAGTTAGATGGATTGAGACACAGGATGTGTTCTTGAAAGATTTCAACACCGAGAGAGTTGTTGAGATTGGCCCATCTCCAACTCTGGCAGGTATGGCTTCAAGAACAATCAAAGCCAAGTACGAGTCTTACGACGCCGCATTATCTCTACAGAGACAAGTGCTGTGTTACTCCAAAGACCAAAAAGAGATCTATTATACTCCAGATGCGGCGGACTTGGCAGCGTTGACAGAACACGATGAACCGTCCGGAACTTCTCAGGTGGATGCAGCCCCCGTTTTGGCTGTTCCAACACCAATATCAGTGCCAGCTCCAACAGCACCCGCTGCTGGACCGGCAGCGGATATTGCAGATGAGCCGGTCAAGGCGGCGCTGATTCTCCAAACATTGGTCGCTCATAAACTCAAGAAAAGTCTGGCTGATATCCCTATGGGCAAGGCTATTAAGGATCTTGTTGGTGGTAAGTCCACTGTCCAGAACGAGATTTTAGGAGATCTTGGCAAAGAGTTCGGTTCGACCCCGGAGAAGCCAGAGGACACCCCGCTACAGGAACTGGCTGAGCAGTTTCAAGATACCTTTTCTGGGAACCTTGGAAAACAGTCATCTTCTTTGGTTGCTAGGTTGATGTCTTCTAAAATGCCTGGAGGTTTTTCTGTCGGTGTTGCTAGAAAGTATCTACAGTCTAGGTGGGGTTTAGGTCCAGGTAGGCAGGATTCCGTTCTGCTGTATGCATTGACCAGCGAGCCACCTCAGAGATTAGGTTCAGAGGGTGATGCTCACAACTTCCTGGATCAGTCCGCACAGAAGTACGCTTCAAGTGTCGGGTTATCGTTATCTACGCCGGGTCCACAATCTGGATCCGGGTCGGCAGGTGGCGCTGTTGTGGACTCGGCAGCTCTCGACGCATTGTCTAAAGAAAACAAGGATGTGGCGCGCCAACACTTGGAAACTCTTGCTAGATATTTGCGGCTTGACTTAATGAAGGGTGAAAAGTCTCTTCTGAAGGAGAAGGAGGCCACTGTCTTGTTGCAGAAAGAGTTAGATTTGTGGGGGGAAGAACACGGCGAGTTCTATGCATCCGGAATTAAGCCAGCTTTCTCACCACTTAAAGCGAGAACTTATGATTCCTATTGGAATTGGGCCAGACAAGATGCTTTGTCAATGTATTTCGATATCATTTTTGGTAAGCTCACGTCGGTTGACAGGGAGACGGTGACACAGTGCATTCAGATTATGAATCGTGCCAATCCCACACTGATCAAGTTCATGCAGTACCATATCGACCACACCCCGACTGAAAAGGGTGAGACATATGAACTAGCGAAAAGGCTAGGGCAGCAGTTGATCGATAACTGTATCGAGGTTCTCCAGCACCCACCGGTGTATAAGGACATTTCGTATCCTACAGGACCCAAAACTTCGGTTGATGCAAAAGGAAATGTGGTTTATGACGAAGTCAATAGAGCTTCTGTTCGAAAGTTAGAACAATATGTTCACGAAATGGCACAGGGAGGAGATATCACCAAAGACTCTCAACCGTCCATCCAGGAGGATCTTTCAAGGATCTACAAAGCCATCTCCAAGCAGGCTTCTACCGAATCGAAACTTGAATTCCAAAAGCTGTACTCACAACTGGTTGAATTTGTTGACAAGTCTTCAGAAATCGAGGTGTCGAAGTCCGCCCAGGCCGTGCTTGGAGATGACAACGTCTTTGAGTCTGATAGTGAGACAGATGAAATAGCATCTTTGAAAGAGTATGCGGAGATCAAGAAACCTGTGTCTTCTTCGATTCCTCCTGAAACTATCCCTTTCTTACACCTCAAGAAGAAGGACAAGATGGGCTCATGGAAATACGACAAACAGTCGTCAGGTATTTTTCTGGACGGTTTAGAAAAGGGTGCCGTGAACGGTATCTCTTACAACGGCAAGTATGCCTTGATCACTGGTGCAGGAGCCGGTTCCATCGGATCGGAAGTTTTGCAGGGGCTTCTATCTGGTGGAGCAAAGGTGATTGTAACTACGTCCAGGTTCTCGAAATCTGTCACCGAGTATTATCAGCAGATGTATTCTCGTTATGGAGCGTCTGGATCGACCCTGGTTGTGGTTCCTTTCAACCAAGGTTCCAAGCAAGACGTCCAAGCACTGGTTGACTTCATATACGGCGACGTCAAAAAGGGAGGACTGGAGTGGGATTTAGATTTTGTCATCCCGTTTGCTGCCATTCCTGAGATGGGTATCGAGATGGACAACATTGGATCGAAGTCCGAACTAGCCCATCGTATTATGCTCACAAACCTATTGAGACTTCTTGGAGAGGTCGCAAAACAGAAGAGATCGAGAAACATTCAGACCAGACCAGCTCAAGTTATTTTGCCTCTTTCTCCTAATCATGGAACGTTTGGTTCGGACGGTCTCTATTCGGAATCAAAGCTGGCTTTGGAGACCTTGTTTAACAGATGGTACTCCGAGTCCTGGTCCACCTTCTTGACAGTTTGTGGTGCTATTATTGGATGGACCAGAGGAACCGGTTTGATGTCTGGTAATAACATGATCGCAGAGGGCATAGAAGAACTGGGGGTCAGAACCTTTTCTCAAAAAGAAATGGCTTTCAACATACTCGGGTTAATGACACCAGAAGTGGTCAAGCTCTGTGAAGAGGCTCCTGTTATGGCAGACTTGAATGGAGGTCTCCAGTTTATTGAGAACTTGAGAGAATACACCAACAAACTAAGATCTGATATAAACGAGACCTCAGAGGTTAGAAAGGCAGTGAGTGTTGAGACTGCTATCGAGCACAAGGTCGTCAACGGAGATATGGCAGATAGTCCATTCAACAAGTATAAAGTTCAGCCAAAGGCAAACATGAAGTTCGAGTTTCCAAAGTTGAAGGACTACAAAGAGGTCAAGTCAAAGTCCCCTCAGCTGGAGGACATGTTGGACTTGGAAAGGGTGATTGTGGTCACTGGTTTCTCTGAAGTTGGTCCGTGGGGTAATGCTAGAACTAGGTGGGAGATGGAGGCATTCGGAGAATTCTCTTTGGAGGGATGTATTGAGATGGCTTGGATAATGGGCTACATCAAATACTTCAACGGTTCCATTAAAGGAAAGCACTACACTGGATGGGTTGATGCCAAGACTAATATTCCAGTCGAAGACAAAGACGTCAAGAAGAAGTACGAACAAGACATCCTTGCACATTCCGGAATCAGATTGGTTGAACCGGAGCTCTTTAACGGCTATGATCCAAACAAGAAGACAATGATACAGGAAGTCGTCATACAACATGATTTGGAAGCATTCGAAACAGATAAGACCACTGCGGAACAATACAAGCTTTTGCACGGAGAATTTGTTGATGTTTTCCCTCTTGATGGCGCAGAAGAGTATTCAGTTAGAGTCTTGAAAGGCGCAAAACTTTATATTCCAAAAGCGCTAAGGTTTGATAGACTGGTTGCTGGTCAAATCCCAACAGGTTGGAATCCAAAAACTTACGGAATTGGGGAAGATGTGATCTCACAGGTCGACCCTATCACACTGTTTGTTCTTGTCTCGACAATCGAAGCATTGTTGAGCTCGGGTGTCACTGATCCTTACGAGTTCTACAAGTACGTTCATGTTTCGGAAGTCGGAAATTGTTCCGGTTCTGGTATGGGAGGTGTGACAGCATTGAAAGGAATGTTCAAAGATAGGTTCGTTGACAAACCCGTGCAGAATGACATTTTACAAGAATCTTTCATCAACACTATGTCAGCTTGGGTGAATATGTTGCTCTTGTCTTCTTCTGGGCCTATCAAAACCCCGGTTGGTGCCTGCGCCACTGCTATCGAATCCGTGGACGTTGGTATCGAGACCATCCTCGCCGGTAAGGCAAAAATTGTTTTGGTGGGAGGTTATGATGACTTCCAGGAAGAAGGTTCGTACGAGTTTGCCAACATGAATGCGACATCAAACGCGATCGACGAATTCGCACATGGCAGGACCCCATCAGAGATGTCCAGGCCTACCACCACATCGAGAAATGGTTTTATGGAAGCACAGGGTGCAGGAATCCAGGTCATAATGACTGCGGAGCTGGCTTTGAAGATGGGTGTTCCGATATACGCCGTTTTGGCTATGGCTTCCACGGCAACCGACAAAATTGGTAGATCTGTCCCAGCTCCAGGTAAGGGAATTTTGACCACCGCAAGAGAATATCACGGGTCTTTGCAGTATGAGTCACCTAAGCTCAATATCTCTTACAGAGCAAGACAGTTGAAGACCAGATTATCTCAAGTCAGCGACTGGGTCGAAAGCGAGTTTCTTAATTTGGAAGAGGAGGCCTCCGACATTGCACAATCAGAAAAAGCTTTCGATAGAACCGTGTTCCTTGCTGAGAGATCAGAAGAAATCAACCGCGAGGCGCAAAGACAGATCAGGGATGCCAAGAGACAGTTTGGTAATGAATTCTGGAAAAACGACCCAAGAATCGCACCTATCAGAGGCTCCCTTGCTACTTTTGGTTTATCTATCGATGATCTTGATGTTTGTTCGTTCCATGGTACCTCGACTAAGGCCAACGACAAAAACGAGTCAGCAACGCTAGATAAGATGATGCAGCATTTGGGTAGAACCCCTGGTAACCCTGTCTTTGGTGTTTTCCAAAAATACCTGACCGGCCACCCTAAAGGTGCGGCGGGAGCTTGGATGCTCAACGGTGCAATCCAAATTCTCCAATCAGGATTGGTGCCAGGTAACAGAAATGCAGACAACATTGACAAAGTTCTTGAAGATTTCGAGCACGTCCTCTTTCCTTCAAGAAGCATCCAAACGGATGGGATCAAAGCCGTCTCCGTCACCTCCTTCGGATTTGGTCAAAAGGGTGCTCAGGCGATCATTGTTAACTCCGACTATCTGTTTGCAGCATTGAACGAGTCCGACTACAATTCATACAAAGAAAAGGTGGAATCGAGATACAAGAAATCTTACAGATACATGCACAACGCAATCATTAGAAATTCAATGTTTGTTGCAAAGGATAAAGCTCCTTACACAGAGGACCAAGAACAATCTGTTTACCTTGACCCTCTGGCAAGAGTTCAGATCGACAAAGAAAACAAATACGTTTTCCATTCTGATGATATACAGGCAAGCAAGAAGTTTGTTTCCTCCACATCTGAAACTACCGCCTCCCTCTTGAGCGGATTGACAAAAGATCTGACTTCTTCAAAGGGTGTTGGTGTTGACGTTGAACTCATTTCTTCTATCAACATCGAAAACGATGTTTTCATTTCCAGAAACTTTACTGAGGGTGAGATTTCTTATTGTAGAAAATCTCCATCTCCCCAGTCTTCCTTTGCTGGCACCTGGTCAGCAAAGGAAGCTGTTTTTAAGTCACTGGAAGTCGATTCAAAAGGAGCTGGAGCACCTCTGAAAGATATCGAGGTTTTGCGTGATTCTAAGGGTGTGCCCACCGTCTGTTTACACGGTTCAGCGAAAGACGCTGCTGCTAAAGTAGGCGTGAAGTCGGTTAAGGTTTCCATCTCACACGACGATGTTCAATCAATCGCGGTTGCGATCTCGAAGTTCTAGAAACTTTGCTAATCGCGTGTGAGTTTTTTTATGATCACATGTCTGTCGTATTGAGGTCTGTCGTCACCATAAGTGTCCCAGGTGAATAAGAATTCTAGCCTTAATTAAATCGTCCTTTCACTGTGATAAGCCCGAATTAATCCACCTATAGTTTCGACTATTTCTGTACACTCGCTCGGATTTCTCGCTTCCAAATAATACTTCTTCAACAAATCAAAATTGTTCTTATTGACAATAATCTTGAAATACGCAGGAACTTTGGTACTCTGCTTGATTTTGACAATCTGGTTGATGTTGAAACTTGACGTCTTAGAGTCATACCATGATCCCTTCGATTCGTTGAAAGGCAAAATGTAAATTTGATACCCATCCACTGCAAGTGATTTGGAATGTCTATTTTTGAACGACATCTGCTGTCTCCTCCAAACTGTCCATCTGTGGTAGGACGACATGTTAGGCATATTGTCTTTCGTTCTCTGGAAACTGGAGTCTTCGAAATGTAACAGACCTGTTTGCGCATACCCGGTCGTCGAATGCAACAATGACTGGAGGGCCTTGCTGTTTTTGAATTTCAGGAGCTTGGAGTCTTTGTAATTCGGAAAATCTTTAATCAAGGCAACGCTGCTTTGTGAGGAAGCCCCCTTTGAAAGCCTGTGGGGTTGCTCTCTTCGCGTGGATGAACGAACTTCCTTCCTTCTAGGATCAGACGTTTCTTGGGTCTCCAAAACGCGATCACGCCTTTCTCCGTTGTCTCTTCCGAGCCTATCACGCTGTGTTCCAGGGGGGGTTCCCACCAGTTTGGGTGATTTAAAAGTAGATACAGACGAATCCCGAATTCTAGGCTGACTGGCGAGTGAAACTCCAGAAAGCTGAGTGGAGTTTGAGACTGAATTAGGCATCCCACTATCAGGCCCAAGGGTAGAGTTAAGCCCGATGTTCCGAGAAATCTGTGGCTTCAGGACGTGCGCGTCGTCTGCTGCAGATCCGGCCCGTCTATTGACCAATGGAGAGGGAGTCATTTCGTCGTTTCGCAAGACTTCATCGTCGGAGCACATATCTAAAACCAGATCGTCTGCTCCATAAGACTTCAAAGCTCTTTTTCTGTTGAGAGGGCCCATATCATCCTCAATATTTCCATCTTCGTCTGCTAAATATAGGGCCCATCTGTTTGGATTCAGCTCTTCATTGACCAACTTCAACGATTGAACTTTCTGTAACTGCAACAGTATGTAACCTATCACCTCCACCACAGAAACAGAGTTATTGATTTGAAACTTCATTGGCATCTCAATAAGAGATAATAAAGGAGCGACAGTCACAGATACGCACATGACCTGATCTTGGTGCGTATCTTTGCTTCCAACGTATTCAAAATAATCTAACGTGATTTCTTCTCTGTTGATGAGAGAAGTCAAAGCCGACTTCTTCTCTGTATCGGTACCCGTGATCATTACTTTCCTGAAGTCAGTAATGGATTTGGTTGAAGGTGCGCTTTTAACAGAAGCTTCGGATAAAGAAACCAAACCCGCCGCCGACTTCGAGGTTCGCCTAAAGTCCCTTGTGTTCTCTGGCACCCTCTTTATCGTCGTTTCGTGGGAACTTCGTCTATTGTTTGGCTCTGAAGACTTCGGAGTCATAACCCTCCATAAATGATCATTTTTTTCCAACGGAGTGGCTTTATGGTCATTTTCGATAGAAAACGATTTGATGATATTTTTCGAATTAGATTCATCAGCAAAGTCAGGATTGCTGTCTGATAAATCGTCAGAATCAGATAAAAAATTGTCCGAGTCAAAATCGCCGTGGTACCCAAAGCCATCGTCGTCGTCATCTGAATATATCATTGAGTCCTCCAAATAGCTGTCGTCTATAATCAAACTCGATTTGATAGATTGATGGCTCACTGATCGACCATCGACAATATCATTTTTGTAACCATCGACGAGGTCGGCTTGGTTAGAGTTTTCGTATGAGGAACCACGTTGTCTCAAGGAAGCGTAACCAACGTCGTCTTCGCCAGAACGTCGCAAGTCATCGGAACTATCTATTAAATTTTCAAAACTTGAGTTCATATCAGTGGATGAGTCGGTAGCATCATTTCTGCGATTTATTTCGTCATCTTTGGAAGTTTGGGACAAATGCCTCGATCTTATAAATCTTCCCAGGTTCAAAAGGCCCTTATTCTTTCCTTTAGCTTGGCTGGAATTTGACCGGTTCCCCTGGTGATGAAGGTTTTTGCGATCTATTCCCTTTTTGTTTGCAAAATGGGCCTCCTCGGAACCTTCCCAATCTTTGGGGCTGTCTGGACGGCCGTTCTCTAACGCGCTGAGATCTTTGACCGACTCCGGAGAATTTGAAGATTGCCTTTCCTCGAACGCCAGACGAGGCTTATCGGATGAATCGTTGTATACACTCCATTGAATTGGGGGTGATGAGCGACCCAATCGCGAAAGAACGGGTAGATTCCTTAGGAGATCGACCTTGGATTTCACAGATTCCGGGTCGTAACAATCACCGAATAAAAACTCGGCTTTGCTAGCTTGGCTGTTTAGAAGGGCGGAGTCCCCTAAAAGAGTAGATTCCTTTGTGACACCAGAGAGACACAGACAGCTCTCTCTTATGATGTTTATCAATATGTCAGATCCATACGATACCGACATTATCAAGCTATAGCACAAAGCAAACTTTACTCTGAGGGATCAACAGGTTAAAATCCAGATGCAGATACTTTATTCTATATCCAGCCTGCCATATCCAGCAGAAAATCCTGAAACCTGCACTGCCGTGGTTTAATCATTTCGACACAGCCTAGAAATAAGCCCGAAGAAGAACCGATCAAAGACAACTGAGTGCAATCGTAAAGGACCGCAAATACAGACAATTTAGCAACTACACACCCTCAACATCTTAGAGATATTGCTGAGTTAGAGACGAATGTCTAGGCTCACGAAGATGGTGATCCCCTCACTCTATTTTAACACGTATACGCAAGCCAAAAAGGTCCCCGCTTTCCGTACTAAGAGCTCTTTGCTCACTGAGCATACATAGCTTTAACCATAACAGCTTTATTTAGTTATTTGTGTCCTGAATGAAAAGGATCCAGTTACTCGATAGAAGCGGTAATCCAACTGCGGACTTGCCTCCAATCAAAAAAAAAGGTTAAATTCTGAAACACGATCTAAATAGGTTGACAATAAAAATAAGATACCTTATGCAAGCCCCGCATTTTCTCCTTCCGCATTTTCCTTCCTTTCCCAAAAGCAATCGGGAGAACCAAAAACCAACCGAAATCGACCTTCTCACTCATAGTGTTAATCCGTACCTGTGTTGGAGCATTTAGCTCGATCTAGATGTTATCCACAAAATATCACCCCTATGGACTAACAAGACAAAATGACCACTGATATTGATCCAGAGAGCACCAAAACGTGAATCGTAACCTTCCGTAAGGAAACCGGAGGCTTGGAGGTGTCTGATTGAACTGCGTATTTCTATCCGGCGTCGAAGTCTTCAAATATGGCTTCTGCCATGATTTCCTGTTTACTTGAATTGATCGTACAACGACAAAGATTCTGTCGCGCAAATAATTACCCGGGTATAATAGCACCAATAATTTTCGATGTAATTTTTTACCCTCCAAGGTTAGTCCAACGTCCAACCGCATTAAAAATTGTACCCTGTACTATTGAACAACTATCTGATTTGACTCTAGTTCAGGAATAAGTTTCAGAAGCTCAAAGACCAAATCAGTGAAAATGGCAGGTGCTTATACAATTCTAGGACGGGCTGTCCCCCCTCACCACGTAAGTCTTACATGTTCCACGATGACTTTTTTGTATTCTAACATGTAATATTTAAAAGCTCGCAATCGCCACAATCGGATCGGTTGTTGCTTTGGTTGCTCCAAAGCCTTGGAATCCTAAAGCGAAGTTGGAACCTAAACTCGATGCCGCAACCCCAGAGGAAGAGTCATTTATCAAAGACTTTATTTCTAAGAATGAAGCTGCACACTAGACAAAGCTCGTGCCATTGCACAGGAATTAGTATCGGTAGAATCATCACAGAAGGAGGAGTTATGATTCCATCTCAATTTAGCAAATTCTATAGGAAATCGCAAAACTCCTGAAGGGAGACGTTACCTCATCTTGTAGATCGCAATCGAAAAACGATTCTTGCATTATACTATCAATATCCCGCTCGACCAACCATCTTTAATTGAATGAGAAACTGAAGGCTCACGGTAAATCTATATGAAAACAAACGCGTGTACCAGAAACGAGTTCAAACTCTTTATCACTCTTTGAAGAGCACGCCATCAGCCAAAGGATCAGCCCTCACAACGGATTCCCTCTTTTTGATCTTTCTCTCTGCCGCCTTTTCCCGTCTACCAAGAGCCTGCTTAGCTGCTTCTTGTCGAATTTGAGCTCTCACAAAGTTTGGAGAAACATATTCCTTATTCTCGTAGATTTTAGGACCTCCAAACGAACCTTCCAGAATAGTAATAAGCGTAAGCACAAAACGTGGGCCTATTTCAACCAAGTTCAATTCCCTGTCCCCCAAATCCTCACTAGATAAACTCTTATCTTTCAATTCAACGCTTTCATTGATCTGATAATTTCTAACCCAGACTTTTCCATCAACTATACTAAAAGTCATGACATGATCAACAAATGGCTTTGATTTTCTCGTGACAGGTGGAACGCCAAACTGATGAATGAAAACTTCTTTCAAAAGTTTGTTATGATCGCTATAATCGAATGATTTGTCGAAAGAAAGCAGCGGGCGAGATCCTTTTAAACAATTTCCGGTAAAATTCAGCTCATCCAAAGTGTGTAGGTTCTGCACGTGAAATTTGAGTGTTGGTCCATTTGGGGGAATAGACAACCACATATACAAATCCTGATGCTTGCGACACTCGAAATACATGATGTTGTTACAATTGTAAAGATCTGCTATCTCGTTCAACTCATGAAGCTTTTTTTTAGTGTCAAACTTAGGCTCCTTTCTTGCGTGAGGCAAAAGCGATTCCAGATTCTTAATCAAATGGCGGTGTCTGAAAGTGATACCTCTTGATGATATCAATAAAACCCTTTGCCGATTCACCCTCCTCTTTTCGGTTTTTTTGGTCAGTGAGTCGGCCGTGGATCTTCCCTCCACTTTCAGTGCCTTGTAAATCGCCGACATATTTTGAATAGTGCCAAATACTCTTCAATCCTCAGTACTTGAAATCGAATTCGCTATAGAACGGACGGACTATATAGAGAATCCTTATAGTAAAGCTATGAATTCTATCACCCAAACAAAAAAAAAAAAAAAAAAAAAAAAAAAAATTT
>JAKTYV010000018.1:0-10248 GCA_030674545.1 Ogataea saltuana
CCTCGCACCACCCTCGCACCTCCCTCGCACCACCCTCGCACCACCCTCGCACCACCCTCGCACCACCCTCGCACCACCCTCGCACCACCCTCGCACCACCCTCGCACACACTTACCCTACCTTTTCCACTTCCCTCTTCCTCTTACCCTACCTATTTCTACTTCTCACTCCTCCTTCTCATCTCATTACACCTCCATTACTCAACTCCCCTTTCTCTCTTAATTCACTCCTCACTCCTCCCACTTACCCTACCTTCTTCACTTCCCTCATCCTCACACCTCCTTCTCTCAATAATTCCCTCGCACCTTCTATTTCTTCCATAATCTTCCTCACATCTCCCTCACATCTCCCTCACACCTCCATCACTATTTCTCCCTTCCTTATTTTAATCTACTCCCTCACACCTTCTATTTCTTCCCCTACTCTCTTCTAACATCCATTCAATAATATCTCTACTCCTCCTTCTCATCTCATTCCCTCACACCTCCATTCCAATCTTCCTCTATTTCTCTCAAACCTCCACTACTAATTCTCCCTTCCTTCTCTTATTCCATTCCTCATTCTTCCATACTATTCCACTATCACCTTTCTCTTTCCTCCCCTACTCTCATATCTTTAAATCCTCATTCTTCCATCATCTTCCCCACATCTCCATTAATAAATTCCCCTTCCCTCTCTTAATCCACTCCTCCTTCTCCCACTTACCCTACCTCTTCCATTTCCCTCATTCCCATTTTACTCTCCTAACTATATCCACGCCTCCTTCTTCCACTTCTCTCATCCTTACACCCCCAATTCTCTCCCTAACACCTCCTCCCTCACACTTCCTTCCATCAACTCCTCTTTTAACATCCCTCACACCTTCCTTTATCAAATATCCCTTCCTCTCTTAATCCACTATATTCCACCACTCCTCCTTTCCTTCACTCATCTCCCTCACACCTTCTATTTCTCAATCTTCCACTTCCCTCACACTTACCCTACCTTCTTTACTTCCTTCATCCTTACATCCTAACGCCACCATTCCTCCATTCCACTATCAACAAATTACCCTACCTCTTCCACTTTCCTCACTCTTCCATCATCTCCCTCGCACTCCCTCGCACTTACCCTACCTCTTCCATCCCTAACACCTCCTCCATCACTCTCCTTCTATTCCACCATTCTTCCCTCCTCTACTCCTCCTTCTCATCGCATTCCTCACTATCTCCCTCATATTTCTCACACCTCCCTCAACTCCTCATCCTTACACCACTCCTCCTTTCCTTTACTCATTATTCCATCATCTCCTTCACAATCCCTCACACCATTCTTCTTTTCCTTCCCTCACACCTCACTTCATCTCATTCTACTCTTCCTCTAATTCATTCCACTTACCCTACCTTCTTCACTTCCCTCATCCTCACACCTCCTTCTTTCAACATCTTCTATTTCTTCCCCTAATCTCTTCAATATACTTCTCACTCCTCCTTCTTTCAATAATATCCCTCACACCTTCACTTATCCCTCCTCCCATTATCACACTTCCCTTTTCTTCTTCACACTCCATTCCACTCCCTCACACCTCCATTACTAAACTCCTCTTCCAATATCACCTTTCTTTTTCTTCCCCTATCCTCATATTTCCCTCATATTCCTCACACTCCCTCACACCTCCATTAACAAACATCCCTTTCTCTTTTCATCTCCTCCTCTCATATTTCTCCATCCTCACTCTTCCTCTCCTTACATCAATAATACCCCTCACACCTTCACTTATCCCTCCTTCTTCCATCCTCTTCCTCATATCTTCCTCACACTCCCTCGCAATTATTCTACCTCTTCCACTTTACTCATCCTCACACCACAACTTCTCTCCCTCCCCCCTCCACTACTAAATCTCCCTTTCTCTATTTCCTTCCACTATTCACTACCCCTCACACCTCCTCTTTTAACATCCATTCAATAATATCTCTACTCCTCCTTCCTCCATAATCTCCATTCCACTTCATTTCCACTCATATTCTTCATCCCTTCATTCACCATACCTCCACCTTTTCCCAGTTACCCTACCTCCTCCATTCCCTAACACCTCCATCCTATCTCCTCACCCTCCCTCACATCATCCTTCCTCCTATTCCTCCTCCCTCATACCTTTATTCCTCCCTCACACCTCCTTCTCCCACTTACTCTACCTCACACTCCCTCAAACCATTCCTCTCTCTCTCCTATTTATTCCACTATTCCTCCTCTCCTCTCACTCCTCCTTTCCTTCACTCATCTCTCCTTATATTTCAACATCCTTCCATCATATCCATTCCAATCCCTCACACCTCCATTCCACTCTCCTCCTTCCCATCTCATTCCACCATTTTACTCATCTCCCTCACACCATCCTTACATCCTAACGCCACCATTCCTCCCTCACACCTCCATTTAAAAATTCCCCTTCCTCTACTCCTCATTCCCATCCTATTCCACCACTTCCCTCACACTCCCTCACTCCTCCATCAACAAATTACCCTACCTCTTCCATTCTTCTCCCTCGCACTCCCTCGCACTTACCCTACCTCTTCTATCTCTTACACCTCCTCCATCACACATATATACATCTTCTCATTCACACCTCAATTCATATCCTTTCATCTATATCCTTCATATATTCCTCCTCCTTCACACCTCCATTCATATAAAATCCCTTCCTCACATCTCCTCACACTTACCCTACCTCTCTCACTTCCCTCATCATTACACCTCCATTCCTCCTTTCTCTCCTCGCACCACCTACATCAAACATATATTCCTCCTCCCTCACACCAATCTCCCTACCTTCCTATATTCCTCATCCTCACACCTTCTATTTCTCATTTTTCCATCACCTTCCTCACACATCCACTATTCATCCCCTCCTCATTCTTCAATAATCTCCCTCAAACTCCTTCACTCCTCGCACCACCTCCATCAAACATATATTTCTTCTCCCTCACACCTACATTCATCCATCTCCTATCTTTCCTCTCATTCACACACCCATTCCACTATTTATCCTCTCCTCTCATTAATCTCACTCATATCTCTCCATCCTTCCTCTCCTCCCACTATCACCTTTCTTTTTTCTTCTCTTTCACACCTACTTCACACCTTCTTCCCCTACTTTCATCAATCTACTTTTCACTTTTCCCTTCCATCAACTCCTCTTTTAACATCCATTCAATAATATCTCTACTCCTCCTTCCTCCATAATCTCCATTCCACTACATCCCTAACACCTCCTCCATCCCTTCATTCACCACACCTCCACCTTTTCCCAGTTACCCTACCTCTTCCGTTCACCACCATATCCCCAACACCTCCATTCCCTACCAATTCCCTAACACCTCCATCCACTATTCCTCACACCTCCCTACTCATCCACTTCATCGTCATTTTACACCCTCCTCGCGCGTCCTCGTCACGCCTTCAAAAATCCTTCGCTCAAATCGCCTCCTCCATACTCCCTCACTCCGCCGTCTTTTCCTTCTCCTTCGACCCCTATTCCACCTTCTCTCATACTATCCTTTTTTCAACTTCTTCCAGTCTTCACTTTCCCCTAGTCAAGTCAAACTTCGTCCCCTCCCCCAGTTACCCGCCCTTCCTAACCTCAACCCTACCCTTAACTCGCCCCACGTTCCAATCCCACGAGTTCAACTTCGCCCTCCAACTCCACCCTTCGTGAGTAACTTCCATCCCTCATAAACCCATCAACCTATATCCATCCCGCCAGTTCAAATACATCCTCCTCTCACCCTAACTTCTTACTCAACTCCTCGCTCCATCTCCACCCTAACTTCTTTCCTCACAATGACCGCCTAACAATCTATTTCCCTCTTTATAACAAAAGACTGATTACACGCTATTTCTCACTCCCTCCCCCCAATCATATTCTTTCACCTCCTCCGACTCAACGCCTGTCAAATCATACTTCGTCCCCTCCCGCTCACAGTTACCCGGCCTTCCTAACCTCATCAACCCTACCCTTAACTCGCCCCACGTTTCAATCCCGCGAGTTCAACATAATCTGTCCCTCATAAATCATCAGTCTTACTCAACTACTCGCTCCATCTCCTCCTCTTTTCCACCCTTTCCCGCTCAGAGTTACCCGGCTTTCCTGACCTCATCAACTCTACCCTTAACTCATTTTTCCCCTGATTAATGACCACCTACACCCCATCTACCCAACTCTACAACTGATAACAACTCACTCCAACCTCGTCTCCCTACAAGTACCCTCCCCTACTCCCCTATCCACCCTTTCCTCCCTCACAGTTACCCGGCCTTCCTAACCTCATCAACTCTACCCTTAACTCGCCCCAACCAAACGACCCCCCAGTTCTCGTTACCTAGTTCCAATCACGCGAGTTCAAGTTCGCCGTCCCCAACACCACTACTCACTCCAACCTCAGATATCCCTATTCCTCTCCCTTCTATACTAAACTTGTCTCCTCCCTCAGTTACCCGGCCTTCCTGACCTCATCAACTCTACCCTTAACTCATTTTTCCCCTGATTAATGACCACCTACACCCCATCTACGCAACTCTACAACTGATAACAACTCATAAGTCAATCCATCTCCCCCTTTACTACCCTAACAAGACACTGACTACACTCTATTTCTCCCTCCCTCCCTCCTCAACTCTACCCTTAACTCACCCCAACCAAACGATCCCCCATCTTTCGTCACCTAGTTCCAATCCCGCGAGTTCAAGTTCCCCAACCTGTATTCAAATACATCCTCCTCTCACCCTAACTTCTTCCCTCACATAAATCACTAGTCTTACTACTCAACAACCACCTTATTTTCCAGTTACCCGGCTTTCCTAACCTCATCAACTCCACCCTTAACTCGCCCCATCCAAACGATCCCCCATCTTTCGTCACCTATATCCAATCCCGCGAGTTCAAGTTCGCCGTCCCTAACACCACTACTCACTCCAACCTCACATATCCCTATTCCTCTCCCTTCTATACTTCACCCAGTTACCCTTCATTACCCGCCACATAATCTTACAAAATAACTACTACCTTAGCCACTATTTTTTTACTTTGCCACGCGCATCAAAAATTCCACCCCGTTTTTTTCCACTTTTGACGCGTCCACCAAATTTCGCGTCAACAATTCCATCTGCCATAATAAATTTTCGCGCGAAATCAACAATTCCAGTAAACACGTAATAGTGTCTCCTCCTCACAGTTACCCGGCCTATCCACGTTCCACACACGCGATTCAAAGTCCCCTGAGTATTCCGATACCCCGAGTTCACTTGTCACCTCCCTAAAAACGATGATCCGATTCGACTCTTCAATTCATATCACCGCCCTCACACCATCCCTTCGCTACACGCATCCTCCCTCCCTCGACTCCACTTTTTGAAGTCGCTTTCTCAACACGCATCCTCCTTCTTTCAAGTCGCTTTCTCACTCCCTCCTTTAAACAAGGGCGCAGTCCATCCCCAGTCAAAGTCCGATCCGCACCTCCAAGTCGACCCTTCTTTTTCCTCCTCGATTTTCCTCCTCCCTCCCAATTTCTACACCGCTCCCTCCCAATTTCTACACCCCTCCCTCCCAATTTCTACACCCCTCCCTCCTGATATTCTACACCCCTCACACCATTTCACACCCCTAACACCCGATTTTTGACTTTTCGAACTCCCATATCTTCTCTCCCACTCCCAGTACCCAAGTGACATGACCATCACCGTAGTTCGATGAGTGAATAGTACCATGTGTTATTTTTTCTTCCTCCTACTCCACCGTTTGAAGATCAATTTCCTCATTTTTTTTGACCGCAACCGCGAAATATATTTATTTTTACTTTTTAACTCCTGAACCACGTTTCACTAAGTATATTCTCAATACCTAATAAACACTCCTCATCCTGTCTCCCACCCTTCATCCTGTCTTGTTGTTCCATACACTACCTATCCTAAGTTACGTTTTACTCACTATATTGTTCTTACCTGATACACCGTCCTTCCTCTTCTGTCACTCTCCTACTCCCCCTTCTCCCACTTACAGATCCGTCCTTCCTGTTCTGTTACTCTTCTTCTCCTAATTAACCCTCACACCCCCTCTTATCTAGTCACCTAGTTTCATACACTTCCTTTCCGTCCTCTTCTGTCACCCTCCTACTCCCCCTCCTCACTCTCCCACTGAAAAAACGAACAAACCATCGCCTGCATGACTATCGCCCGGCTGTCAAACTCCTGGCACGCAAAGTACATCCACTTTTGACGTGTCAGTTGTAGTACACTCGTCACCCGCTCGTCAAACCACTGCTTGAACAAACAACGGCACCATCCACCGATGTCTCACCGACCCACACTTCTGGCACTGATCATGTCTGAACCACACACTTTCGCAGCTGTTTCACCCAGCAAACCGCTCTTCGTTCCTGGCCGCCCGTCGGTGGAACTCAATCGCATCCTCCATCGTCATTGTCGCGGGGTACCGGCAATTACTCCGCCCGTTCCCATGGGCAAGCTTCACCACCTCAAGCTGGGTGAGCTCGCTGACTCGGTGGTCGTACGTTTGGGTAGGATAGTCCGCCCTACACCTTCTCAGGTATCTCAGTTCACTGGCAGACATGTGAGCCCGTTTTTGTAAATTGTCTTCACTTGTTCTAGTGTAACCCCGTTCCCACGGTATGGCATTGTGTTGATCAGCAACAGCACACACCGCTCCAGCTGTCGAAAACACTCTTTACACTTCTCCTCAACAAACTCCGGCCGCATGATCGCGTTCACCATGGCCAGATTCGCGGGATTACAGAAATTACGCCGGCCAACAGGGAGGACGGGAATGTGGTGGCTGTCAGGGAACGGATCCGACATCACCATCTTCCAAAATTGTTCGTCGGTAAAAATTTTTGTCGGTGTATCCACCTTTTTTCTCTTGGGAGGAGGCTCGACCCAGTCATCCTCCTCCACATCACAACAGTCACACTCCTCCCCTTCAACCATACACCCCGGCTTCCTTGAACCCAAGCACAACACCTTCCCTTCTTCATCTCATGGGCCTCGGGGTACCACTCATAAAATACAACCAGCTTCACATCCGCACAGTCGATTCCATGACTCATTAGTGTGGTCCCCATCGCTATACGGCGGTGTGGGAACTGGGTGAAGTCATTGACTAACATCTCCTTTGACTCTTTGGTGATACCACCGTGAAGAATAACTGGTTTCAGGTCAGAACACTCTTTGGCTGTAGTCATCAGTGTAGCCACTTTTCCAAAGAAAACCATACACTTGCCAGACCCCTCTAGAAACTCATCTAAAGTCCACCTCAGTTGATCCAGTCCCCTTCTCGTCACCATCACCTTAATTTCGTAGTGACTAGGGATGTCCTCCACTAAATTTTCATAGTGTAGCTGCTTCTGCTCAATACCGCACGTCCGACTCAGTGAGTCCATGATCCCCTGATTCATCGTGGCACTCAACAGTATCACCTTGACGAACCTCTGCTGCATCAGCTTGGTCACCCATTTCACCGATTCCACAGTGTGGGCTTCGTCAATAGTCAAATACCCTAGTTTGTAGTTTTTCAATGAATCACCCAGCTTGTGTACACATCTGACAGCATAAAACTATCGCCAACCTCCAGTCCCGCCAACCTCCAACCCCTCCTCCTCCATTCTTCTCCTCATATCCGACTTCAAGGGGTGGTATGGCACAACAATCATCCGACTTGCTTCATCGCAAGGAGGGGCAGTATGAAGGTGTTGCTTTTGCCAAAACCTGTAGGCGCCTGCACGGCCAGAAACTTCTGTCCAGGTTGCAGCACAGCTGCAACAATCATCTCCTGATTATTTCTAAACTTGAATCCTGGCGACGTCACATCAGATTCCGGGCAAGTCCACTGGCTTCTCGGGCACCGCCTCCTTGGGCGGCGGTTTGATCTCCAGATTGAAAAATCTCTGCCACGACCTGTCCAACTTATAGTAATACTCGACCGTTTTCCATACATCGACTCTCCCACGTTGGCACTATGATTGAATCCAGTCTCGCTGAGATCACTAAACATTAGTGTTTGAACAGCCTCTCCGCTCACACACATTCTAAACACCCCTGCCGCGTATTGTCGCATCGGCCTCAACCCCACGATCTCCTCCCTATGTATTTCATTCAACATGACATAGAATCTCGTTCGAGGGGTTATTCGTAATTCGCTCTTCGCTTCATGAAACTGAACAAACAGCTGCTCACTTACACCAGTGTCAGTCCCCATTTCTCTTCCGGGAGCCCATCATCGTGAGCATCTCCCTCACAAATATCTTCAAGGTACTTGAGTACTTCATTGTGGTATAACAAGGTCTTGAGAATGGGCCGCGGAACGGTATCTAGGGCCATCTTCAGTAACCCCCGCATACTCATCACGTGATACAATACCAACTGTGACAACTTTTTTGTGAACCAGGTTCTTGGAATACCATATTCTAAAATAAACCAGCTTCCGCTCTGGATCAAAAAACATGTTGCGGTTCCTTCCAGCAAAGCTGAGGATCTGCAATTCTGTAAAACGAAGACGGTGACCGGTGGCATAATGAATACTCGTGATTAACGCCTCGGTCATCCGATTCATCGTTCCAAATATCCTGGTCCTCTGTTGAATCAGTCTCTTACTGCCGATGTCAACCTGACAGCGCAGTCTCTCCTGCAGAGTGAACAACTCTAAAAACGAATCGTTTTCTACATGCTTAGGATGACTATCGCTCAGCACCTCCCAAACATACTCAGGGTTGATCGGAGACATCGTAATCTCGCCCATGCTCTTCACGGCTATATCGTAAATCTCCACCGCCTTCTTGTAGGTATTTGTCACATACTCTCGCTTGATCTCCATATCTCCAACGATGGCATCTCCATTTGTTAGCACCCTCACGAGAAAGTTACTCCTCAGTCCACACGTCTACGCAACTGGCTGCCTGGTCTCGCGCTGATAGTTCAGGGGATCAAACAAACGACTAGCTTGGTAAACATCTTCAACGAGTTGATCACACTTGCTATTTGATGGACACTTTTCGGGATAAAATTCCTGGTGGAATCCTGAAACGTTCGCGTAACAAGACGGCTCCAACAATTTCAGTACCACCTTGTTCAGCAACTCACACTTCTCCTTGATTCGATGATTCCGTCCGATAAACTCCTTCAGCAGAGACATATCCTGAAAACAATTCGGATGATTCCGTCCAACACAGTCCATCTCATCATGATTGACCAACAGCATGTAAAATTCTGGAATAGGACTTCTCCTTCAGCACAGGATACCTCTGCTCCTCACCATAATGTGATCTCACCAGAAGCAAGCTGTCCTTCTGTGGAGAGGCAACACGACACCGCAGCATCTCCAAGTAAATTGATGTCAATTCCCTTTTCCACTCCCCCTTGTCATTATCACTGAACCTGTTCTCAGAAACATGGAAGTATCTCTCCATGAAATCACCTTCCTTGACTAATTGTGAATATTCGTTCTTCTTCGTGTAATGACTCAAGTCTGCCAGTTGACTTCTCGTGGGAATCTTCCGACAAAGAAACTTTTTTACGTGCTGCCCGTTGATGATGGAAAACCCCTCGACGCGCTCTGCACTGGCGGGTGCCCGTCTGACGTACCGCATCAGCTTCCCCTTATCTTCGTAGATGAACACGTCAGACAACTCAACATGATTAAAGATCTCTCGACCATGTTCAAGTATGATCACATCACCTGTACCATTGTAAAATTGATCCCAACTCAAAAGCCGCTCGGCATACTTAGCTAATGAGCTACTCCCGATCTTCGAATTCTTTCCCGCTAACTCGTTATGTCTTGGGTGCAACGGCTTCTTTCCAGCAAGAATAAACCCATCCACAAACTTGAGTCGCTTCCCTTCGCCTATATATTCGCTCATTCTTGACCGACCCTGTTCATTAACAGTGAGACGCGTCTGGCAGTGACGCGTCTCTTTTGACTTGAAAAATATTTAGCCCAAAACAATGCACCGCCTTGAATTAAAATTTGGGGTCAATAAATCACCTCCTCAGCCTCTTACACCAGCCCTAATTACCTAATGGGACTACTACGCCACTAAAAAAAACATAGGGCCAACATTTCAAACCATCTTGGCCCTAACTCGAAAAACTAGGTCCAAAACTGGCTTTTCCCATAGTAATTCGCGCTAACAAAATCAAAATTTCCGAAGAAATGTTCTAGTGCCACTGCAAGCTTAGCCGTAGTCAGGTCTGTGGAGGACC